>VZSE01010539.1:1602499-2009286 GCA_013398275.1 Promerops cafer
TTTTTTTGTTATAGTTTTTATTTTGAATTTTATTTTCTTTGGTTGTACCCGTCTCTACCCGCCGTAGAGACCGGTCCCTGCGGGCGGCCGAGCGCCACCCCCGACCCGGCCCGCGGGGCTGCCATGGATCGCACCGGCGGCTCCGGCGGGGGCAGCGACCGCAGGCAGCCCGAGGAGAGCAAGCCGCTGCTGGGCGAGATGTCCGCTCCCGAGGGGAATAAAATGGGTGCCGCGCCGTGCCGGAGAGCCCTGCTCCACTGCAACGGCATGAGGTACAAGCTGCTGCAGGAGGGGGACATCCAGGTGTGTGTCATCCGGCACCCCCGGACGTTTCTCAGCAAGATCCTCACCTCCAAGTTCCTGCGGCGGTGGGAGCCGCACCACTTGACCCTGGCGGACAACAGCGTCGCCTCGGCCACGGTAAGAGCCCGCCCGGGTGCAGCGGCCCCGCCGCGGGGCATCCGCGGTGCGCGGGGGCCGGGGGATGCCCGCGCCCTCTGTCCCCGAGCGGCCGGACCTGGCGGGGACCCCCGGGGCCGCCGGTGGGCGAGGGGGGATCGGCTCGACTGGGTTCCGGAATACCGCCGAAAATCCTGAAAGGATTTTTTTTTCCCCTTGTTCGTAATCCTATGGATGTTTATTTTTGCAGTTTCGGTGTTTGTTTTTTTTTTTGTTTTTTTTTAATTATTATTTTCCAAGCTAGGCTACTATTACTGTATTATTGTTGTTGAATTTTTTTTTCCTTAAAAAAAAAAAAAATTCCATTCCTCTCAACATGACCCCGACATACAGTCAGCATACTGTGCCCTTTTTATCCGAAACCAAAGTCGGCAGATACCTGCTGGCACCTTGGCCAAGTTGGAGGTGAGGGAGGTGGAGGATGCTTTTAATTCGAGACCGAAGGCTCGGGTTGTGCGCGGACTTTGCTGTGGTTCAGGCCTGCTCTGGGGGCTCTGGTTTGGCGGTCACATAACCTGCCCAGATACAGGCAATGTGATTGGAAAATATGGAGATTCCTTCAGGGTTTTTCTTCTTGCTGGAAGATGATGCAAGAGAAAAATGCGAGGTGGTGATATCAGCGTTACAGAAGAGGTGTAATAGACGGATACAGACTTGAAAAGTATGATTTATATTTTCATATCCAACTTAAAATATCATGGCCAATATCATTTGAATACTTGTGGAGTATATAGAGTGATTACACAGATTTTATCTAATAAGCGATTAACAAAACATGTACTTGGATCCTGTCTTTTTTTATTTATATGTAAATGTCTCATTTTTCTCAATGGCTTCATTCTGGCCTTCCTATAGGACACTGATACGAGAGAGTGGATTGGCTTTTGTGTAGGTTTCTGTTAATGGTATATTTCAATGGATTTCATCCAGCCTGTGCTGTGCTCGGAGGTTGGGGTTTTTCACACCTTGGTACACAGACACGGTGTGTGTAAATGTCTCTCCTGCATCACGCTCTGCTCTGAAGTATTCAGAGCAGATTTTCAGTGGGAGCTACTTTAACCTTCAGGTAGGCCAGCTGCCTGTTCTCACAGAGCTTTTTTTTGTGCCACAGTGACATCTCTGCTTGCCGTTTCCACTGGGCTCTCGAGGATGTTTCCAAGGGAATATTTTCTTTCTTTGATAGAACTACTGCCTAAAGGAAGAAGGAAGATTTGGTCGAGCACTGTTGGAGAAAGCTCCTGAAAGACACAAGCACGAGGAGTTTTTGCAGTTCTTCATTTTGTTAAGATATCATCATTGTAGAGGGGGAGTTGAATATTAGTGGAGATGAGGCATTTTCCTGGCAGTGCCCATAGCTGATTATTTCTAAGCTGAGGAGGAGGATACGGGTAGAGAGAGGCATGATCACGCTTCAGATGTTGTTCTCTGCAATGTGGCAATACCAGGCATGAAGTTGTGTTTTTACAGGACACATCAAACTCTGCTCGCTGGCAAAGCTGGCACCAGAGAAACCATCTCTGAAAAGATTTCTCAAGTCCTATGGGGCTGTGCTTTAATTAATGTTGAGGTGTTCTCATTCCTAATTATTTCATGTGTATAAATAGCAAGAAGATACTAAAGCATTGTGCGTAGCATTGCAGGCTCCATTTTGTTGAGCAGTGCTCTTCGTGCTTGGTCTCATGCCTTATCATTTTTTCCCAGTGCTAACTCACTCTACAAATACCGTTGCTCACAGAAATATCTGTGCTTTATTGTTTCAAGTAGTGTCTTTGGTTTCCAGGGGGTAATTAGGGCACAAGGATAAGGTCTGCATTCACTTGTTGCCTGACTGTTGTGTGGGTAGGTTCAGCAGGTATCTTTCAGACGGTGGTTCTATGATACTTACATTTTAGTCTTTTTCATTCTGAGCTGGAAAGATGTGATTTAAGCAAAATCCATGGCAGTTCAACCCCCACCCCCTACAGAAATGGGGTACAGGCACAATGCCAAAACCTCCTCAAACTGGAGGTAGATATTTGAATGCAACTAATTCGGTTTTCAAGAGCTGTAGAAAAATATCCATTCTGTTCACTGAAAGTGACCGTTGGGAGCACTCAACAGCTTTGATAACAAGGTCATTTTTACACATGGGGCTTTCGACAGGCAGGATGCTTTATGAGCAGCCAGTAATTAACCTTCACATCATCCCTTTGCAAATCCTCTGGCATGACGAGTTTTGCTGCATTCTATATAACATGAATAAAATTGAACGGGAAAATAACATCATTTTGTTTTGCATTTGAAAGCAAAAGTTGTAATGACAGCTAAATCCAGATCTGGCAAATTATGTCCCTGAGTACAGAGGATAAGTTATTTGTTGATTCTAGGCACTTTATATACCTTTTATTGTCACTTGAGACATATATATGAATTAAATTCTTCTCTCCACAAGCTCTTACTTGTCAGTCCCTGGGCTGCAATATAGAAGTTAGCATTAATTTGTGTATGGATTATTCATCTATAGTTTATTCCATGAATAGACATGGTATGTGCCCACATATGTAAGTCTGAATAATGAGATTCTACCTACATTTTTTTGAGAGATAACTAGTTTTGTTCTTTATTTAAGCAGCTACAATTTTTGTGCTGACAGGGTAGTTTTTGGTAGAAGTGCTATGCTGGAATGCGATGGAACAACTGTTAAGCCATCTTATTTTATCAAAATTTAGGGAAGAAAAATGTAATGTTCTCTATGAAGTGCAATTTTTGACATTATGACAAGTGACTGTTTCAATTAAAATAAGTCCATGTGAATCAAATAATAATAATAATAATAAAATAAGTGTATTCTGAATTTGTATATGCACCCAGTTAACAAATGCAGAAAGGTATTAATTTGTGGACAGTCCCATAACTATAGGTGTTAGGACTTCATCTGATTTATGTGTGTTTCCATTGTTTGCATCATGTTCTTATTTCTCAAAGAATTGCTTAAATATAGCACAGTGTCACCATTACAGTTTCAATTGCATTGTGTCCAGGGTTTCATTCTGGTTAATGGTTTTTTGGAGAAAGTGAATACAGATCTGTAGCTTTTTTTCTGTTTTGTTTTGTTACTGTAAATGCTGAAGTCCCAGTAGGAAATTTTGACCCTTAGAAACTTTGTTTGTCAGACAGCAGCTTGCCTGGGGATGAATTTGACTTTCTCCCCCATGGGAGGAATAATGTTTATTTTATAAACACCTACCAAACTCAAATGTAGCACCCTTACTAATTTTTTTTTTCACCAGTGAGATCTGTCCTTGCACAGCTTGAGGGGCAGTGGTAGTAAAAACAAATACAGAAATAAAGTCCAATTTAATATTTCTTACATGTCTTTTTTTTTTGGGAGGGGCAGGGTTAGGAGTAACCCTTTCTTCAAGAGAAATGTAAAATTCGATTTTCAGTAGTTGAAACATAGGTGTCATGACTGTTCTATGTCTTTCATATCCTTCTGCATTGTCTCTTTCATGTCTCTGCCCTGCTTTTCTCTTTCATTCTTTGTCTTGCACCAGTGGGGAGTAGATGCTGAGGACAAGGAGTTTTAAAGTCCTAGGTTGCAGGGAAGACTTGTGATACATATGTATGTGCAGCAGACAAGGAAAGAATAAATAAGTGATTCATTGTCTCTGGCTAGGGATGACCTCTCTAATTCCCATCTGGGAAGATAAGGCTTTATTGAAACCATGAAGTTACTCATTAATATCTCTCAAGGAGGTGGAAACTTTGGCTTTTCGTGCCTGTTTCACATTTCTCAGTTTTGCCTTGGCAGGTGGGTTGGGTGTAGTGTAAATGTTTTGTTCAAAGCTGGTGACAATCCTGAAAAGACTTGAGTTTAAAGATTTTGCTGTACAGACATGATGTGTGAGGACAATAGTTTATTGACAGGCTGGCTAATCGTAAATGCATTTGAAACAAGAATGTAAGTGGATTAGGGAACTGCATTTGTGTTTTCTTCTTGAGACAAGAACGTACCCAGTTAATATTAAATGAGGTAGGGCAGGATGATCTGTTTCAAACAGGAGAAGTGGAGTAGAAAATTGTCTTCTAATTGTTTTTTAAAATTCAACAATTCTGCTACTGCATGTGTTTCAGCATGCTATTACATGTCTTTCCTTCCTTATTTTGGTAAAGATAGAGCAAAAATTCCTATCAAGCTGGACTCGTTTACTTTAGCACAGATTCCCATTAGTTAGAAAAACACACTTTTAAAAATTAAATTTCCCTTTAAAAACAATTAGCTCAAGTGGGAAGTATTATGCAGAGCTCAAAAGTTTCAAAACAATCTCACAAGAATTTTTTAAAGTTTTCTTGAAAAAGGAATATGGTAGTATTATCCAGATTGCAAGTAGAATTAATATGAATTTATAATAATACTAAACAGTCTGTTCAGTAAACCAAGTGCTGTCTTTAAGTCCTGCACTGTTGAGGCTCTGCAGATGTGACTTTAAACTAGATCGGTGTGTCTGCCATCATTAGATGTATAAATAAGTATGAACACATAAATAACAAAGCAATTTAAGATAATTTTTTGATTTGTTATAATAATGGAAGGATAAATTACTATTTATATTTAATATTTCTAGTGGTTTTCTGTTGCAGATGATGGCATTCATTTGATGAGAAGTGGTACCTATAGGTTTTGGGTGTACATATGCCTGTTCTGGGTTGTTGCTGTCTCCCAGGTATTTGGCTCAGGTGCATCAGAAAGAGCACTGAGTGTCATAATTTGCATAAAAGCCTTGACAATTTGGAATTCTCTGCAAATTGAGAACAAATTGCTCCATATTATCTGTACTGATGAAATTGAGATTTGCTTTCACAAGTGAAGGCAGGCATGTGCCTGCATTAACAAACCCCAAATTTTTCTGAAGACCTGGTGATTTAATTGAATATTGCTCTGCTGTGACAAACTTATTTATTGCTGTATTAATTAGTAGTTTGACATAAGAAAACCTAAAATGATATTTCTTTAAAGTTGTTTAATGCCTATCAAACATACCTTTGCATATATAGTTCCTGCAGTGGTTAAAAAGCATATTTATAAGTCAGTAGTGTTAAGGTATGTGTTTATATGTCACAGAGCTTATATAAAATATGAAAACAGAAGCTATATTCATTGACAGAGTGAGAGCTCTCAAGGCTATTAGTGTTAGCACCCAGCCAGTAAATTTCACATGTTCAGGAACATAAATAAAAAGGATACTCAGAAATACTTGTGCCTCATTTTTCGTTTTGGCTGGGCAGTAAAGATGTGGTGCTAGCAACTACGTGGTGGTAATACTCCCCATGGGAGAGACTCTAAATTACCTCTGGTCCTCAATGGGACCTGATCCTGCATCAAAGCAGAGCCTGGAAGAGCTCAGCATCCCTCACAGGGTTGGGCCTTTGTGGGGCTCTGAGATAATACTTTATTTTTTTTTGTAGTGGAACATTATAACTGTGATTATAGCAGTAGTGGGAAGAGTCTGATAGATCATCCAAGGTGGGGTGTACTCCTTCCAGGATAGAATGTGCTGCCCAGAGAAGCTGTGGCTGCCCAATCCCTGCAGGTGCCCAAGGCCAGGTTGGACAGGGCTTGGAGCAACCTGGGATAGTGGAAGGTGTCCCTGCCCACAGCAGGGTGTGGAACAAGGTGATCCTTAAAGGTCCCTTCCAACCCAAACCACTTTATGATTCTGTGAAACTCAGCAAGAATGTTTGGTTTTTCAGAGGTGAGGCTATGCTGAGGGTCCCATCTGCATTGCTGTTCCAGTGTAAAAGGTTGGGTTTGCTTTGTGAGCAGCTGTGGGAGAACAGAGGCTGAAGCCTTAGTCTCACCAAAATCATTCACAGAACTGTGTGCACTGAGGGGCCTTTTTGGAGGAAAAAGGTGGTAGGTTTAGTATATAGAAAAGAGTGTTTTTTTTGGAACTGTTCAATTTATTGCATGTAATTTGTTGGTACTTTTGAAGTTCCTAGGTAACAGATGAGTTTAACACGATACAATTTCCTTCCATGTTAATAAGCATGGCTAACCTAATAGGGTTTTACTCATCTCCTCATATAGGATTTATGAGAGAAGAGACCTACCTCAAATAGTTCAAGCCTTTTGGAGTCTTTAGAAGTAATTAGATTGTGGGTTGCATGGGTAGATTGTGGCTTGTTTATTGGTGTTTTGAGCAGTGCTAGTTGCATCAGTTTTGTTCTGTGCATTTTGTTCTGTCCCCTAAATCTGAACGTAGTGCTTGATTCCACAAACATTTGAAGATGGTTGATACTTCAGCATGTATAATCCATTCAGAGACCATGTGCATGTATGTGCACTCAATAAAATAACTTTTTTTTCTTCACTGTGTCCCGGTGCAGTGTCCCTGACAGCAGTGCTGGCTGAGTTAGCCCTGGCCTGTGCCGTTCACTTCTGCGTCTGTGGCATACCATGTCAATCCATCTTTTGTAAGTGCTTAACAGTTTGCACGGCCAGCTTGAGAAAAACCTCTGTGAGCTGGCTGGGAAACACTCTCTCTGTTTGAACCTTTTGCAGATTTGTTGTCTGTCTTTTCACTGGATCAGGGAGGTGATGTGTTTCAGTGCATAGTCCGCCAGACTGTTGAGGAAGAAGAGAGCGGGAAACACGGTAGGCTGGAATTTGTGCCAAAAAAAATGTATTATTAAATCATTGCGTAAAATTTTCCTGTTTTGCACAATATTTAAGAATGCAGGGACAACACCAGGAAAGGGAAAAGACAATTGAAAAGCATACATTATAACTGATCGCGTCAGTGGTGAATGAAGTTTTAGCTCTTGTGGTTGTGGAGGAAAGCATGAAGAAGTCAGAACCAGATGCTAAGTTAAAAGGCCTTTACTTCATAGGCTTAAAAATCAGGAGAATTTAACAATACTCTCTAGGTTTTGGAAGAGGGGACTCATGTTCCAGAATTTGTGGACATTTGTTGTTACCAGTGCTGCCACTTCCAGTACTTAAAGTGATTTGTTGACTTTTCCCCTTGGGCTGTCCCATGAATGATGGGACAGGGCCAGTAAAGTGGGAAATACAAGCAGGTAACCTGCCAGGTCACAGACTGTGGTGTCCAGGGCATGAGGGTATGGTGAAGGCTATCTTCTTCCACTTTAATCTAAGTTTTTAGTAAGCTTTTAAATAATATTAAGTATTTTTCCTTTTTTGAGAAACTTAATAAAAAGGTATATGTTTTTTCTGGATTTGACTGTTTCTGCTAGGTGTGTGCCATAACTAACTGAGCTTAAGAAACTCGTCAAGTTGCAATTACTTGAATCTGAACTGGAAGTACACTCAGTCACGTACATTCTTGGTCTTGCTCTGTTGAAATCAGGAGGGTAATTTGAGGAGAGGGATTACCATTCATTGCCTGTAATGTGAATGGCAGGATGTGCTGTTCAGAAAGCCAGGAAGGTTCAGCGAGGGATCACGGTGCAGCTCGCACTTGGCTGCTGCTGGGGGACATGGCTGACCCTACTCTTAGCCTTGTACAGCTCTCAGAGCCCCATTTTCTCCCTCTGCTTGGCAGATGTCAAGGTGCTGAGTGACCTGCAGTGGCTGGAATGGCTCTTCCACGAGCGAGAAGGTTGCTGGAAAATTCGCTGTTAGACAGAACTGGTGTAGAAGCTCTTGCTCTGTCACCCATTTTATGCCAACATTTAGACAACGCTGTCCTGGTGGAAAGTGAGTTTGTGACATTCATCTATGGGGAAAACCTCACTCAGAGTCCTCCAGCCATCACTGCTGCTCTGTGGGGCATGTGCCAGCTCTGTCTTGTCTCCTTTCCTCAGACAATAGAGTTTTATTAAGAAAAAAATGTTGCTTGCTGCAAGTAGCTGTCTTTTCCCCCATTTGGTCTCAAAATTTGCTGAAATGCTGCTGTGGTATGTGGTTGTGGCTGAAGTTTGCAGGAGGGTGGATCCTCTACAGGGGCAGCTGCTCCCAATTCCTTGAAGGCATAGGAAGATGGTGCTGCTGCTTCTGCTGTTACCTTGCTTGATGTTTGCACCTGTGGCCATTTTCACTTCTGAAGCCTTGGCAAAGTGAGAGGTTTAAAATGGAGTAAGGCTCTTCTGGGCCCTTGGAGCACCTCTCCCATGTCTGCTCAGACTATCAGCTTGTTTCAGGGGTAAGAGCTCTTGCACTTTTCAAAGTATGCTGCAGCTTCCTTAAAGTTCTTGTTCCTGTGACTGAGGGATTGCATGGTTTTCTCATTGGATGAAAAATTTAAAAGGAATAATTGCTTTCATTGATTAAAAGAGTAATTACCAGGACTTCAAGAAAGATGACTAAAAAATGGTTATCTAATGCTTCTTAAACTCCAGATCACTAATTTCTTGGTGTTAAGAATGGGAATGTTGAATGCTTGGCACTGTCACTGAAGAACTTTCCTTTCTTGGATTTCTAGTGCTCAAAGAAAGGCTAAATAAAATGAAATATTTTTCTCCTTTTGAAAAATTTAAAACTCAAACCTTATTAGCACACAGAAATGGATTTAGGTTTTGTAAGATTTTGTTTTCAAAGATGTGGTACAGTGAGTGTTGCTTGAAGAAAGCTGAGATTAAGCTAAATCAGAGGGTTTTGTTGATAATAGATAATTGTATTCCCAAATAGAATTCTTCTACATTTATATTTTGCATAATGTTTTTCTTAGACCTAAAGAGAAACTGTATTAGCAGATGAGAATCACAAATAGTATTTTTTTCTTAGAAATAAGTTGTACATATTTTGAAGTGTGTGAATGTCCATGCATATTTTATAGATGAGATTCCTGATGATGTAAACCCAAAGGTAAGGCAAGAATTTTGTAAACGAAATAGTGGCCTCATTTTTTATTTATGTATGGACAATTAACATCAACTGAGCAACATTAGGTAATTGCATTTGCAGTGAGACAGTTCCAACAATTTTTAAAAGAACACATTTTTTTTTCCCCTAAATCTGTTAAAGATACCCCATGGTGCGTTCCCCGCAGTACATTTCAAACACTACTGAGCAGGTATTTCTCAGTGGTGAAGCTGTGATATTGCTTTTTTTTTCTTCCCAGTCTCTATCTGGTTTGGCTATTTGAATATAAGTGTTTGGGATTGGCAGGTGCCTCTTACCATGGCTGGTTCCTGCTGTAGTGGCATTCTGTTATACCACAAGAGTTTCTTGTTTGCTATTGTAATAAAACTGGCGAGTATTGTGAGCAGGCTGTTTTTGCTATCTAGAATAAAACTGAATGACTTTGTTATCCATTTCCAGGGATGGATATTATTAATAGTGAAGTAGACTGCTTTAAAAAAAAAAGATTTTGAAACTTGCCAAGTGGACTCCAGCCTTTTAATCAAAATACTAAGGGCGCGTAGGTTTTTTCCATAAATATGAATGTCTGTTTGACCTGTGAACAAAAAAGAAGAGGGATTATTTTTGGCCTTCAAAACAGGAAAAAAATGATTTTTGGATGACAGTATAATATCTTCATTCTAGTAATCCTTGGGTTTCAACTTCACTGTGCTTCAACCATCTCCAAGTGCTTTATGGTTGGTATTTTTTTATGTGGGGAAAACAAAGAGTCAGATAAATGTAGATCAGGCCTGAGTGCCACTGTTGGTTCATGCTTAGTTTGCAGTTCCTTCTTAGTTGGTGTGTGCATCTGTGGTTCACTCTGGAGGGCCTAAGGTTGAACACCAAGCATCAGTAGTGCCTTGCCCTAATGCTCCTGATAAATCACTGGTGGGAGCTGGAGCAGAAATGATTTTCTTTTGCTTTGTCTGCTAGGCTGCATCTTCCCTCTTGAATTTGATGGCTATTAATTTTCTTAATGGTTGTAAGTGTCATTAAAAATCAGTGGAAGCGTGGGAGAGTGACTGACAGCAGAACGTGGCCCAGTGTGTCGTGCTCTTCTTACTACCCTTCAATCTTCCTGCAAAGAAAATATCTGCCGGGGAGCCAGGTGCCAATCAGTTCAAGTCTTTGCTTTCTGCAGCATGTGTGCTTTGTGTATTCTCCTAATAGTCACTTCTGACAACCTACCACTTTGCTCTTGCTTCAGAGGCTGTTAAGACTGAATTCAGAAATAAAGAGTAAGTCAGGGAAACCTTGACTGCACTGAAATTGTCAGGATGAGAATGAGCTTGCAAAATTGTTAAAGGAGCAGAGTGTTGCGATTCCTTTTTGTGAAAAGATTGGCAGTTCTCTCTCCCTTCTCAAACCTTGGATTTACTATACAAACTTCTTGATGTTGAGCTCATAAATTTAGGAATCCCTTGAGAAGTGTATGATTGCAGAGGCATCTTAAAACACCATGTTTCTCTCTGGTACAATCTAAGCCGTAAGAAGGTAGGAAACTGAAAGTAGAACTTTATGTGGACTCTTAAACAGAGGATCTGTGTAAGATAGTGCAGTTCTTCGGGTCTTTTTTCTGGTGGCCATGCAGTTGTCGTCGCTGGGGCTCTGAGTGTTGCGTTGCTCCTGGCAGTAGAAGGGGTGGTTGCCCAAGGAGAGGTTTCTTAGCCGTGGCTGCTGACGCCAGGCAGGGCGCTGGGTGTCAGTGACAGAGCTGGGAGCGTGTGCCTGCCTCGAATGCTCTGGCTCCACAACGCTCTGATGATTGCTGTGGTGTTCTGTCATCTGAACAGTTTGCAAAGTATCCTGGCTCTGAGAAGGAAGGTGGGAGGAGGGGAAGGAAACTGTGAAAGGCCCAGTGGTTCTTGAAGAACAGCATTTACTTCAGCAGCAGAGATTTCCACCTCCTTCGATGGACTGTGTTGAATGAGATCTATCTGTGTCCTCCTGTCTTGCTGCTCAGCAGTGAAATGCCCATAGTTTGAGTACCTGTTGATTCCTTGTGGAAGATTAATCATGTTCAGTGAAGCAGTTGTGTTCCTTATCCACAGGAATGTAGAACAGAGAGGTTTATTTGGGTGTCTGGAGGAAGAGAAGAAGACGTCATGTCACAGATGTCATTGAGTCATTGTTTAAACCAGAAGAAAATCTATGCAATTGCTGTAAACTTCTGCCTTTAGTAAATAGGTTATAGTAGCACAATTATTGAATTAGAAAAGGAGCTTCAGCTTATTCTTTCAGTGCAGGAACACTGGTAATTCTTCAGATATTCCATACTAAAGGAATAGCCACTCCAGCTGTGTAATATGGGCTTGAAGTAGTATTCCCTATCATGTTTGGTGTGAAATGCAGCCCCTATGTGGAAGTGAACAGCACTGATGAAAGATATTATGCAAGTGGAGATTACTTTAGTTCAGCATTACTTGAGTTTTTCTTTCTACTCTTTATGATTCTTTCAGATCCTCCAATTTTTTTCTTTCTTGTTTGTTTTTCTTTTTGGGGGGGACGACAATGTTGCTACAGTGATTTTGAGGAAAGATTTTTAATTTTTAATTAAAAATTAGCCTGACATCCAGAGGCATTGAACAAGCTCTTCCTCTTCCAGAGGAGCAAATGGTTTGAGTGGAGTCTTGGCACTGAAAATCCCATCTACTTTGCAATCAAATAATGTGGACATTGAAGCAAGCATAAAACTTGTGTTGGCACAGGTTTTTGTTACTGAAGGTGAAAGTAAAGACATGGTCAACATATCTTGTCCGACTGAAAACAATTTTCCTAAGGTTGGGTGATTAATCTTTTGTGATTGCTGTGAATGAAACAGGAAATAAGGCTGGAAAAGCTTGAAATTAAATGAAATGTGCAGGACCGGACATGCACTTTGGTATTAAATATTGACATACCCCTTCCAGGTAACCACTTTGCCTTTGCAGCCCAGCATTTGCCCTGAAGACTGCAATGTCTTCTTTCTGTGGGGTTTATAGTGAAAAATTTGCTAACACCAAGAAATATTTCTAGTGGCTTCTTGACTATCTCTAGTGTGTGCTTGCTTCTTTTGGTGCTATGTCACTGCCTCCCTTGAAATTAATCTCCTGATTTATTGTAAGTTATTTCAAATGTCCCTGGTGACTTAGGTTGACTAATGTACTTTAAATATGGTGAAATCATAAAATCTGTTGAGGGAGTTGACTGTGTATCAGGCTGCTCCCTAGTGCAGATAGACAGCATGGGAAAGTACCGAGCCCTTGGTGGTGCTCACCCAAATACAGGAGCAGGTCCTCTGTTGCTCTGTGCCTGTGGATTGGAGTGTGGGTTGGTCAGTTTTAAACCTGGGATGAGTTGGGATTGAGGCAGCACTAACTGTCTGCATTATCTACATGTAGTGTGTTCATGGTACTACAGCATAGCCTGAGTGGGCTTGACGGAGGAAGGGAAGGGAAGGACGTGATGGGAGGAAGGAATTAAAGCAACTTCAGGCTAGAGGTCGGATGGATCTGTGTGCTCCAGCTGAAGAGGGAAGTCTCTGAGTTGGTGGCTGCAGTGTGCTTGTGACTGGAACATTTTGACTCATCTCAAAGGGATGTTGTCCACAGTGCAGCTTCTTCACACGGGGCAGTGATAGCCCACAATGTGTGAGGCCTGTGCCATTGTACTTCCCTTTTGAACACAGTTAAAAAATGAAGGGAATGTTTACGTTTGGTGGGTTATGTGTTTCCTAATGCCTCTTCATTTATCGAACCCAGTTTAATTGAGATAAAGATGTAGTGCTGTGTAACATTATCTAGGTTTAACGTCAAGGGTTCGGGAGGTTGTGTCTCTACTTGTCAGATTTTCTTAGCAGAAATAAGAGAACAAACTTACCCTGTGCATCTTCTTGCCTGTACAGTCTGTACCTGGAGATCTTCTGAGTGCTGCTGTCTTGAGACCTTTGTGTCTGATCTAAGGCTCTTGCTATGCTCAGATTTCATGTTACCCATTTTTTTATTTTGGAATTGTAAGAAAAACGTGTACAAACAATGCTCTGCTGTTTCCAAACACTGTGAAGTTTTCCCCCTTTGCTTCCTGTTTTTGTAGCGTGTTTGTGAAAAGACCTTGTCTGCTTTGCACTGGAGTTAGGCTTAATGTAAATGCATTCTGCATCAGCTACTGTGTGTTCCAGCATGCAGGGACCCGAGCTGCTCTTCAGCAAGCGTCATTACTCTTTATTTATGGTAAGACTAGATTAAAAAAGACTGATGCATGTAAAAGTGAAAGCAGAGGCAGTGTTAAATTGTGCAGTCATGAGCTTGTTATTTCCCTTCCCCCCAGTATGCAAGCCAGTTAGTAACCTAGTGATCTATACATGAGGCTTTAATTGGATATATGCCCAGAGTGCAGATTAATATGGAAAAGCTATAAAGGCATGGGTTCACAAACTTTATTTGACCACATGAGGACTGTCTGTGTGATCCCATGTGGAATGTGTGAGGGATTCTCAAAACAAATACCTTCATGTATTTGGGCAGATCTGTGTTTAAACCACGGGATGCAGAGGTGATGTCTCTGCCTTAAAGTCAGTAGACTGTTCATTAAATAGGACTTCTTCAGCCTTAGGTGGGGCTTAGGTGCATCTGTGGCCTCTGTAATTTACTTGACTTCTTAAATTTTAGTTTTGATAATTGCTGGAGGTTTCTCTTTACAATTGGATATAATCTTGGCTGCCTTTGGAGATAAGAGGGGGGTGTGAATCTCTCTGTAGTGAAATAAAAACAAGCAGATGTCTGACTGCAGCTGGCTGGAGATAAATCATTTCATATAAACTTGCCTGAAGAACATGATTTTACTCTTCTATAAACCTACACTCTAGAGGGAAGGGAGAACCCCCATTAGTCAACGACACCCTCCTGGCCTAAAATTCCAGTGTTTCTAGTTTGCAAATCACATGAAACACAGACTACTAGCTGTATTCAGCAAAGGCTTTCTCAATTTTGAAAACACTTGTAACACAGATTTTGTGTCTCTTCTGGGGATTTTTTATTTTTAATTAAAATTGCAGTATTCCTAAATGTGTAAAACCAGCCACAGTTGTGTCCCTATATTCTCCAAACTAGTTAAATATTGGTAAAATCTCCTTTAAATCGGCATGGTATTGTGATAAAGAATTTGGTGGCTTTGGAGAGCCCTGTTGCAGACAAAGCTTATCTTCCCAACCCATCATATCACGGAGAGCAGTAAGGCATTCCACCTATCTCAGAACTCTGGTTTTCCTCTTCACCCTCCTCTCCATGGTTGTTTGGCACATTATTCAGTTGCTGCCTGAAGGTGGTGGAATGGAAATGTTACCTCCTGTAGCATGAGCCCTATTCAACATGAAGAGTGGGGAGCTGATGGTAAATATACTCCCATAGTTTCAGAAAATAAAGTAACCTTAATTAAAGTTCTGGGCAAGTAGTTTCAGTGTTTCAGTCCAGCCATTTGCCTGATGGAGGCAGGGAATAGTCCTTAGCTCTCTGCCTGCAGCAAGAATATGGGAATTGAAGTGACTCATTCTCAGGGACACAGCAATGGGAATGAGGCACTGCTGTGGTTGCAGATAATTCCCTGGAAGTCTCTGTTGTGCAGAATGCATTAATTGGAGAGATTCATGAGCTGCTTAATGTCACATCACTTCATTTCCTCATCAGGGAACTAAAAGTCTCATCTGTGTAGGAAAAAACCAGGATCTTTCTGGTTGCGAGTAAATCTTGACCTTTGTAGAAAGGTTGTGTGTGTTGTCCATCATATTTGCCCTGTATTAAACCTGTTGCTGTGTAGCTTGAATTTTCACTTGCCCTATTATCTATCAGCTGTGGGGACAAAGTCAGCTGTGTAAAGATGTGCATTTCTGAGTGCCCAGAAATGTGAGCAGTGGAGACGAGGAGGGAACTGTTTGCTGCTGGGTTCTTCAGTGCAGTGCAGCAGAAGAATGGGTGGTTCCTGTTTGTGACTGATCACCATCTGCATTGGCCACAGCAGTAGAAGCATATCTTTATATTCAAGAGAGAGGATGTGGCATAGGATACCCCTGCAGACACCTGGAAATACAATGGTACTGTGGTACTGTGTGGCCTGTTCTGGAATGGATGGGTGCTTGTCTCCTGCAGGCAGTAATGTGTTCCTAGTGGGTAGATCTGATGCCATGTGTAGGCAGCAGAACATGAACACTGCAGCCCACCAATTGCAGAATTAAACTGGAGAAGAGAATGTGCTACACTTATGGAAATCAGTCTTACTGTGTGTGGTATCACGGTTTCCAGAATCAGATGTACTGTGATTCTGGTTTTGCCCAAGTGCCTGTTTTTCTGACTCTTTTGCCCACTGCAGGTTTAGGTGAGAGCTAGTACAGACTGGGTCCCGTGGCATTTGCCATAGTTTTTCATGTGACCTCTTAGGCAGTGCTTCAGACTGAGTTTTTATTACTTTTATGGCATGGCAAACATTGCACAGAAAAATACAGTTTACCACTTACATAGCTACTTGTTAAAAAAAAAAAGATACGCTTTTCTTTTGACTAGAAATTAGCCAAAATCAAGAGTCCTGCATCTTGATTGAATTTTTGAGTGCAAAGGTTGTATCTTACATATTTTGATTTGATCGTTGGCCAAGCAGAGCTGGTCAGTTAAAGGAAATGCCCATTCCTGTGCTTTATGTGCTACTGCTATCTAGAGTTTTGGTAGTATCAGCAAGACCTTAGGGCTGGACTTGGACACTTTCTGTCTTTCTACCATCCTATTCCACCAGGAGGTCACAATGGTTTCAGTTGCATGACTTGAGCTCACACCTACCATGAACAGCCATAATGTGATACCTGTGCTCTTCATCTGTGGCAGGCTGGTTAAGAAATAAGAAGTATCTTTTATATCCACCGATAACTGAGTTTTCCTTCATCTGTGCCTTTGGGAACATTTTAGTACTTTGCCTGGCATTGTATCATTACTCTGTGTGTGGAAAAATGTCTGAAGCAAATTAAACAAGATGACTTATGAGTAAAAGATCAAGTCAAAACACTGTGGAGATGAAAATCATTGAGTTGATGAGTGCAGTCTATCTGTGACTGGGAAACCTTTAATGATGCTGGGAGAAAGGATTGACCATAGTAGAGAAAGTTGCACTTCAGGTTTCTGTGACCAAAAAAAATTAAAAATCAGTCTCTTTATTCTTGTGATTTATTATTTTTGTGATCACATGGCTTGAGGTGTTGCAAACACATGGGGTCTTAGTGGAAGCCACAAAAGGTTGCCTATCTCAACAAAGTCCAGCTTGAGACTGAATTTCAGAAAATTAAGGTGGAGAGGAGGAGAGAAAAAAAATTATTTTTTTGGCACTGTATTTGTGGCTTGGCATGTCTAGATCCTGGGAGTCCATTCCATTGTTTTTACTCATAGCATCTTTCTCCCTTGTTGGGAATCACTAAGAGTGATTTGGCATCTGTGCCGTCCTAGTAAAAACAATCCTAACTACTTACAATTAATGAATTGTGTAAGCTGCCAGTGAGTGATTTGAGGGGATGGAATAACAACCATAAGGACAATATGAATTCTGCATTGACTGGCAGCGTATGTCAGAGAAAGTGCTGCTTTGTTTTTCTGACACTGAGTTGGTTTAGTGTGTGGACTTTAAATAAGTAGTGCTTTAAGAAAGTGTATTAGTTGCTTGAGCTGAAGCCTATGTCTAGGGTGGCTTAGTGTTAAAGCAAAAAGCCATACTGAGATCCAGCAAGGGAAAAGAGCATATTGTCAAATGGTGAAGCTTGTTCTTCTAGGAGAGAAAATAGTACATCTAATTTTTCTCATCAAGAGTTAACCCGCAGCAAGATATTTAAACAAAACAAGCTACTTGGACTCATTATTAAAGATGATTTTTCTGGGGGAAAAGGCTTTTAGGTCCCTCTTTGAACTGTGTCTTTAGGCTGTATATGTATGTCTAGTTCAGTTGGGAACTGATAGGACAGTATTTCCTTTGCTTTGATTCTTTTATTCTTTGGGCATTCCTCCTCACATGGAAATCTTACAAAATGCTTCTGTTTCCCTATGGAAAGAGGGCCAGTTTAGGGGAGGGTTGATGTTCTGGGCAGTATACCCAAGATAACTATAGATGCTAGAGGAAAAGAAAGCAGCCTCAGGAGCAATAGGATTTAAAAAGGCAGTTTGATTTGTGCCAAGCTGGTGGTGGTTTTTTGGTGTTGTTTTTTTTTTTTGGTTGTCATAGAAATGTGCCAGCCCGTGTCTCTCACAGATGAGCTCACTAAATGAACGGCTGTGCAGGATGAGTCTGGTTTCAATGAAGATGTTTATACTTGAAGAACACAGATGGACTTCAACCACAGCCCAGAATCTAAACACCCCTGAACTCCTGGGGGAGGGGAGTGATAGGAAATGAAATCTGGATTTTATAGCTCAGGCCTGCATCTGTCCTCCTTGATTTGGCTTTATGAGTTATTATGGGGAAGTAGGAGAAGAACATTATCTGCAGCAAAAAGGGTTTGTTTGTTGTTGGATGATGGGGGAAGATGATTTTGTATTTGGCCCAACTCCACTGGGTTTGGAAAGACTTTTCTGCCTTGGTGTCATGTCATGACCATCACAGCTGAGGTTAATTGGTAGCAGAGATGTTACTCTAAAGTACAGTCTTTAGCAGGTATTTTTTTCTGTAGTTTCTGTACTCCTGTACTTTCTGTACTCCTGTACTCTTACTCTTTGTCATTTGAAATAAAATAGTTTGAATGAGAGCTGACAGTTCTGTCTCCTGTACTGCATGTGAAATGCTGTGATAGAGGTTTGGTAGAAGTTTAGAAGTTGGTGCAAATAACTACAAAGGATAGAAACAACATCAGACCCTTGAAATACCAAAGAATTTGCAGATGACACAACTAACAATCTTCAGTGAGGTGTGTCACCGAGCACTGAACAAACGTAGTGCAGTCAACAGACAGTGTGCTGTGTTGAATGGGGCAGTGTTCAGTGTGGGCAGAAATGTCCTTTGCAGGATTTAGTCTCTGGATTGTTTGCTTTGCTTATGAGCAGAATTCTGTGAATTCTTTTTGCTTCCAAGAAGCCCATTAATTCTTTACTTTCATCTACATTTGGCACTGTCAGAACGCCTCAGAGGAGCTTAGGTGTAAAATGACAATAGCTACAGTATCTCCAGGGTTTTCAGGTATCCGAATGATTTGTTTATCTGCCTGTCTTGCTTTCCTTGGTTTTCTATTCCTGGAGCTGGGCTGCCGGAAATGATGCACGTTGCTGAATGCAGAATAGTCCTTGCTGTGCCAAGGCATGTACTTGGAAGAATGGGATACTATGTCCTATTAAATGGTATAAATAATCAAGAGTATGGAATAAATGAAGTGCTGGATGACTTTTTTTAAAATTATTTTTTAAAGTGTATCCCTGACAAGTGGTAGGTACTATATTTTTAGGTGAAGTCCATCCTTACCAGAAGTTTTCACTGTTGGAGAATAATTTAAGGACCTGCCACTCAAACCTGCTAGAGTATATTTGAGACTCAGCTTTGGTCATAGTCTTGAATTCAGCTGTGCATAGTTTTCTCTTGGTACTCGTTTTGCTTGTTATTTGCTCATAACTGTCTGGTTTGAACTTGTATTGGAAGAATTCAAATACAAGAATACAAATTCTAGCCTAACAATACAGGTTAGGCTAGAATTGCCTTTTAAGGAAGATTATTTTTTTAAGCTAAAAGGGATTCTTCACATTCTACAAGCTTTGGGAAATGCAGTTTCTGTGCAGAAATTCCTTTTCTGCTAGCCTGACCCGTGTTTTGTGAGATCTTAAAAGGTCTCAGCACTGTTAAAGACCTTGGTCTGTCAAGTCATCCTCAGGGAGGGAAGAGGGGAAAAAGGACTCTGTGCAGTGAGTGGAGGTGCAGTCTTGTGCATGTCATGTGCTATGGACCCCAGCACTTCACTGGCACTTCACTGTCAGGCAGCTCCACTTGGGAAAGCTGCAGGTGAGGAAAGGGTTGGATAACAGCAAAATGGTTGATTTACCTGAGGCCAGGGCTGCAGTGTCCTCCACAGGGATGGGAGAAGGTGGTTTTGTATTGGCCCAACTCCCAGCAGGGCTGGGGGCTCCTGTGCTCCTCCAGCTCTGCCACTGACTCACAGCCCACCAGGCAAAGGGCTGGCGAGCCCTGCCTGCTCCCACTCAGGGAAGATGTATTTCAAGGCTTAATCAATTAGGCAGCATCAATTGGAATTTTTGAGGCAAATTCATTTATAAAACCACTTGGCTTTCTGATAGAGCTCGGTGAATAATTTGTCCTGTATTTCTCCTACTACCAAATGTTGACAATAGCTGTTTCTTTTCCCAAATGCATCTCCCTCCATTCGTTTTTGTAAGGGCTTTTCTGGAAAGGGAGTGCACAACTGATTACATTGCATTTAAGGAACTATGAAGTGATCAGCATGACTGCTGCCAAATGCATGGAATTAAGATGGAAACAATTAAATGACCATTTAAAAATATTTTTTTTCCAGTTACATCCTAGAACCCAGACTGCAAGATGATGTTTGGGTAATGCCACTGTTTTCAGTGTGCCTTGGACTAAAACAGTGTCAAAGCAGAAATATTAAATGATCAGAGAGGCTGTGTTTTTATAGACACATTTGCTGTCCTACTTGCGTGAGAACTTTGCAGTGATGCAATAATATTGAAAATTATCACTTTCACTGTAGGAGCATTGATGAACTGCTATTGGGAATTACTACTTTCACTGTAGGAGTGTTCATTTTTCTTCTGAGGTCATTAAAATAATCTTGTTTTTACTTTTGTAATTGGCTTAGGTTGCTCTTCTTGGGGGAGCTGAGGCTTTGGGTTTTTGTTGGTGTTGTTTTCTTTTTTTTTTCCACTTTTAATTTGAAACACAGTTTTAACATTTGGATTGTTTGAAACAAAAACAAGAGAAGTCCCAACATGAGCAGTGAATATTTTTGAAGGACTTTATGGCTCTAAGTTTCTAACACAGTCCAGATGTCTCCTATCTCTGCTCTTTTCGTAGCATTTTCTGGCACAGTGTCATTGGATTTTGAACTTGGTCCAAGCTGTGTGCCAAGTCCTGAAATAAAGTAAATCAGTGAGTTGTTCTTGGACGTTTCTCCTTAATCCCAACCAACCCAAATCAAACTTCAGCTCTGACCTCAGGACTGCACATTCAAATATTTTCCTTTGCCTCCTCAGTTTCAAAGTAGCAAAAGCAGGAGATTACCACTTTGCAGTATTTAAACAGAGGCTTGTGTGACATCCGTGCAGCTGAAGCAACTGCTTTCCTTGGGACCTGGTGCCTGTTAAAACACCAGTGATGTTCTCCAGCACTGTGATTCTTCACTGGGATTCCTTTTGTTGGGTCAGGATGCATGAGCACACTGGAGCAGGATTTATTTGGAGGCATACATTGTGTCAACAATTAGGTAGCAACCAGAGGAAATATTCATGGTGCTCTTCTGCACATACTTCTGCCTAGATGTCTTGGAGAAATTACTGATAGGACGAACTGGTAGCCCTGAAAACAGCATCAGGACTAGGTTTTGGGATAAAGGACTGTCTTTCTGTCTTTCCTTATGCAAGCACTGGTCTCCTTTGTCTTGAAGCACTCCACTGAAACTGGACTCCCTTGCAAACAGACTGTGACTGAATGGGCAACCCTTGTCATTGAACATCGTGATGGCACTACAGCTTAGGTGGGGAAAAAAGTATTATCAAGGTAGTGTTATTTTTAACAACAGTTTATTTGCTGGACCAAAGGAGACTCAATGGTATGTGACACAAATTCTTTGCAGAATATCCGTGGGTTTGGTATATTGGGTTTCAACCAAGCTGGTTGGATTTTTTTCTGACTGGCTGAGTTCAGGTGAGTTTAATTAAACTGTATCTGTTGTCCAACCCTTCTTTAGACCTAGCTTCCACTGAAATTGATATGAAGCTTTCCTTTGGCTTATCAGGCTTCGCACTGGGCCCTTAAAATGTGTGTGATCTGGATGTTTTGGTGTAGTTGATCCTCCTTGGTACAGACAGTGATCAAAGCAGGTGGGATGCAGGAGCTGGAGGCATTTCAGACAGTACTGCTTTACAGAGGGGAATGAGAGTTTCCAGCCTGCTCTGTGTTGGCCTCAGTTCAGGTTTTTGGGATTCCCATTGCAATTGTCTATACATATTTGGCCACTCAGGGAGTACTTTTCTGTAGACTAAAAGAAAGCTCCTTTTTAAACTAGGGAGTAGCATATTGTGTGTTATCAAGGCTGGTAGGGTTACTTTATTTTCATTAATCAGTTTTGTTTCCCTCTGTACTTATAGCCAGTGTGTGTCTTTGTCTGGATTCTGTATAGACATGAAATGGGTAACTAATGGATCATGCCTTGGGGCCAGAGAGCACAAAATTTACCTTTCAGAAGTAGCCAAAACAGCCATATGCATAAAAATAACTTCAATTTTCATGTTGAATTCTGTCACTTGAGCTAGTTGTTTACCAGCACATTCATATGCTCTGGTAGCAGTGGGACATGCAATCACCAAGTTGTTATGCAGCAGTGAATACCAGGGGCATCAAGTAAATGAGTTCTTTTTCAGAGAAATGCCATTAAATAAAGATTTCAGCCCTTATCTTGTAATTCTTTCGTTGCTTGACAGAGTTTTGGAGTACAGATGGCTGATGCTTCCTGTGAGAGGCGGTGTTTGGTGCTCCCCTCGAGGATGCTCAGGACTGTTTTGCTCTCTGTGTGGAACATCAGGCAAGAACTCAGCAGTTACCCTAAGCCTCCCTTGCTTGTGCACTGGGCAGGAATGTTTCCCCCAAGTGTGAACCTTGTCTGAGCTCCATGGCAGAGTCTCCCAGCTCTGTCTGTTGGCTCCTTGCACAAGGGCTGGACCTGGTTGTTTTATAGAGTGACCTTTCCATCAGGGCTGACCTGCTGAGCTTGCTGGCATGGGATCAGGAAACCAATTTCTGACTCACTCTGGTCTTCTGCTGCTGAGTTGTTGTAACACCCTCACCCTTAAACATTGAGATCTCCACCATATACCCCACATCAGAAATCACCTGGATATAACAAACTAGGTTCCCTTCTTTATCATGTCAGGAAGTACCTAAAGTTGTTTTCTGCCCTAGAGGAACTGGGAGTGAATTTGCCAGAGCAGGAGGTATGTGTTAGACTGTTGGAGGTTTTCTTTCTATAGGTGCTACTCAGAGCTTGTCACTGGAAACAGTTTAGCCAAGATGCTGGGAGAAAGGCTGCCGTGGGCACAACCTTCCCATGTGTGTTTGCAGATAGATAAAACTGCTCAGGAGATCTTATGGCTTTCACAAAGGGATGATTTGAGATAAAGCTTTGTCAGGGAACTATGATAAAAGAACTGAAGCTGAAAATGAAAAAGCTGTTGGGTGATAAGAGGAAACTGCTGTGTTTTGAGAGCTGGACTTCAGCTAGATAAAAATCTTAAAAGCCCTATGCAGATCAGCAGAGTATTGGTCTTGCCTAGGTTTCACTTAATTTTCTGTCTGCCACCCAGCCTGGAGGAAGCAGTTTTCATGCTTCCCTGGCAGCAAGATTTTTGAATGTGGGAAACCTGATAGTGTGTCTGCTTAACTACCAGACTTTGGCCTGGTGCCCTTTCTGGTTTCCTTATGGAGTAAGTGCAGTGATGGGAAGAATGTGCTTCTTACACGTGTAGTCATCTCGGTGATAGTAAACTGTGCCACCGATACCCTGTTAGCCTCCCCTGCCTGCAGAGCCAGTGCCACGGGCTGGGGGTCACCCAGCATAGCGAGAACTCTGCTTTAGGCTTGGAGTGCAAAAGGAAAACTGGAAGTGAAACTACTTTTTTTGGGTCTGATTTGTTTTTTGAGAAACTGTAGATGTTTGTTCTAAACTGTCAAACTAATGCACGTTAATCTAATTTGCTCTGTTGAGACTTTAGCAGTGACTGCTAATGTGCAAACAGAAAGTCTCCACTATGTGCTAGCAGCAGTTTTCTCAAATTAGTCCATTTTAGCTGTACTTAATATGGCCTGTTTGCCTGTAAAATATTTGCTTGGGTATTTAAAAAGCTCTGCTACAACCATTTGAATGTCTTGGAGTAGATACAAAAAGACCCCCATGAATTTTGGATGGTTCTCCTTGCAATTTTCCATTTGTAAAATTGCTTTAGTATCATTTCGTGTGATGTTCAGGTCAATGGAAGGGAATTTAAGTAATGCAAGTAAGAACAGCCACCTGCTAGGAAGCCCCAGCCTGGATGTGACTGATGGCTTACTGAACTGGATGTGTAAAGCATGCCAAACAAAAGCAACATGTTTTGAATTATAAAAATGTAGACATTAAAATATTAATGTGATTAATTTGTCCTGCAGACAAAAAGCTCCTAAGATTATGAGAAAATAGTTTTATTAGTTTATTTGAATTGTAATGTTTGCATTTTGTTTGTTTTTATTTGAGGTATGTGTTTAGAAAATAAGCTTGCTGGGGATGTTGCTTGTTTCAGACTCTGCTTTCTGGCAGTCCCAAGTGGAAATTAAACTGTAGATGTCAAGAAGATTAAAAATGCATTTAAGATCCTGGGGAATCAACAGCCAGGGCTTGTAGATCTTGATACTGCAAAATACCGCATACCCTGAAATCCTGCTGGGAACGGAGTGCTCTGCACTGGGCAGGGTGGGAGCCAAAAGGCAATCAGGGCAGGTAGACGTGCACTAGGAAGTGATTTGGCAAACACTCATTTCATCATGACAGAGCTGTCTGTGGTGGTAAATGCTTACAGGATCCTTGTGAGCTGGTCCTGAGCTCCAGCCACGCACAACTGCAGTGAGGGAGCTGGATGCAAAGCCTAATTAAAGTGGGGGATGTTTGGATTGGCTTCCGTGGCCTTTGGATTAAATCATAAGACTTTAGGACTTGTACTTCGTGTGTAAGTAATGTATACACTGAAAAGCATGATTTCTAACAGTTGTTATTATTGGAGAGTGCTTTGTTTTTCTGCTAGGAAGTGTAATTTACAAGGAAGAATACTTCTGAAGTATTTTAGAAGCTTTGTATATATTACATGTCAAATGGCAAATTGTTTATTGGTATGGGGTCATACAAAGGGGCGTTTACTAGCACTCATTAAGATTGTCTGGTACAGTTCTGCCACTTCTTAAATTACCTGTTGTGGACTGTTATTCCAGTGAAGCTGGTAAATCATGATATGGTTTCTCATGATACACTTTTTAATTGGTCAGTATTATCTGTGTATCTTTAGTGGGGAACTGGAGCCATGTACTGATACCCAAAACCAAATCCAAAGTCTCTGTCAGAGGAAGAAGAACTTCAGAAGATCAAGTTAAACAAAGGAACTGAATGAATATTGGGGAAAGAAAAAAAAAAAGATTGTTCTGAATATAGACATTTCTAACCCTGATACAACCTTCTCTTAAAATAGCAAGCCAGTTGTTATTACAGACACTTTCGGCGGTTTAAGGTTTTTCAAATCAAATTGTGTTCAAGTCATACAAAGATTAAAAAAAAAAAAGTAACTGATGAGCTGTTCTTAAAGGCATATTCCCTCCTGGAAGTGCTCAAGAAATTGGACACCCCCTACATCATTAAGGTTTTTTGAGAAATAATATTTCTAATACTTGGTGACAGGTTTATATCTTCAGATCCTTGTACAAACATGGAATAAAGCATTTAACTATGTGCTACTGGAAAATAAGGTTTAATGTTCAACTGTAGTGCCTCATTCAGCCTTTTCTCTTTTCAGTTTCATTCACCAAGAAATTTCTAATGAAAGGATATTTCTTAAGTCATGGGTGAAGGTGTTTTCTGATCCTCTGTCTGTGTGTTATGTGTCATTATTAATCTGTTTTCCCAGTCACATGTAAATGGATAATAAAGGCCAGGAAAATAGGTCAGCATCAGTCAGTATCTCTACTCCAATGCTGCTAAAACACCTCACTTGTCAGATCCTACGTTTTAGTACTTTCTTGTTGCTGCTTGTTTGTAGTCTTTTTTGGAGGTCACAGAATTTTAGAAAGCAGGTTTTCAGTTTGTCTGATTAATATGTTGTTATTAATTTCCATATGGTAACAGACAAGTGTCTCTTCCATTTCATTAACGTTGTTGGCAGTTTCCTAAAGAGTTGTATTGGTAGGTCTCCATTTCTGCAGGGAAATGACTTGGAAACCCCCTAGTTACAGCTGTGGAGAAATTAATAGTGCACCTTCCCAATGTCAGAGGCAGGCTAAGAAAGCAAGTGTTGCAGATTTACCTGAAATTACCTGGTTAGGAAGGACCTCTGCTAAGAATGAAAACAGAGCAATTCTGGTTGGAAAAGTTCCTTTAACTCACAGGATGAATGTGATGTCAGGCATGATGTTTTCTTCATTTTCACTGAGCCAGAATTTTATTCTGTTTCTCTGTGTTTTTACAAACAGCAGCAGAGAAGTAAAATCACTGGGACTGGAACCTTCTGAAAAGGAAGGCATTTTTTCCTCACAAAGAGTTTTACTGCACATGAGGAACTGGCTCTGACCAGAATTGCAGACATTCATTGGCACTGTATTATTTAAAGAACTGAGGGCATTCATTCTCTTTCACCCTGAACAGGCTTTTGCTGTACTTGTGGTCATCCTGAGCAAATCCTTGTGTCTTTGTGTGGATTTTTTACTGTATTAGGCCAGTAGCATTCAATAAACAATGTTAACTTTATGTAGCTGTTAAGTACACTGACCTTTAGTATTGGTTTGCACAAGCCGGGCACAATGGGAGTCCCACTGAAATACCAGGGCTGATTTAAGCAAATTGCTGTCCTGCAATCAAAATATGACATTTCTATTACTGAACAAATGCTTCATCAGCGAGAGCGCTGCTATTTCCCAGAGCTAGTTTTTCTTTCTGTCTTTTGATGCTCTTTCAGTCCTGGTTTCCTCACCTGAAAAACAGAAATAAAAGTTGTGTCCTCGGGAATAGCCAGGTTAATATTTGCTGAGCGTGTTGGAGCTGCATGGTCCCATGATACGCTGTACGGGGTCAACGTGACTATTGCTAAATCGCACTCCAGTCAGAATTACAGTCATTAATAGCTCTGAGTCTGGGGAAAGAGTCACTGCAAATACTGTAACAGCTACTTTAACTGTTTCCTTTTAAGCAAACAAAACCTCTTGACGTTTCTGCTGAGCAAGTCATAATGGCTTAACTTATTAAAATGCTGCAGAGTGTCTTGTTCCTCACTGGCCACAGTAGCCTTTTTTCTTTTCACTGAACCAACTGATTAGGGAAATTCCAGCAAAAATGATGGCAGTTCTTCAGCTTGGTGGATTTAGAGAATGGCTTTCTTGCTGTTACTCAAGTTTGTGTCCTGAGAACGTTCAAGCTGCAGCAATTCAGCAGCAAGAGAAAAGGGGAACCCAGAATCACTGACGCACGTTCTGTAATTCTACTTCCCATTCTCAGTGTCTTGGCTTTGGGTTTTCAGCACATGAATCAGCTTTGTGGAGGGGAATGCCTTGTTTTAACAAAGATTTAACTCTCTATCTCCCAGTGGGTTGTTGCTACTGCAGCAGGTATCCTTTGGGAGGCTGCTTTCTGGATATATTCAGGCAGCTATTCCGGGGGCTCACAGTTTCACCATGACAAATACTGTAGAAGAAGTTGGGGTTTTTTTTGGCTTCCAGACCTCCCTGTGCAATATGCATGAGATGAAAAGAGTGAGACTGCATGTACATTAACATTCTGCAAGGTGAATGAAAAAAATGGGAAGGGGAGCATCCACAAGATTCAAAGAGTTCTTGGCTATAAAATTAAGATAAAATAACTTCTTTTAATATCTTGGATTTCCCATCTGTAAAATGAAAGGAATATCTCCATGCTTAATCACCTAATAAATAGTGATCAAATAACAGAAAAGCAAAAGCAAAACCATCACCGTAAAAAAATAGTAGAGCAAAGTAAAGTTGGAGAAGCTATTAAACTTTTTCTCAGGTATGAACTGGTCAGAAATTCTTCTGTCAATTCTTTCCTTTGTTTCTTTTACAAAACAGAAAGTATTTCCATAGGGGAAATAGGGGAGTGAAAATATTGCAAATAAAAATCACTAGGAGAGAGAACTGAAATATTCTAATGTAGTTAAGAAATACTCTAATGTAGTTAAAACCTGTGTGAAAGTGTGGGATTATGTTCTCCTCTATGGACAGCTAAAAAAGGAGACAGGTTGCCAGCTGAATGTATGTTAGGATGAGTGTGTGCTTGCAAGTGACAGATGTCAGGAGAGGGGCAGTGTGGGGTTAGTCCTTTCATATAACTCTAATTTTGTGGGTCTTGGCTTTTTGCTGTGTGAACTCTTGTGAGAGATGTGCAAGGTGTGAAGGGTTTATTAGTCAAAACATTCAGGAAGTAGATTCAAACTGAAAGATAACCAGTAACCTTATTCACAGCCATCTCTTTTTTCACTGACTTAAAAACAAAAAAAGGAAGAAAAACCCCCGTCAACCACACCTCCTACTTAGTCTTCGCTAGAATGAACTGCAGTAGGCAGCTCTATTGTGTTTTGCTTTTTCTCTAAACTGGAGCTTGGATGTTGCTCAGGCCTTTAATTAGAAGGGCTTCTCTCCAGATTCAAACTGGGACTAAGATGAGCTTGGAACAGAGGGGTGAATCTTATCTCATTAATCTCAGTAGTTGACCATAACCAGGCCCGAATACATTATTTCTAGGATCAGTGTTGCCTTCTTTTTTATCCTTTTCCTAGCTTATTTTGTCCTGTTGTGAGGATTCTGACTCAACAGGCAAATAAAAACAACCAGAAACATCAAATGGGGATTTACTGGTACTGAGCTGAGCATTTACAGCTAAGGCTGGGTTTCTCTCACATGTTGTCAAGGACTGAGAACCTGGGGATTTCATGGTTTGTTTTAAGCCTGTTACTCTGTACTGTAAACAACAGAGTTATAACCCCCCAAAATTGCCACCCAGTCCCATTGCTCTTCTACACCTGCTTGATTTGCACAGCTGCATATTTTGATTAAGCATGTGATCAACCTGCAGCTCTTATATAAAATAATTTTATTTACTGTATGGTTAATTTTTAGCTCTTGGCTCTCAGTTTAAATTGAAAAATTTATGCTTCTCATATTCCCTTGTGAATGGGTAGGAGTTGAGGGTACTCAGCCCTTACAGGAAGCCCTCGGCATTTTGCAGGATTAGACCACGAAGTGCTGTGGTGCTTAGCAAAGTGTTTATATTTAGAATCACCCTGAGATATTTTGGGTGGAAGATTATTTGGGAAAAACTGGGGGAGTTCCTGCTTTTCTGGTGCAGAAAAGAAATTCAAATAATCCTCATAACTCCAGGCTGTGAAGGTTTTGTTTTAGCAGTTCGCCTGTGATGGGCGTATCCTGTGAGGAAAGAAATGGTGTTTATCTAAGATGCGAGGCAGTGAATGACAGGACAAAGGTTAGGTGTGTGTTGAAAAGGCTGGGCATTGATTTCCTAAAGATGTTTTTTCCAAGCTGTATCTATCAGGGAGCAGAGACCTCCCTCTACACAGTTGGACATGTTTTGATCAAAAGTCAGTGAAAAAGAAGTCAGTCTCACTGTTAATCTCTTATGCAGAGATGATAATGCTATCATCTCTCTCATACTTCACGGAAAAAGGGTTACGTTAAAATCTGGCTCAGTGACTTTCCATGGACTTCACCCCATATTTAAGGTAATTGCTGCAATACATTTCTGCCTGAGAATAAATTCATTTCTGAATGGCATAATTATGTCTTCACTGCTTATCAAACTGGTCTCTCCAGGCAGTTTGTTTGAAGATCAGATTCTTTATGCTCATAGGGGCACTGCGGGAAGGTTTGTTAATGGATTGGCAAACAACTTAAAAAAATCCCAAATCAGAAAACACTAGGCTTCATGAAACAGATCCTGGTAGCTATTGACTGTCAGGTTTAATTAAGCTTCACATTCCCTCGATTTTTAAGAATAATGCATGGTCGTAAATGGTAACTTCAGAGGGTTTAATGTATCTCTAGCAGTTCTGTCCTCAGCACTGCTGAGCCAGTCCCTACTCGCTGTAGGAAAAGTGATGCTTCATTCTTGCAGAAAGCCTCTGTATCCCCTTGCTCAGTGCATGCATGTTTCCTTTCAGGCTTACTGAGCTGCCTTAGATAAAAACAAAAGCAAGGGAGAAGCAAGAAGTGGATCTGTTGACAGCTATGACAGAGATCAAATTCCAGACCAGGCCATGGGATTCCTGAGAAGGGGCTACTTAAACAGAACTCTCCTTTGATTAATTGGAGATAGGGTGACACCTTGGACGTCAGAACTGTATTTGAGCTTGGAATCAGACGCAGAGGGTCAAAGAGATGAGATGCTTAAGGGCTGAAATGTGATCCCTGCTGCTTCCCTCCCTCCTTTCTCTCCTTTCTGGCTGTGGTACAAAACCTGCAGGTCCTGCTCATGTGGCTTCGTTTTACGTTCAGCAGTAGCTCTGTTAACCATGAGTTCAGAAACTTGCAGCTGAATTGGTGCCTTTTCTGCACTGCATGGTCTTTTCTAGCACTGACTCTATTGAAATAAAACATTTTAATAAGATTGCAGCCCTCTTGGTTCAGGCTTTGGAAACTTCTATCCATTGCCCAACTAGCCTCTGAAAATTTGCTCATTTTGCCTCAAGCATGTTTCTCAACAAGGACAATGTTTTTTCAGTGGTTAATCACTTTTATCTTCTCTGATAGTAGCTCTTCTACTTGTGGGGTTTTGTTTTGGGTTTTTTTTTTTTTTTTTTTTTTTTTTTTTTTTTTTTTTTTNTTTTAACAAGTGCAGATACTAAAAAGACAACAAAGCAAGGTCTGGAAACTCAAGATTTACTACCTTCAGTGCCTTGTTAGTGGATGCTGTGAAGAAATGCAAGGACATAGCCTAGAATATATGTAAAACTAGTGTAAAAATAAAGATTTCCTCCTCAGCACACCGATAACTTGTCTGTTGAATTTTCTCCTGGGCAGATCTCAGAAATGTTGATAGGGGCACTGTGAGATGATGACAGTCCTTTGGCAGGTGTTTCTCCCCATGGCTTCTAGTTGGGCACCTTTTTGAGTGCTGTTTTTGTAAGTTCAAATTAGTAATATCTAAAACATCCTATAGAATTTCTCATAAGCAACCATTGGAAGGCTGGCTGTTGGGGGAGCATAAATTATTACATGGTATGTTTTGGAGCTGTGTCCTGGTAGTCTTGGCTATGTTTTTGTTAGCAGAATTATAAATACAGTTCTACCCTAAACTTTGTCAAGATGCTGGGAAGTGATTTAGTGAAGTGAATTAGTGCTGCTCCCATAACACAGGGCCATTAAACCAGGGGTGCTTGCAGTATGTACCACTGTCCTTGCTTTTAAAGCTTTTATTCTTATTTAAGGTGATCCTGCATTGAAAACCGTCAAAGAGGAACCACCTCTTTGGAAAAAAGAGGCAAGTGGTGTTTGTGTTATGGCCAGAAGGGCTCTCTGTGGTAGTGTTGTCTTTACCAAAGAAATAATTATGCGAAAACACATGCTAAGAAAAACATGGTTGAGGCATTTGATTTACTATCTGAGCATAGTGACCAAGGTTTGAACCCAACATGCAACCCAGAGGCCGTTTAAAACAATTATGTAGTTTAAATGGAGAGACATAAAAGGCAGCAGAAGTGTAACTTTCCTTGTAGTTTACCTGTGGCCAAAGACCTTTGCACCTCTCTGTGTGCTGTAAACGAGGGATCTCCCACAGGGTTCTCCCAGCCACTACCAATCTCTGAAAGCCTGTTCCAGACCCCCGGGGTTTTATCTGCCACTTCACAGCCTTCATTTCAGTAGGGTTTGAATCTGAACAGCAGAAGGATACGGTCCTGCCTCTTGTGTGATGTGAGTCTCCTGCTGCTGGTGTTCTCAGATGTGTGACAGATGACCAGGACCTCAGCAGGAGGCTCTATTTGTGTGTATTGACCATGAGAAGAGATTATTACCTCTAAAAGCTTGTTTGTTGTTAAGATAACTCTAAAAGCTTGTTTGTTCTTACAGTTTTCACTGGTGATGCCAAACAATATCAAGTTGTCTGGTCCTGGACTTAGCTGGTTTTCTTTTGCTCTTTTTTTCCTTTCTTTTCCTTCATGGCTTTTGAGACTGGCCTTAGCATAAGCCTTGAGTGGATGCTCTTTTGTGGCTTTTGGATCATTTTTTGTAAAAATGAGCAGAACTGCAGAGTTACCATGGAAGCCATGCAAATGGGATTTTTGGAGCACAAGTCAAAATGACAGGGAGACAGGACTTTTTAAAAATAAAAACCTCTTTTTAGCTGCTCTTGTTTGCTTATAGACAACATATGTTTTTGTTTACATACATGGTCTCCATAAATAATCAATTTTTGTATGTTCTGTACATTGTGCAATCTTATTTTACAGACAATTGAAAAATCTAACATTCATTACATGTTTTTTTTGGACTGTTGGGAAGATCTCTAAACTAGAGTGGTTTCATAATCCCTCAGCTTCCCACAAAATTATTTTGCTAAAACTTTGGCTTTCTCTAATGTGTGGTGTTCAGGTTTGGCAGCATAGTGGTGCTTTTGTTGTCCAACTCATGCAACAGTAGATTAAAGTGAGGCAGACCTGCGTGCTAGCAATAACTAATTCAGTTGTCCCTGGAGCCTTTGAGATTTTCATACAATTCTGAGGTAGGATCACTTGTCTTCAGCACAGTACAGTAAATGAGACTTTTTCAACAGTTTGTATTTGTATTCCCTGTATCACAGTGTGAGCCCCAGTCCTGGGGGCTCCTGACTACACTAGCACCAAGGTTCCTCTGCCAGGATTTTTGCAGGCAGTGGGGAAAGTGATACCTTGGTCAGTTCAGGCCAAGGGTTGCAGTGAGGTTTCTTCCTTAATCCCTTGTAATGGATCAGTCTGATACAATGGCCTCATAGTGTTTCACTATTATTTTAATCCTGCTGCTTCTTCTCACTGCACATTTTGGCACCATTGAGCCTAGCTTTTCTCCAGCTGCTCACACTCCCTTCCAGGCCTAGTGGGAATGCACATCCTTTGTTTCAGGTGTTGTATTTATGGTAAGACATGAGAAAACCGTGAAGGATGGTAGTGCTGGTGAAGGAATATGCTGCCCTTTTCTTCCCTTCATCTTGGAACAGCAGTAGACCTTGGGTGGGCGTCTTCCCTTACTTAGGTGAGGTGTTGTGGTAATTGCACAATTTAGGTGTATCCCAGATGAAAATATCACATTACCTAATTTAGAACAGGTCAGGAAACAATATGATGCTGACATTGCATTTTTTCCACTTGAGTTTTGACGTTGGTTATTTCCTTCTAGAAGAATATGTGTCCTCGGATAAGATTGTTTGTGCCACATAAATAACTCTGTTTCAACTTCTGGGGCAGTTCTCTGATTAGAATAGAAGATAGTCCAGATTATTCCTATTTTACTGGAAAAGCCACACTAGCTTAGCACCTCTGTAGGATACAGTTATGATTAGTAAACCAGCCTGTGAAATGAAAACACAGTAGGGTTCTTTTTGTGCATGAGAATGAACAAACAGAACACAAACCTGTTCAATTCTTTTCAGGCATACTGTGTTCCTGTATTATATTAATTACTGACCAGGTTTTACCTGACATCTCAGAATATGATTCATTGCTGTTGGTCTGCACGGAAACTTGGCAGAAAGTTGAAAAACAAACGAGCAACGTTGCCTGGGCCCCCACCCCCATGTGCTCTCTCAGATTTGACTCTCTACCACCCAGATCCTGACTTCTTGATGGGTCTGGCACTCACTGGACGGTGTAGTTTCCTCTTAAAATAGCCTTTTTTAGGAGCGATGCTCATACAGGGTGGAATTGGATCCCAAAAAGCTCCAACCTTGGTGATTGCTTTTAACTCAGCTGGTGCTCCTAAGGCACTGAAGGATCTGTTACAGACACACATGTTCATTATTTCCTGTTTGATTTAATTTTAGATGAACCAGAATTGGGGTATGATTTCAATAAAAAACAATGCCAGGGGGGTGAAGGAGGAGTTGTTGAGATGCATGAGGAAATGTCAAGTCTTCAAGACATAAGAAGAATTAGTCATGGTTCCTCAAAAATAGGCAGCAACTCGGTTCACCTTTCTAATTAATCAATATTAGGTTAATCAGTTAATTCTTCTTGATCATGAAACCTTTGAGTGGGTGTTTACTTTTGGTCCCTTGCAGTTGATCTCTTAGGACATACGTCAAGTTTGCATGTCTTATGGTAATAACCGTGCGTAGCTGAGTGATAGGCCAGGAATTTCTGATTTACAGCTGACCCCATGTGTAGTTGTCAGAATGGTATTTATTTTCTCTTTCCACCTTTATTTCATCTCCTGTAAAACAGTATTAATCATTAACTCTTTGCACAATAGATTATGGAAGTATTACTCATCCAATGTTGTTGCACTGGGCTTGTCTTCAGTGCAAGAGTCACTTAAAATGAGCACACGCATGTCGTAGAAGTCGGATGGAGAAAGGAGTGACTGTGCTGTGAGACATCAGGAGCCATGTGAGGGGAACTGGCTGAGCAGAGGCTGGTTCAGCAGGAAGTGGTTGATGAGTTACTGGTGTTAAAGATGAAACCTGACTTACAGTTTGAGCTCACAAATACAATGAAGAAAAGTCTTTACACGTGGAACCTGTAGCATTACTTATTTTCACTCCACAGAACCTGGCTTGTTCCTGTGTCCAAAAAGAGACCTTACCTAAAATGTAACAATGCAGTCAGCTGGAATTTCAAGGAGAAAAAGCTAATGAAAACCAACAAGAACAAAAAAGCACCAATTAATAATGCCTTGTATTAAATCCAACTTCTCCTGGTCAGTATTGACATATTAATTTGAAATCTGCCATGTCAAACACCAAGCCTCATGCTGGGAGTGGAAATTTAAAAGCAAAATGGTCCCTTTCCAGGAGCTGTCTAAACTCCTTCCATAGCTGTAGCCGGTTCTTTGAATCTGTAGTACACAGTTTCCAGGTTGTGTCTGGACAGGGTTACTCTAGTTCTGGCCTTGAAAATAATTTTGGAACAGAAGGAGGAATAAGGACCTTACAACTGGAGTGTGATAAAAGTCTCTTCAAAGCTGAAAGCTTACTTTTTGGGCCTTGGTTTTTATTGCCTAGTTATTTTTTGAATTTTATTTTTGTTCAAATACAGTTTATGGAATTTTGTAGTGGAACTAACCTACATGGTATTTCTTTCTCCCCAGAAGAGCTGTGAATTGCTGGAGGCTGGAAAATTATTACAGGGGAAATCACTGTGTTTGCCTGTTCTGAGATGCTTTGCTAGAGGTGCACTGATGGACACTGCTGGACTTTTGAGCTCACCAGTAGGACTTTCTTCTGTTCCCCCTCTGCCAGAGGGCAATTCTAGAAGTGGATGCTAGCAAAAATGTCATCTAATAAAAGCATTTAGTTTGGTCAGAGTATCCTTGTGGACTGAGGGAGGCTGAGTCTGGAGTCTGTGTATGAGGACATTTCTACATAGCTAAGTTATTGCAAGGTAAGCAGCAGAGAGAAAGTACAGTTAATTAGTTCCTCCTGTATGATCTCATTTGTACACTGCTAAGAACTTTATAAAAGGTAGGAAATGAGACAGAGGAAAGCTTGGACCAGAAACTCCATGTTTAAACTTAAAAAACCTGGCTTTACAGCTGTGTAGGGCTTGCTTTTGTTCTTTTCATCCCTGTCTGGGTGAGAGCAACCTACATTGCGTGTTTGTTTGCTTTCCTTTTTATCTTGTTTTATTTGTATTTGTTTGGAACACTAAAAGGTTGCCACAGAATAGTTTAAAAATGAAAAGCGGGATGGTTTGCGGTGAAAATAATATTATTTGTGCCTCTGAGTTAAATTTCTTGGTTAAATCAAAATTCTCCTGCAAGATAAGAACAAGAAACAAACAAACAAAAAATCCTTGGTTAATCCTGTGGTTGTACAGGAAGGAGAAAGGAGAATTACAGGGAGGTACTGGCTCATAACTCAAAATTCAGTTTTAACTTGGAGATTCTTCTGCTAGTAAAACAGTGGCCAAACTTTTGATCCAGATGGAGTCCTGACAGTAATTACTTGTACGTATGCTACAGTCATCGCTGCTGCTCTCACAGCTATTCTTGAAGAGACTTGGGTGGTTTTGTGTTAGATATCCCTTCCTGCTCCCTCTGCTTTCTAGGCATAGCATAACACTATTTTGTGGGAGTATTGATCTCTGCTGGCATTGATACTGCCTGTCTGGTGTCTGGTGTAGCTCAGAACCCAGTAAAGTTGGGGTCTATTTTTATACTTCTTTCGAATTTTTTTTCTTTTTGTTATTTTTAGCCTCCCCTCTAACTACCCAGAAGATGTTAAAAAATCAAGTGAATTAACTGATTTCACAGGAGAAAACCCAGTGTGTTTTCACATCTTTGTAGCTCGGGTTGCATCTGATGCAGGTTCTTCTCTCTGGAAATGCCTCTTCTCACAAGCACCTTTTGGTGAGAGGTGACTGTGCTATGACCAGGTGGCAAAGTCCTGGCCTAGTGCTGGGTATGTTTTATGGCGAGCTGTGTGTCTGGAAGTTAAATACTGCACACTTGTATCACCTTTGTCCCTTTGTGAATTTGTCCCCAGGTATTTGTGCCATCTGAAAATTTGAACAGACCATCAGATAATCATGGTTCCACAGCAATTATCAATATTCTTGGAGGACTTAGATCAGAGGCCAAAGAACAAACTGGTGATGGAGGTTCAAATATCACTTCTGGGATGCAAGACTGAGTCCAGATGGAGCTGAGGACGTCAGCTGGATTTTCTGTAGGCAAGGGCTGCCCTGTGGTGAAATAGGGTAGTGACCTCATCGTGACGCCTTTCACCTGCTCGTATCTGCTGCAGTTCACCGCTGAAACAAGTCACCAGTCTGAATTCTGTTGTGACAACCAGAGTGCAAACAGGCTTTGTTAGTCTGTGTTCCGTCTGTGCCAGGCGGTCTCTCATGACAAAAGTGATTGTTCAACAGCTTCTCTCTTACTTTATCAAAATGTGGCTCAGGTCGAACGCAACAAAGCGAGTAAGTAGTTCAGCAGCTGAGGAGACCAGAGCAAGTACCCGTGTGACACCTGTGACAAGTGTTTCAGATGCCCTCCATGCCCAGTGTTACCAGCAGAGCTTGTCCCGTGGAGAGGGTACCAAGATCTTGCTTTGGACTGTATGGGTGAACATTTGGACCACGAGCTGCTAATGCTCTGGTACTCTGTCTCAAAGGTGGGGATGTAGTGGTGCAAACCAGAGAAAGTGAAAGAAAAGCAGTAGCTAGGAAAAAAAAAAAAATCCCAGAAGCAGAGTTGAGAGCTCTTCCCTTCCCTCTCCCTTTCTTGCCCTCAGAGAAGAAACATGGACGAGTTTATACAACCATGGGGCAAAAGAGTTACCTGAGAGTGCAGTTTTCAAAAACCTGTCACTAATTTTAAATGTATTTAATTTAATGCTGTGCTGAGTAATGTGCTGAAATTGAGCCATTTTGATCAGAACCACAAAATGCATGTATAGAATTATACATGGACCTACAAAAATTGGTTGTGTTGTAGATGTTCAAGTGATACCAAACTGTGGCAGCCTGTCACTTGTGCTTGCCACTGAAATTGATTGCAGAAGTTCCTTTAAATTCATTGAACATCCTGACACATAAAATTTTATGAGGGTATCAGAACTGCCACACTCCATGCAGTTACCTATATTCTGCTTGTTCTCTGCCTTCCAGTAACCTACCCTTCAGCTTGTGGGCTGCAAGGTTTTTTACCATCTTGAACTCACAACACTATATTTGAGTTACTTTTACAGCTGGGGTTAAAATACGCAGAACTCTGCATCTATTGCCAGTTGATCTTGATCATCATAAACAGTAAAATGTGTGCAAATGTGTGCCCTCTGACAGCTCTTCATATATATGACTGAGGTTTATGCCTGTAAGTGCTGCCACTGAAGTCAAGCACATCCTTTTTAATAACTCAGGTCCTCATTGCTTTGGGTTGACTTGCCCAGCATGACCACTGGAATGTTTTATTCTTTAGTTTCTTTACATTGTAGGCTTGCAGTGGATATCAGATTTCTGATATTTGGGTAATGTGGAGACAGAATTGTCTTCTGTTACCACATATTTAGTCTTTTATGGTTGGATATAAAAATGTGAAACTGATAATTGCAGTAGCAATTGATTTTATAGTTCAGATTTAAAATAACAGATCTTAAAAATACTCTTAATCTCCCCCTCATCCTGTTAATCTTTCTTTTGGGAAGATGTTTCTAAGTACTGGTATCTGATTTATGCTGTGGAGAGGTTACTTGTTTTAAATCTGTTCACTGAACTGAATTTATAGAGTTGTGTGCCAGCAGAAATTGAAACTCTGGTTTGCTGCTGCTGTGGTATTTGCAGCTAATTGAATTGTGGATACTAAGAAATGAGTAGCTCAGCTTGACTTCTTGGCACTGCAGAATTTTTACCCTGGTTAGTAATTTCGAAGACTTGCTTTCAAACAATGGTTCAGTGGGCGCCCTCACAAAATTGTGTGGGTAGTGATGTCAGAAAAATTTACCAGCTGCATGTTACCCAAAAGCCTAAATCTTCTGCCTCAGAAATGTAAGGAGAATGAGAATGAGAACTGATCTATGGGCTTTGTAAGAATGCCAGTTAGCAGAAACTGAAGGAAATACTCATTTGACTTCTTGCTAACAAAAAGCTAATGGTAGAAAATGGATTGATTTGATGGATTTTTAATAATTCTGTAAATCTTGACCAGTACATTATATTCCATGAAAGGGACATTTGAAATTATTTGGCTTGCCAAATGTTCTATATATTTGAGTAAGTATACTAGCAGTTAGTTAACACAAATAAAATAGATAATAAAAGAGTCTGGTCTAGTAAAAGCATTGCCAGAGGAAAAACAGAAGAAAAAGAAAAAATTGCAAGTAAATATATTTAAAGGCACTAGGAGCTATTATCTTCAAACTTCATTAACTGCCTTCTTTTTCCACCTATTTAGAAGTATGTTACCTGAAAGGTAATTTGTTTCATGCTCATCTAACATTAATGGTATTAATTTTTAATTAATCTAACAGTAGCATTGTCCATCTGTCAGTGCAAACCTAATCTGTTCAACAGATAAAATCAACATGTCTACAAGTTCATTGCAGGTCGGCAGGCAATAGTTGCATGTGTGCATTCAGGGTTCTCTATTAAATAATGCAAAGACTCTATGCAAATACACAAGTGCAGGGACTTTTGAAACCAAATGTGCTGATACAGAACTACTGATAAAGTGTCCTGGCTTGTGTGCTAAAGCTGGTGATCTTCTTGGCCAAAAGCTGAAGTTATTCTCCCACAAGCACCCATTTTTTTTGGTGGAGTGGAGCCCTTGGGAGATCCTGATGAAGAACACTGCAGAATGCTTAATGTTTCTCAAATTTGGCCTCTATTTTGACATCCTTATTTGGAAACCTCATCTCCTCCATGTGCACCACCCCCACATTTGGATCACAAAAGGCATTTTGAATGGAGACAATTGCTGGATGTGCTTTGCTTTCACACTCTTTAAATTTGGCTGGGTGGTTGTGAACAGAGCAGCATGTGTGTCTGTGGGAACACTGAGCAGCTTATGGAGATACTGCTTGTGCTACTAGGGGCTGAGGACTGCTCTCTGTTAAAAGAGACAAGTAAGACGAGTGTCTCAAAACTATTCCAGTTTCCTGTTTGGTTGCTAAAATGTGCTTTTGAACAACAGATAAATTTAACACTGTGTTTTTGGTTTGGACAGAGATAAGCATCAGCAATAGGAGAAGAGCAGCTCCCTTGGCTTCACTTGAAACACTGTCTGAATGGCCTTTATGAAATCCCAGATACTGTGTCTGCTTTGTGCACAGGTACCTGACTGGTGGGAGCCAGAGCAGTGCTGTCTCTAAAAAGTGGGCAGGTGTGGGCTTAGATTGCTCTGGAATTTTTAGTTTTGCAATAAGCTGCTCCAGCAGCAGTTTTAAGCAGGCTCTTCCATCCACACTGCTCCAGATTTGAACTGGGTTGACTAACTCAACAATACGTAATGGAGTTTACTCATCTTTTATCACTTGAGTAACACAGGTCCTGTGTTCTCAGCTGTTGTTGGGTTTGGAAAGGACAAAACACTGAAACTGGTCACTGCTGCTTGAAGTTGTTTCCCAGCCAGGCCTGACCATAGAGGAAAACAACTGATTTTCCACACTGTGTATGGAGGTTTATGGTTGGACTCTGTGATCTCAGATGTCTTTTCCAACCTAAATGGTTCTGTGATTCTGTACTCTGATTTCAGCTTTAGCTTCCTTTTTATCATCTACCTGAGCAAAGCTCTTCACAGCTGTGCAGAGGAGCACACTGCCAATGCTGAATCAAATTTTAGGAAAGAAAATGTGTGTTTCAAGGTATTTCTGAGCTGGTGGAAAAGGCCATTGCTGCACTGACAAAGGCTGTCAGCTGGAAAAGTTGTCTCTGTGTAAGAGCTGGCTGGAGCTCCTCAGGCCTCCTGTCCTGTCATTCCCACCCCCACACCATCTTTTGCTTGGGTGGTCCAGCTGTTTACAGGCAGCCTGGTGAGAGAGGTCAAGAAATTCATCAGTGCTGGAAAAAAACGAGGAGGGGGGATTATTTTTGGCCTGGAGCAGTTCCCTATTCACCTTTGCCTTCCAGGCCTACACATGGTTGAAGTAGCCCAGCTGAGGGGGCAGTGGTAAAGCAGAAATAAGTTGGATCACAATTTTGCCCAAGAGAAGCAGTCCATTTTCACTGACTGTAGGTTAAATAAAGAACTTCAAGGTTGGCTTCTTGGCCAGAGGTTTATTTTATGTTGTGCTGGCTCACATAAGCTATAGAAAGGGACCTTACCACATTCATTTTCCAAGCACCAAATTCTCTTTAAAAACAGACCTGATTTGATAGCTCAGTGAATCTCAGTGCTAAGCTTTTTGGCAGGGATGGGGGCTTTGGTTACCTCATGTTCATCCAGTTCTGGCTGCATTAGGACAAATTCAGCTGTATGAACTTCTTTATAGGTGCATGTTCTTGCCACACTGTTCCTGTAAAGATTATAGATTAACTAGACTTCTTTGATAACCACAGTTTATGATTGGGAATTTTTAGAACTAAAGCTTTGCTTGAATTCTCCCCTTTAAAAAAAAAAAAAAAAGGAAAGAAAAAGAAAGAAGGAAGGAAAAAAGGTTAACCAAGGATGACTGGAAACTGAAACAGGGGGTTTCTGCTCCTTGGTCTGTCACTTCTCCATTGGTACCCAAATAGCAAGAAAAGATGTGGAACTGCCAAACCACCTACCAGTCTGCTCCAGAAAGACAGGACTCTTCAATTGCATGCTGAAACACCAGGTACATTAAAATGCTCATCTCCTCCCAGCTGCTGGGAAAGGTGTGGTGCAATCTGTGTGCGTGTGAGAAGACTTCTTGGGTTTTTTTTTCCCCCCCTTCATCAGGTAATATATTAAATTTTGAAGGCAACACTGCAATTAGAGAAGATTAACTTGTTGATGTCAGATCTGCTTTCAGGGTTGCTGTTCTGTCAAGCCTTCAGTTATGAAAGTAAAATGTAAAGGTGGGTCTATGACCTTGTATCCCAGGGAACATCTTCCTGAGCTCATGTCAGGCTAGGGATTTTTCTCTGGGCTGGAGTGGAGAAAAACAGATTCTGGCAGCCTCTGTAGCTACAAATCATAATGACAGTTGTAGACTCACCCTAAAAGACCCTACACAATGCCCAGGACCACCTGGTACGTTGTATTAGCCTTTTAGATAAAAAGGTAAAATTTTGGTTTTTAAATCTGAATTTTTCTTAACAAGGTTATTGCCAGACACTGCTAACCAGCTCTACTTTGCTAAAGAGAAGTGTACTTGCAGTTTCTGGAGTGGTGTTTCTGGTACAGAACTAACTTCCTCGGGAGGAGTTGCTTCCCACCATTTTTTGAAAAATAATTGCTAATTAATTGTTGCAAACTCCACTTAGAGTACCTACACCGAGATCAGCAGAGTTTCACTAATGTGTGAGTCTGACACAAATCATACCATATTTGAGCTCACTGACTTGCTAACATGGATGCTACATTGCCTTTCCAAGCATGGTGCCATGTACCACACAAGGGTTTTTACCTTAAATAGGTAAATGGCCAGTAAAAGCACGTTGAGAAGGGAGATTTTTGTTTTTTAAATCGTGTTTCCCCAGATGGCTGTTCTGAGCCATTTGGGAAGAATCGTCAGATAGAGAGTTTAGGCCCCAGATATTCTTCATCAGCCAATATATATAACTGCAGTCACATGGAAAGGGATTGTGTGGTGGATCTGTCCCTGGTTGAGTGTCTGTGATGAGGTAATATTATAAAGTTTATTCCACAGAGAAGTGCTTTTATTTACTTTCTAGAAGCACTCTGCTGAGGTGAAATGGTTCGCCTGGTGGCAAGAGACTTTGCAGGGGAACATCCAGAGAAAGACAGCTCAGTTTATCTGGCTCTCTCACCATCTTTCACTGAGCTGAGAAATTGGCATCTGTATTATTTGCTTTCAGTGCCAGCACTGGCTGCCAGGAACTGCTGCCTCACTGGGTAGGGCTCTCTGATGAGTGGAAAACCAAAGGAGCACAGAAGAGCTGTTAATTACTGCAGATAGACAAATCGGCTTCTGAAGGGCCACCCATGGCCTAGGCACACCAGTAAAATGTGCTTGGGCAGCGAGTACTTTACAGTGTCTTTGACCTGATCTAGGCACACCAGCAAACCTTTTGGGCTTTTTTGACACAGTAGTGTAGGTGTCTGATTGTGCCACCCATCTGCAAGAATGGCCAGAAAGAGGATTAAGGGAACTGCAGGCCCATCAGCCTGACCTTGGCGCCGGGGAAGCTCATGGAGCAGCCCATCCCGAGTGCCATCACACAACACACACAGGACAGCAGGTGAATGAAGCTAAATCCACTTGGGGCTGGTCACTAGTGGTGTTCTCCAGGGCTCAGTATTGGGGCCAGATCTCTTTAGTATTTTTATCCATCATCTGGATGGGGGAATCAAGTACACCCGCAGTAAGCTGGACAGGTGGTAGTCAATCTCCCAATTAACAGGCAATAGGACAGGAGGAAATGGCCTCAAGTTGTGCCAGGAGAGGTTTGGGTTTGAAATTAGGAAAGATTTTCTTGACTGGAAGAGTTGTCAAGCACTGGAAGAGACTGCCCAGGTAAATGGTGGAGCCATCATTCCTGAAGGGATTTAAATGATCTGTTGATACCTGAGTAAGTGGCTTAGTGGTCAGATTGGCAGTGCTGGGTTAATGGGTTTACTCAATGATCTTGGAGGTCTTTGCCAACCTAAATGATTCTATGATTGTGTCTTCTGGGAACTCTGCAAACCTTTTCTTGGAAAAAGGAACAAAAGATTTGTTTTCTGTGTTCCAGTGTGTGCTGGACTATAGATGCATTCACAGTCTTTAAAGCACTGATTGAACATTCAATTTTTGAGAGAGTAAGAGTGGTAAAGAGAACGGACTTGATGTGAATGGTGCAATGTGGTGTGGCATTCTGACATTCTCATGAAGTGGTTTTTGATAAAAGTCCAGGCTGATGAAGGTTACAACCTGCAAACTCCTGTCCTGGGACTGTTCAACTCCTCAGTCAGCTATGCTCAAAATACTGCATCCTCCCAGATCAGTCTCCTCCTCCTGCTCTGCTGGCTCCATGTCACACACCATTAACCAGTTCAGATGGAGATGAATTTGGCCATTGCACTGTGTGCCCATGTCTAGGGGAGGTTCTTGGATTGGCACAAAGATTATACATAAAAAAGTTACTGGTACTTCTGTTTTGGTGTGTGAATTATGTTTTGACTCCAGCAAATGCTGGTGTGAATAATCTGCAAAGCACCAAGCAAGGAGTAGGGAAGATTGAAGGGCATGAACAGAAATGCACGATGTTCTCTCCAGTTGCCAAAGACATAATTTGCTCAAGTTTATCAGGAAATCTGGGGATTGTAACTTGTGTTGGTCATGAAAAGAAAGTGTTAGTGTTTTAGAAGTAGGCATGTTTTCCAGCAAATGCAGTGGTACAGTACATTTGCTGTGGGAGAAAAAAATACTTCATGATAGTTGAGAGCATACTGGATTGAGTCCTTTGAAGTACAACAAATTGTCATGACATGTCATTACAAAATTAGATTTATTTAATAGTTTATTTTCACATAACTCTCCAGTGGTGAGTAAATTATACTTTGTGCGCTTCTGGTTGAAAAGAATGTCCATATTTATACCATTTCCACTAACTTTTATCCAGTTCTGAACACTGGATGAAGTATAGTAGAGATGCATTTAGGGAAGAATTATTCACTGTTTCCCACACACCTGGGGTGTGTGGCCTTTATTTTGACATGCTTTACGAGTACAGGAGTTGGGTGGAGGCTATAATCATTTTACTGTTTGGTGTGGAACTTGAACATCTAGTAATTTCCAACAATATTTGACTAAGAGTAATCTGTGCTTTTATGATTGCAAGGATGCAAATCTTGAAGAAGATCCTTTCTTATTTCAGAATCCTTTGTGTACATATATTTGCACATATATATATATATATGTGAGTATATATATGCATGAGTACTTGGCCTGTGTAAATAGGAGAGAAAATTGCTTGCTGAGGTCTAATCTTACATTCTTGGTGTAAATATTCTCGTATGCTCTATTCCCTCATTGTTTTCCTAACAGCTGCCATCTCTCGGAAAAGAGAGCACTGGAGCATGAAGAGAGATGGGAGGAGGGGGCATCTCCCTTGCTGTGTGCAAATCTACCATAATTGTTTATGTTCGTTTTTGGTTTGGTTGTGAACGCAAATCGTGTAACTCTTCACATCTGTTTTGGGCATTTTCATCCAAGGATGTGACAAAACTTTAATGAATAGCTCCTTTTACAGTTAAGTTTTAATGGCCTGGTTTAATTGAGGGGAAACTGATACTCTGGAAGATAAGCACTGAAAGCGACCGGCTGGTTGGGTGACTCCAGTGTTGGATCACTGGGTTAAGATACTTAGGAGCTGTTTTCAGAGGAGCCACTGTGACGGGGATTTCAGAGTCTGTGTCCTAGATGGCTGGGTCCCGTTGACTGAAATGAGCATGAATGTCTAGTCACCAAGCAGTAGTGGGAAATTCCAAAAATGTTTGACTTCGAGAAACTTGGTCATATCTCAAGTATTTGGTAGATCTGAGTGGAACATGGCTCTGTGCTTTAAGTACAAATGAGTCTCTTGCTTTGTTTTTGACTCTTTAGTTGTTTTACAAGATTGAATGAACAAGGTACTCAAGTTAACTGGCTGTTACCATGAGGTAGCTTCCTTGTTCTTCTCTACTTCCCTTTTATTCCCTTTTTCTTCTTTTACCAGTTGAAAGGTAGTTTTTCCAACCAGAGTTGATTTAGGAATTGTGATGAGGTTTTGTAATTGCAGACCTTAGAAATCTGGTATCCTGAAATGTCTCATCTGTCACACTTGTTGCTCATTTGATTGTTCTTTGTCAACGTCTTGCTGTTCCTACTGGGATTTTTGACACATAGAATTTGAACTCGTTTATCTTTTGCACGGAAAAGTTGGTAAACATTTTGCTAGAGGCTGACAGCAAAGACAACAACACTAATCTCCAATCAACAACTTTTACCACAGGTTGGGCAGGAAGCAACACCCATGCTGTGCATTTACTGCCTGGCCCTCAGAGCAGGCACGTGGCCATTTCCAATCACACAGCAATCGATTTTTGTTAGAGGCAGCAGCTGTGCATGAGTGGAAACCCTGAGATGTGTCTCTTCCTCCTGGTCCGTGTCTCTCTGCCTTTGTTTGCTCACTGGCAGTGCTGACCTTCAGCTCATTTCTCTCATCTTGGCACTGACCTCTTGAGACAGCAGCGATTCGTAACACAAGCATCCCAAAAATGTAGAGCTAGATGGAAAAGTGTATCACCCATGTCTCAGGCCTGAATCTTTGCTGGGAGAATTGGTCATTTCTTAGGGGATCAGTGGGATTTGATGGCTCACCTGCCCATCTCTGTTCAACGTGCACTGCAGTGCCTGTTTTCATTGGTGAAGTGAAAGACTCCTTCTTGGTGAGTCTTCTCTTTAGGTTTCTATTTGTTTATTTAATTTATTTTCACTCTGGTGCTCCTCTCTGCAGGTACTTCGTACTTTTAAAAACAGAAGCAAACATGCCATGTTAGCTACAGCAGATAGAGCAACTGTGTAAATATAAAGTGACCACACTTTGGAACCCCTTTGTTGGAACAGCCACTTGATGAGTGATTCCACTGTTCCTCAGCAACCAGCCTTGGTGCAGGAGTTCTGCTTTTCAGTTCTGTATATGGGCTCACCTTTTTCTTTCTGGCTCAGCTGAAGAAGATGTGTCTGCCGTCTGATTTTTTTTTTTTCTTCTTTGTCAGATAAAAGGATTTCTTTGGGATAACCTTATCAGTGACTGATATTTGTAGATCAGAATTGCACAGAAGCAAAGTGCCCATCTTTGTTGTGTTCACCACTGAACCTGTTAATTAGATGTGTGTGGAGATGGTCAGCTGGTTTCTTACTGCAGCTGTAGGCTCACATGCTGATGCTTCCCAGTTTTGTAGTTTTGCCTTCCAGACTTGCCTTTTTGGTACAGCAGTAAAGGTCTGGCAGAGACTGGAGTCCTGGTTGTAGGCTCTGCTGTGAGGATTTGCATGAATGCCAGAAGCCTTTTACTTGAGTTAAAATCAATGTTCAGGACATCAGGTAGCTTTCTTAAGTTACGAATCAGGGTGTGACCACAGGATTCCTGCAGCCTTCCCTGATATCCCTCCTGATGCCGTGCCTCCGTCCAGCTCATCCAGTTGCTGGCATAAATGGCAGCAGATCAATGTACCCTCGCCCTGCCCTGCCCTGGGTCAAGAGGGAGGCATTGAGAGAGAGCCCTGGTTTGGCTGTGGTGAAGCAGAGTACCACCTTTATTGCCTGCTGGCACCTGGGACCAAGCCACACTGGGCTGCACCGCAGGCTTCAGCACTCAGGGAAGCTGCTGGGACAGCGGGGACTTCTTGATGTTGGAGCTCCTCAGAGTAGCTGTTCTTGCGTGGTGCTTTGGGCAGCCTGGTGCCTTTCATCTCCTCCACAAGGAATGTGGACGTGCACCACAGTTGCACACATGATAATGTGTGGGTTACCCTTGTTTGCAAGAGCTGCAAATTTTTTGTTGTTCTTTCTCATATAAATACTAGCAGATGTAACCAGCGGTCTCCATGAAAGATTGGCATGAGGAAGGGAGCCTTTGCATTTACAACCCATCTAAACATATAAATTCAAATAAACATTTTAACAAGAGGCAGGCCATAAACAGTCTTGGGAGAGTGCTCTGTCCTTTAAAGACCGAGCTCTTTTATGTTCCCTATTTTATTCTCTGACAGATGCCAAACACACAACAGGAAGATTTCAGTGGTGGCATGTGGAGCTGGTGTATATGATTGCTTCTCAGACAGGTTGTTTTTCATTTCCCCAGTGCCAGCCCTTTGGGGAAAACCTTGTTCTGTCACTATCAGTTTAATGCTCTTTGAAATAGGGAGCAAAAAAGAGTGGCATGCAGTCTTACTCAAAAGTTGCAAAACTTTTTGTGGAACAGTTGTAACAAAGGATGCGATTCAGTTACCAGTAGGTAAGAGTGAAGGACCATTTATTTACTTAGAGATATCTAGGGCATACACAGACTGACAGATGCAGCAACCTCTAGTAGACCTGAGCCTCCTGCAAAGGCCACTGTATCCTGTTGTGTCCCAAATGGCACTGGACATCTGGGCTCTTGGGGACAAAACATTTTGGGAAGCGCTCTTGGGGCACCTTGGGGACCTATGAGCAAGCCATTTTTTTAACCTTCTTAATCTTTTTAATGATTTGCTCTTTAAGAAGAGATTTGTTTCATGCCTTAGTTTTCCTGAAAAAAGAGTGGGGGTGATACCATAACCCATTAGAGTTGCTACCAGGAACATTTATGTGGATCAGAAGCAAAACAGACCTTTTCAGTTTCTTCTAGATTTATATACTCTTTGTCCTTCCAGGGAGGGGAAATTAGGTTTGATTTGATTGTTTAAAGTGGTTGGCAGGATTTGCACCTCGTTGCAAATCATAAAATAAATTCCCTTGTGGTTATGTTGCTGCTTCTTACTTAAATGGTCTCTGAGGCCATTTAACCAATAAATTCCAGTAACAGCTGACATATTTGAGATAGAGAAGAAAAACAAAACCACCTTAACATTTAGGGCTCCAACAGAGACTTTCACATTGCCTTTTCATTTTGAGTATATCATCGTGGTGCAATTGGAGGTCATCCAGACTACCATTAGCCGTTTGGGTAGAAGGAAACATGATGCAATTACCTGTGTCTTTTTCCTACATTTTCATCACATTGCCAGTCTGTAAAATGTCTCTTACCTGTTTTCTCTGTGTAACAGACAGGATGAAAGAGCTGTGACTGGGTGTTGCTTCACAGTTTGGTGTGTGTAATTCTCCCAGTAAATTCAACTTACTGGAATTAATGATTTCTGAGAGGATTCCCTGATATTTACTTACCTTCTTTGTGTTTTAAATTGTTGTCTAGAAACACAGTTTGTACTATGCCTCAAGTACTACGACCAGCTTTACAAAAAGATAGTAACATCAGTTTCTGCTCCATTTGTTGTGTCCTGTCCTTCTGGAATCTGGGGAGCTGGGGGGGGAGGAACAGATGGGGAGATCATCTCTTCTGCAGAAGCGTGGGTGAAGGAACATTCGCCTCTGTGAGCGGCCACATTTCTTGGCCACTTCCTGAACAGGAGTTGCCAATCCCTGTGGTACCTCCAACATGCAACCAGAGCCCTCAGTAAACACACCAGCTCCCTGTGTGCAAAGGTATGCAAGAAGAGGAGACCTCAGCTGAGCTGAATCAAGCATCAGACCTCCCCAGCTATGCATTGCTTCCCTCATTCCTCTCCCCTCTTCCAGGAAACCAAGGCTGCCTCTGTTTATCCGCACCCTCATCACACAGTCAGAAAGCTCTGGGCTTCAGTTTCCACTTCAAAGGCGGTGTTGGCTGCTGTCTTGGAGATGGAGCCTGATAATTTTGGTTATGAGTGGCTGGTATGTTCCTCTGGCTGGAATTACCGCTGGCGGAGGCGCTCCGCGGGCAGCCTTGCCGAGTGAGGTCATCGGCGTGCAGCGAGGGCAGAGGGCTGGAAAAAGGTTTCCTTGCAGTGCTCTGCCCTTGTGGTGGGACCACCTCTAAGAGATCCCGTGCCAGTCATTTCTGGGTTTCTCCACAGATGCTCTTTGAAAAGGTGCCAGCTGCTGCCAACTGTGATGGTGGTTTTTGTGCTGTGTCTGCTAGTAATTGAAATCAGGGAAACCTGTGGGATTTGGTTCTGTAAGGAGAGAAGAGATGTGTATGTTGCGTTACATTATATGCCACTGTAAAGCCAATAGATTGTGTATACCTTTCAAGAGAAAGCATTTGGCCCGGTCTAACTGGTACATGCAACCATATTTTTAGATTTACACTGAGGTAGCACTGGAAGAAACCAACAGCTGGGGATTTTGGTTTTAGGTGCTGTGTGCAGTGGCTTGTGCAATAGTACAGCTACTCAGAGGATCTCTTGAAGTGTAACTGTGCTTGCTCATTCAGTGGTCAAAGTACAGGAAGTTGATGTTGGTGTGTGGTGGGGTTTTTTTTAAAGGTTTTGGTAAAGTAACAGATACATCATAGGAAATGACATGGCTTCTAGATAATCCCTGGATTTGTCCTCTGCTTTCTTCTGAAATGCAGCATTTACTTTAAAAAGTTGTTATGCAGCTATATAAACCAAAGTGCAAATGTATGTCTTATATTTTGGAATCAAACCCACCATCTTATTTTGAACCTTCGAGAAAAGTGATGTAGAGTTTTAATTACACTTGCCAGCCATGTAAATTGCAGAGTTAATTGTATACATCAGCATTGTCTGACCTAGTTCTGCTACTGTGCCTTTCATCTATGGATCTCCAAGTACCTTGCAAAGAAAATTCCTTCATACGAGGAGATGGGGAACCTGGGACACAGAGAAACAAAGCAAACACCCAGCCTGACAGTGACTGAACCCCAAGGGAGAAGCAAGGCTTTCTGAGTCTCAGTGGGCTAAGTAGTCCTTACCTTTTGTCGAAGTGCCCACCACTGCTGACTACTTGCCTGCTCTTTTCTACAGGCTGTGTAACTGCATACCCATATTTTTCTAGAAGATTTGTCTTTCATTTCTTATCCTAACTGAATGGATGTTGTATGTAATTTCCTTCTAAACCATTCAGATTTTGTTATAATTTGTAGTTCTGGAGATTGCTGTTGCATGTAAGTTAGGTTTGTGTTTTCTGTTGGGTTTCATATTTCCTTTGATGCCTGTGACACCTCCCATTTTCTCTAGGGCTGGCAGTAGGATAGTAGGGAAACAGAGAGGAGTCACGTTGCATTTCATTTTTGGCCTTTTTTTTCCAAAATTGATTGGTGAAATAGTGGTTTTGCTGACATACAGATCTGTGACGTAGGTAAATAATCTGACATATGGTTAGCCAAGGCTTTGCTTGTCTGAGTGGAGGGCAGTTTTTACTGTTTTGCAACATCTAAGCTGATTTTTTCTCTGAAACTGAAATAAAAAAGGTAGCTTTCTGATAGGGATCAGGGGCAGTTGCACATTGCTCTGAAATGTATCTGTTATAGCCCTGATGAAAGATGTTTGCTTATCTGCTTCCAGAATCAGATGTTTCTGTTTATCTACAGAGCTGGAGTATCAACAGTACAGACTCCCACTACTACACATCCCATCCCTTACTCACTGGGGACAGCCTGTGGGGTCAGAGGTGCTTCAACACTCCTGACCTAATTTTTCCCTTGGCCTTCATTCTGACTTTGCTCATGTCAGTCCATGCCAAGCATGATTGTGCTAGACAGTGGTTTTTACCAGGCTTTTTCATACAGAAGCAAATAGAAAGCAAAGCTTTGTATTTGCTGTGTTCCAAGATTTTAGAATGAAGAAATTGAGTGGGATAGACAATGAGATTTTGAGGCTGAATGACGTTGCTTTCCTTCTGTTTGTTGATAACCAGCTGTCACTTTGCAAAGCCCCAGTGCTGTGTTCATAACAAGAGCTTTCATATCAAGAGCAGGAGTGTGAATGCTGTCCCCTGGCCTAGAGGACATGTTCCTCCTGAATTGGTCCACTTGATGTAATTCACAGTGATACATCCTGCATACTCTTGCTGTGTACTCTTGCTGGGCATGCTGGTGCTTGGGATGTGCATCTTCTGTCATCCCAGGGTGTTGCCTGTGCTTGGTCAAAAGCTGACACCAGTACAATTTATGGACTGATTGGTCTAAAGGAACTATTAACATTGTTTCAGCTTAAAACTGGTCAAAACAAGGGGTTCTGCTTGCTGGCCTAAGTGGCCTACAGGAATATTGGCAGTAATGGTGTGCAGGGTGTGTATGTGAGCTGGTTGCCCTGTGTTCAGGATAGTGATGGTATCTGCACTTTACTACCCTGGCTGTGCTGTGACAGCATCCCGGGAGCCTTTGTGATTTATTGGGAAATGTTCTCTTTGCTGGTAAAGAGACAATGTTAGTCGAGAAGCTTGGGCTTGGTTGTGCCTGCAAGGATGTGGAAGTCACAGGCTGGATGGTTGCTTTGTAAAACTGGCACGTAGTGTAAGCTTGTACCACACCACGTTGTGAGTGGTGCTGTCCTTGCTTTTGCCAAGTTAATTTAGGCAGTTGGAGAAAATAAGCTCAGCTGTTGCGTGCTACTTTGTGATAAGGCATCTTATGTGTGAGATGATTTTAGTTTGACAGATTCTTCAAGTTCGGGGCTGTGTCTTTTTCGCTACTCTATAGAAAATGAAGTGAAGCAGCTAGTTCTCTGTGGTGGCAAATGGGTTTGGGTCATTCTTTTTTTTTTATTTGACATACTTGGTTTCCTTTGGCCAAAAATAAAAGAAACTCTTTGATGACAGAAGGCATATTCGGAGTCTGAGATATTTCAAAATGAGCTAAGCGAGAAATTCTGCAGGTAGACAGTGGTACATTACGAGGCCCAAGACACGGCCTAAAGGAAGGTGTATGAAACCTAGAAACGTTCAAGAGCCTTAAAGGTCAAAGCAGCCTGTTAAAATCATCAGAATAGATTTCTGGAAAAGTTGCTAGAAGGGCAGTAGCATGCTGGTCAGCTTAGGAGCTGATGAGCTCCTCTCCCTTGTTGTGCAATTAAAACAGTTCTGATTTTTCAGTTTTGATTGCCTGGGAGGTCTGCCTGCCTCCCTCCCTGGGATGAGTTCAGCTGCCACAGAAGCACTCTCAGTGCATTCACTGCCGTGGCGCTTGCTGGAGCTGCCCTGGCCGAGCCCCGGTCAGGGAGCACCGCTTGGAGCACGCAGGGTCAGCCTTCATCTTCCCTGCGTGGTTGGCCAAAACCAGGCCTTTAACACCAAACCTGCAGTCGAAGGCTTGCTCTCTGCAGATTTTACTCTGCTTTCTCCGGGAATAAGGAGCAGAAAGTCCAGTTGCTGACGTCTTTGAGCTTCTGCTGAAGCAATTAGGGAGTGCTCGCGGCAGAGTGCAGCTCTGGAAGGCCGTGTGAGGGAGGAAGCTCTGGGATTGAAAGTGGTTTCATAATCTTTGGTGGGAAGGCAGAGCACGTCACTGCCGACAAACGGCTTCAAAAGTCGCGCATCGCAGCGCTGATAGAGAGTAGTAAATACAGGTCTCCCTCCACTCTTGGCTGCTCTGTTGGCCAAGGAGCTGATATTGCTGGAATGTGGAGAGTTGATGGGTTTGTGGAAAGTACGGGATTTCTCCCTGGAGGGGGACTTGAATGCAGGGCTGAGCGTTGGCCAGAGTCACTGGCTGGTGTGAGGCTGGGCTGTGACAGCTCTCTCCTCTCCGGGACACTCTCTGGGCAGTGATTCCCCAGCACCTGAGCTTGCTGAGAAAGTCAAAAGCTGAATGAACGCAGCTGCTGTTAACAGTGCAAACACAGAGGGTCTCTTGTCCCCAGCCAGAGCGTTGTCTGCTGTCCAGGCTTTGTCTGATACTCAGTGGAGAATGAAAAAACTCACCTTGCCTGCAGGACGAGATGGATTGCAGCCATATATAGAAATTACCTGACTTCTTTTTTTATCCCCCTCAACATAAGAATTGGGGAAAAGCAGGATGTATTGTTATATATTTGGTTATGTTATATAGTCTTTTTTTTTATTATGCGTTTCTTACCTAAGCTTTTTTCTTTGTAGTTTGGATTATCCAACATATATCTGTTGTAAGAGCTTACAGTCCAAAAATTAACATTATGCTGCCTGCTGTCATTGCTTTTGTGACAGCACAAAAAGCTGAGGAATAACATGAATGAAAGTTAGTGAATCAAAGTGGTAAAGGCAAGATACTACTCCTAAGAATGATTTTTGTCAGTTGTAAAAAATAAATTTTCCCTCAGGAAAGGAGAAATAGATGTCAGAATTCAGAAAAAAAAATCTTTTATTTAACAAAAATAAAGCTACTGTTTAAGTGTTAGTTTTAAATGGGAAGCAAAGCATGAAACCACAGGCAATTTGTGTGTGCACAGAGTTGCAAAAGACACAAAAGAGACTGCCAAGCACAGCAAACCTGTGTTTGAGGGGCGAGTGTTCAGAAAGGGTGTCCAGAAATGCACAGCAAAATCTGAAAAGAATGCTGTGCTTTTCTCCTTGTTCTTTTTAAGCATGCAGAGAGTGGATGTTAAACTCCCCCTGTGTGTATTTAAGGTCACTATCTGTAACTCACACCCTTGTGTACAGGCACATTCTGGTTAGAAGCAGAAGCATTTGCTGGAACACATTCAGAGAGCCCAAATCCTGACTGGGTGTTGCTGAAATTTCCATGCTGATTTTTAAATAGTTTCTCATCTGCACAAATTAAGTTCTGTCGTTACTTGTCTTTTGACATTGTAGACATCAAACTTCAAAGGCTTTCTTGACTGCCACATAAAATATTGGCATCCTCTAATTTCTAATAGTTGCTAGAATGAAAGAGTGTTACAGGTTCTGAGCTGGAAGGAGTAAGTCTTGATCATGTTGGAATACAACTGGAATGAGAAATCTCATTTGCTCTTTGAGAGTAATTTACAAAGAATTTGAGTGGAGCAGGAAGACTTGAGTTTTCTGTTTTCAGTATTGAAATAGGAGCCTGATTCTGCTGACACATAATTTGTTATTTAGCATTATAGAAACACATTGTTTTCACAAAAGGGGATTAAAACACCCAGAAATAAAGGGGATTAAAACACCCAGAAATAAACCATTTTCAATTCTGTTCCTTCTCACCATATGGGGGTTTTACTCTTAGGTTTCTGTGAATGAGTTATGCACAAATTATGAAGTGCAGTGTTGTAGAATGAGGGCACAAAAGACCTGCCTTTATGTTTGCCAGATCAGTTCAGTTTTTCAGTGCTCTTGCCCTATTCAGAAATTTAAGGCTTATATTTGAACAGTGGCTGTAGAAAGTTGTCCTAGATTTCCTTCTTCCTGTAGTAGAGATACTGTTGCATGTTGCTGATGAACTCCTGCCAGCATCTGAGATGTAATTTCTGATCAGTCTCACTGGGTTTGCAAATTTACTGTTCTGTTTGCTGGAAATTTTGCTAGAAAGAAAAAGAACAACATAGCAGTTCTTTTATTTGACTGGGGGAGTTTGTGCTTTTTTCAGCCTCTGCTTTTACCATTTCTGATGGATGGTGGTAAACTCATCTCTAAATATTGTTTCAGATAAAAAGTAGTGAAATAAGAGACTTGTGAAAACCGACAGGTTCATGTAGTAAGGTTTCATGTTTTGAGAACTGCAGGGCTTTGGTGAGAGCAGCAGAGTGACTGTGTCCCCTCAGCTGTGATTGCCATTAGCTTTGGGACCCTGGTGCATTATACAGCACTAATTAATACTAAAAAGCAAACAAAATGAAAAAAAAAAGATGCAAAAAACCTTCCAAGAAAAACCTGTAGTATTTCCATAGGGTATTTCCAACAGTTTATAAATACAGACTTTAGCATGGAGTTAGTTTTGTCTCAGGCACTCCAGTAAATCTGGGTTCTAGGGGGAGAACAGGACTCCTTTTAACACTGGGAGAGAGAACTGCTGCTGTTGCTGTCTGCCAGTTCTGTAATCCCCATTTTAAATTCTGCTAAAACCCACTTGATGTCAACACTTTGAGATCCTGCATTCTCAAAGCTTTTTCTGTTAGAATCAAAACATGAGCATAGAGGAACCTGTGCCTGGGTGACACTGAAAGTTAGCACGATGTGCAGGAGCCTGGCCTGATGAGCGAGTTGGATCAGAAGTGCAGTTTTTGCCACATGAATGTCTGCTTTCTGGGCAGTGAACTGTCTGGGTTTGGCTGTGGTGTCATGCTGAAATGCCAGGACTGGAATGCAGTACAGAAACCAGGACACCTGATTTGAGTCTTAGCGTTTGATTCACTGAGAACTGGATTTTCCTGGGCTTGATTTGATTGCTCGTTGGAATTGGAGAAGCAAAGACTCAGATTTATAAAATGATTTGGTTTCATGTATGTTTTTAATGATATTCTTAGAGCATTTTGGGGCCATTCAGGAGAAAAAGGAAGAGATGCAGGAGTGTGTACTTCTTATTTTCCATAATGCAGTTGCATATGGCTGTACTACATTTACTTTAGTATTTACATAATTCAGAGGGACATCTTTTAGCCTGTTGAATTCTGTCTGTAGTTTGAATTCACACCTTTGATGCTTTCCATTGTGGAGAGCATCAGACTTGGTTATAGGTCAAGACAAAAGTGTCATAGAGCATCACCTGAATCATCTCCATCCTCAGCCTGGTTCAGTCTCAGCCTTCTTAAAGACATGCTGATGGTTCAGCTACTGATTTCTATCTCCAGATAATGTCAGTCCATGAATGTCATTAATTGATTAAAATGGTTCCTGAGATGACTGAGATTTCAAGAAGTCCAAACTCCAAGTATAATGGCAGAGAAGCTGCTGATCATCTGTGTCGGACGGGGCTGTAGTAATTTCTGGGAATGGTCTGAGAGCTTGCATCCAAGATTCCTGTAGAACTGTCATTTGGAAGGAATTTTAATTAGATGCTGTGGAGACCAATTGTGTGATGTGGATTATTAGGGAGAAAAGTAAATTGCATAAAGCTTTGGTCACTGTGGGTTTTCTTTCTACCCTAGACCTTCAGCACCTGTGAACTGCAGATGCTCAGAGCAGGTTTGAATGCTCTAAAGAGGACCAGTAGGATCAAGGGTTGTATTCATCCTGCAGCAGCTAGTGAAATGGATGAATTTTTGCACCTATATATATGCCTTAAACATTTTTTGGCACCAAAAGTGTCATCTTCATCTCTTCTCATCCAGCATTTTAATGGTCTGCCATGGCTGTTTGTGCTTTTGTAAGGTTGATGGGCAGATCTCATAACGTGCCTTGTCAATAGCTCTGTTTATTTAATGTGGCAGTGTTGCAAGCCTGTGCTACTTCGTTCTCAGCAGGGACAATACACTTGCCATTCTTCTTTGTTCTAGGATGATTTTTTTCTGCTAGGAAACTGAATGGGTGCAGCATTAGTCAGGGACCATAGTTTTTAACGCCTGAGAAGAAACATTGTGATTGTCTAGTCTGACGTCTTCAAAACCTCATGGAGCAAGTTTGGCATTGGCTTGTAATTTGCAGCTCACAAGCTTTTTATTCTGTTCATGAATGTGTGAGGGGGAACAAATGACAAGATTAGGGGTTGAATCTCAGTGCTTTACTCATGTGATAAAGGTTGTTGCAGCCACTGGTTGCGTGTCTCAAAATGTATCTGCAGTACATGGACTGGTGCACCAACAGTTTTCCTAATTATTTGCCCAAGGTGCTCTTAGTTACTGAAGGACAGAGTTATATTTCCCTTTCTTCACATGAGTAAAACCTAGTGTAGCTACTCAAATAACCAGTTTGAGTCTTCATGAAGAAGCCTTTGTTCTTGAAAGTACCAGGACTTGTATTCATCCTGAAGAGTTTTCTCTCTGCAGTGTTGCTGACTCTTGTGTGCATCTGCAGCTGTATATTTAGAGCCAGATGTAATATTTCTAGAGACAGTAATATACTTAATCTAGTGCTGGATTACTGCCTGGATTAGACATGAGGGCCGTGTTTTAAGAAGTGCTGTTAGAATTCAGTGGCATCTACAGTGCATCTGCTGCCACTGAGGCATTGCTGCTGCATTGCTGCCTGTTACAGAGGTCACAGCATCAGGCTGGAACATTGTGTTTCCAGCTCTGCGTCACAACCTCACAAATGAACAATATACTGGAAAGAAATGGAAAAAAATTCATCAAAATATTAATAAAAATTAAAGAATAGGGGAGCTGATGACTAGGTATATCTTCCTTGTGAGCGGGCGTGTAGAGACAGTGAGCTTAGATGAGATAAAAAAGAAAATGGGAGACAAGACAAGAATTTCAGAGGTGTGGTTTATCTGGCACTGGTGTTTGTGGCTGAGCTCGTAATGCTCTGATATGCACTAGATACGCTCACAGGCAGTTGCACCTTTGAAAATAAGATGCTCCTTCTTCATGCCTAATCCTTGCATCACAGGAATGGCTCCAAATGTACAGTAAAGCCTTTGATCTGTGCTTAGAGAGTGGTGCTGGCAGAAAATTATTATGATCGGCTGTGGAGGTGTTAGGATGTGGGTCAAACTGAAGCTTTCTATCGGTACTTTGGATCTGAGTCTGACTCTTTTCTTTGGCTTTCCAAAGAACAATATTTGAGATTAAGGTTCTGAACTTAAATTTGAAGCAGAGAAGCATTTTCCTCAGTTGTTCTCTGAACTTTTGAGTTGAATTTAGGGATCCAAAAATCTTGAAAATGTTGGAGTATTTGGAAATATTCTGCTATGCTGTTTACAGTTTTGAATTTGGTTTTGGTTTCTGTTTTATTCATTTCCAGTAAGACCTGGTAATTTGTTGCAAGAAAACAAGAACAGAATCTGATTTGATATTCAAAGATCTATATTTTAAAATTATACATTTTTCAGAAACAGAAAGCAGAAAGGTCTTTCTCAGCAGGATGCAGGATAGAGAAAAAGACAGAGGTTACTTTATTTTGCCAGCTTTGTATTTCCTTTCCAATAATAATACTTCCCTAAAATGACTTGATAACATCTAGTTGAAGCTTGCTGAGCACTTGGGCCTTTTTCAGAAGTTAAACATGGATGCTGTACCTTATTTTAGGAAGCTTTATATTTATTTGACCTGTTTCTTTGTCTCTGGGGAAATTAATAAACAAATCTCTATATAAAGCGTTCTTCTGTAAAAGATATCTGGAAGGGTATAAGTAGGAAAATGATGCTAATTCTTGGTTTTCAGCCCTTCATTCTCATTCTTCTCAGGCTGATTTGCTGGTAAGCCACAGTTTTCAACATAACAGTGCCACGAGAGTCTGTTAGTGCTGCAGTAACGTGTAGCCAAGGCAGTTCCTAGGTCACTGTTAGGATTGTGAGCTGTGCAGCAATGGTGTCATACAGTGACGTGGTGGCATTTGTGGATTTTAATTACACGGAGGAGAGCAGGAATGCTTACCCCTTTTTCTATTCCTTCTCTGAGTAAAGCTGATGCAAGCAGTAGTGGGCAAAACGCAGGATGTGTGTTCAGGTGTAAAGCTCAAACATACATCTGATTTGGAAGCTTTTGTATTCTGCTGAAACCAAAATGTCACCAAGGGGAAGCAACTCATGTTTTCATCAGTGTTTAGGGGCCACATCGTAACATTCACTGGTGGCAAGACTGCGATGGATTGAATTCAGGTTTACCATTAAATGGTAATGTACTTGAGTAGTATTGGCTTTCTGTTAGAAAGCCTGTTGGAAAATCTGTGGCCAGTTTAAGTTTGGGCAAGCAGTTCATTAATGACATTCAGATTTTCTTGGTGAAAATTTTTTAAGCTAATGGTAGTAACTGTTCATTGAGGTCAAAGCTGTGAACAAGTGCACCTTCTTCTCTGACTGGAAAACTCAGTCTTCCAAACATCTGTTTGCAATATTTAAGGTTTTATAGAAATGAGGTATTTCCTTTAGAGATAGTTAATAAATTAATACAGTAATCCTGATAGAAGACAAGGATGTTGCTGCAGAGTTATGCACAGACCTGACAATGTAATTGAGCTTGAAAACCAAAACATAATTGCCAAAGGTGGGAGTGAAACTTGCAGCCATTGTGCTGACACAACCTGAAAGTTCAGCTTATCTTAAAGGCTGGAGTTATTTTAAAACAGATTTTTGATATGAAACTGGAAGCGGGGGGCGGGGGGTAGTCACCCTAATCTAGTATGCAAAGATGCTGTTTTGGGAGGGTGTTTTTTCACTGAATGTGTAACTCTCAAGTGTATGAGCCATCTCTGTGTTGATTGATTGTGTGCTACACAATTTTTCCCAAAAGAATTGTGGCTTCTTTATGGTCTGGGAATATAAGTAAGGCCAAGTAGACAGGCAGAGGAAATGCAGAAAGCTGATTTTTCCTGCACCCTGGGAAGCATTTGTATTTCTTTTCACCTTCAGATGTGCATCACTAACTAACTGCTGGCTGTGTAAGTAACTGGGTTTTTCCAAAATTGCATCATGCATCTAGATGGTCTGGTGTGTTGTGGGAGCCTCTGGTTTGTCTCTCAAGCAGTAGCAGGGAGGGCAGGTACATCTGTTTCTTTGCCCACGCGTGAGCCCTGTGGCAGAGCATGCAGAGGAAAGAAGTGAGTGTGTCTTGTTGAGGGCTGAATCATCCTGTTGGAAGAGAAAATGCTGTTGGAGGACTAAGGTGGCTTAGTTTTCCAAAACACGCTGTGAGGCAGAAGAGCAGTTCGTGATGCATTAGCTCCTGATAAACAAGGCTTCTCTGGGAGGCATCTCTTCAAAGCTGTGTGCTCTGGGATCCCTGGGGGAACTATTGCAATTCCTTGGAATTCTTCTCCAGCCTTTCAGGAGCCACCCAGATGAAAGGGTTTGCCAGTTTCGAAGTGCCTAATTGTAGGGCTGTTCTCTGTTCTGTTTTTCAAAATGTGTCTGTGAAGATGGTGATAAGGACACCTTTCTTGAAAAAGTAACTTGCTAGATTATTAAATGTTGTATTGAAACAAAAAGTTTGCTAGTTGGGTATGCCAGTTTCATACTGCCTCATTCTTCATGAGCACAATGCCTTTGTGATTTTAGCTAAATATTTAATTACTTTTTTTCTTGAACCAAAGTGTCGCTTTCCTTTGCATTGTATTTTTTTGCGTAGTAAAAGAACTTACAAAGGTAATTTAGGTTCTAGCTGGTGTTCTGTGTCCTCTCCATTATGCATTTCCCAGTCAACTGACATTTTTCTCCAGTATTTACTCTGAGATTTCCCTGCAGTTGCCCTCTCCTTCTCCATTCCCTCACCGTCTCCCTTCCTCAGAGGTATTGCACATACTTCAGTCAGCTCTGTTTAAATAGCAGCACTCCCTCCCAGTACAAACAGCCAGTCAGATGTTAAACAATGAGGGAGACCAGCAGTGGAGGAGGTACCGGGTGGTTCCAGGCTCTGCAGGAGAGTTCCTGCTGGAGGGAAGGAAAGGGCACTTTCCATTCCTGTCATTCTGTAGTGCTGAGAGACAGAATCAGGGGGAAATCACTGCTGCAGACATGAGAGATGAATCTCACTTAAAATTAACTGTCCAAGTTATTGTAGAAGGTAAGACAGATCAGACAAAGCACTGTCACTTTAAGCACGTTTTCCCACCTCCTCCTGTAGCAGAAGGTGATTCCAAATGGCTCTGACTCATCCCCAAGAGGTGCCTGTTGTTTTTTTTTCCTAATAACAGTGTGAGTTTAGTGAGACTGTCATTAGCAGGATATCTATAGCTTTTTTGAAGGCTCTGCTGTGTGTCCTTTCTCTTCTCTATGTACAGCACAGAACTGTGTTAATATTTTTCCTGGGAACTCAAGACCTACTCATATTTTCTCCAAAAACAATGAGATTACAGCATTCCCTATTGGGAATTTAGAAGCTTAGTTGGTTTACTGCACTCCCTGTTCTGTACTTGTTCATCAAATTGAGATTGGATGTGGTTTCCTGGGAACTGCAGGGTTAAAGGTGCATTAAAAAGAAAAGGAAAAATTTGTTAATGGAAGTTGTTTGACTATTACAGTGTCTAAGGGATTCACTGTTCTACAGGTAAAAGACATGGGCATAAGTAATGTTGGAGAATGCTTCTTGAAATGAAAAACAAGTTAATGTATGTTTTATTTATGCTATGTTTAATTTTGCAACAATTTAATTTCTTGTAAATAAATTGTAGTAAGAAATGAGCTGGTATGAGCATTGAGGAGGTGGTGAGAACTGTCAGTATTGCAGAGTCCATGATTCAGATTCTGTATTTCTAATGGGACCTGGCATCCTGGATAGCTCAGCTTCTTACAAATTCAGTAATTTACACTTGGATGACCTTTCAGGTTCAACTTCATGTTCCTAGGTGACAGAGGTGAATGTGTTGCTTCCCTCACAGCTGCCTTCAGCCTTTTTGGTTTGTAAAACCCTAAAATTTTCCATGGGAGGAGCAGATCCTTGCACAGCGGATGTGACCCTACTGATAACAAATGTGGTTTGCCTTCTTCACCTTTTGTTGACCTAACAGAGATAGTGAACAGCAAGCCTTTGGGGATCTGTAAACCAGAAGTAAAAACCACTGCAAGGATGATCTGCAATAGGAACATGCTCTTGCCAGTACCTAAACCAGTTCCAAAAAACCCAGCTGCACAGAAGTCTCCTGTTCACAGTACACACCAGTTATTCAACAGACTGATTATCCAGGTGCCACCTTTGCATTTGAAACCAGCTGATGACCTTTCCTTCCCAGCTCTCAGGGCTGCCCCTGGTTAAAGCAGTCATTAAAGGGTGGCATTTTAATCTAGCATACATTGTGTCTGCTTGGTCTGAAATCCTTACAGGGAACCCTTCTCCTCATTTAGGAGCACTTGATGCATTTCATGGAGTGTGACACAGCTGATTTGTTAAAGGGAATTGATAACAGAGAGCAGCCTTGAACAGGGATGCGGTTTTGTTTTCTGTTAAATCATCGTTGCTATAGTGACCTAAGATCTATTTAGCACTCGGTAGGTATATCATATTCTGGGCAGAAGTTAGGGATTTTTCAATATTCCTCTAACGACTGTCTTACAGAAGTAGGTGTGTGTATAATCTTTCTGCAAGAAGTCCCTGGTTCTCTTACTGCTGCTCCTGCAGGTACCTGCTGTATTTTGGCTGGTGGTGTCCCTTCTTTGCTGCACTAATTTCAAGGAAGTTGGATAAATAACATACCCATCTTGTCCAGGTTGGGGAGTATTTCTTCCCAGAGGAGAATTTTATGGACTGCAGTGATAAATGCAAAAATATGGAGAACATGAACCCTGCTAAGGAGTGGTCATTCTTATGAATTGGTGACCCAGTTTTGGAGGAGGATGTTTTTGAAGCTGATTCACATGATTGGAGTCAGGAAGTCTGAGTTCTCCCACATCTCTCAGGCTTCTCATGTTCCCTCAGGTGTGATCAAGAGCATGGTGCAGCTACAACCTTAATTGAGATTTTCTTCTCGGTTGGAAAGTGGGGGATAGTAATTCTGCTCTTTGAGTTCTTTTCATTCCTTGGGAGGTGTTGAAGTCTTCAGTGCCTTCTTGCAGAGTTGCTGCTCCAAGCAGAGATGCTCCACCTGGCAGGGCAGTCAGGCCAGTGTCTGTGAAAAGTCTCACTGTGTCTGGCACGCTGTGTCAAATACAACTCCTCCCTTTCCACTTCTGATTTCTGGCCTGGGACCAATTCCTGCCCTTTGGCAATCATCTGGCGGATTTGGCCACTATCTCAGTGGCAAGCTGTGGTCAGCCTCCAGCTCTGCAGTGGGGCAGATGCACCTGGCAGCACGTCCTTGTTCCTATTAGCAGAGGTCTGAAAGCAGGAGACAAGGTTTCTTAGATAGGCTTGACCATAGAGCTTCTTGGACACCAGCATGGCAACCAATTTACCATTCAGTGCTACTGGAAGTCTCAGGAGGAATTCCGTTTGTCATGTTAAGCTGCCCAGAGAGGAAGGGTTGATTTCTTACAGGCTGCTTAGACAAGGTCATATTGATAACAGGCCTCTTTGGAAAGTCTTCTAGATATATCTTATTTTACTCCCAGAAATTCAAATAAGCGAACCTTCAGAAGTGTTCCTTCACCTGGGTTTGACAGTAAAATAGAAGAATGTCCTTGTTTAAAAAAAAAAAATCTATATGAATTTCAGCTAAATAATACATTTTTCCTTCTTATTTGACTCTCCTGTCATGGTACATACTCCATTACATGACCTTATTTTCCCTTTTTCTTAATAATGAACTTCTTTTCTGTACTTTCAACTTGCTTCAGATCTGAATTAATTTGAAGTTCTTCCCACTGCTGGTGTCTGCTGCACAGGTTTTACATATTTTAAGCTCATATGTCCTAATGTTGAGACCAGTTTTTTCTTGTCAGCTCTTTGATGGACAGCTTTGGCCTGTCCCTTTGCTAAAGCTCCACAGAACTGATATTTCAGCCCCACTGCAGATTGGAAGTTTTTTTTTTTCTGCACAGTGTGGGGTAAGCTGTTTCTTACTGGCAGCTCTGATATTTTTATCAGTTTTGTAAGGTTAATTAATGCAACAGCCTCCAGTCTTGGTTGTCTTAAATATTTAGAGGAAAGAAAAGAGATTTATGCACATTTTTGGTGCTGAGCTAGATTTGGTTGAACTTCTGTTGGATTTCTGAGTTAAGATTCCCAGCTTGTATAAATCAGTGAAGTTCCACTGATTTATTTTGGATGACCAGCTCTGTGGAGGATCTGGTCTTCCTCAATTAAATCTTGTCACTGAACCTGAGCTACTTTGCACTGAGCATATGACAGTTGCTGCTGTATTTTTTGTAGAGAATGTGGGATATATTTCTGCTGTCTTTTATCTCTGTGTAGCTATAAAGAAAGACAGGTGTGTGTGTACACTTTTACACACACAGACATGCATGGGTGTTTATACACACAGTCACCCACACAGAGAGAGAATTGAGCTGGAAAACCCCCTCCCTCTTTTTCCTATCATCACTACTGAACTAATACACCCTCAACTTTGACTGACATGGAAGCTCACTGAAGATTTGGGTCACAGTGTCCCAATTTGTTTCCATGTACCAAAATATGTCATACCCAACCAACCCAAACTCCGCCAAGCATCAATACCCAACTTGGAGATACTTAGGAACAATGCAGCTCCAAGGATAAATAATTTAGATCTGCCCTATGGGGAGGCCCCATGGATCCTTGGATTGAGCACCCATTTCACTACACAGAGCAGGTGGAATCTTTTCTCGTGGTCCAACACATAAAACCACCTACTTACCTCGAGGAGTGGGGAGGGAATGGTTGTGATGGGCAGGTTGGGAGGCCGGGAAGTCTGATGGACTAGATGAGAATGTTGTTCCAAGAAAGCTCAGAAATACTTTTATGCAGTTTTGGGGCAGAGTTGGGTGTCTCCTTGCTGTTAAGTCTTTTTGTCTGTTTTGTTATCAGGTTAATCTCTGTGAGATTAGCATTGACTCTCTCAAGTCATTATGACAAGTGAGCGTGGCAGTAAATTCTTCCATGTCAAGAAAAAGACAAATTGTACTCTACTGCATATTGTGGCATAGTACTTCTAATTGCTGAACTTGATAAATTTCTTCTGATAGGTTCTGTAGTTAATGAGCAAAGATGTTAATTGCCCTTATCTGAAATATCTCTATTTGCAGGGACATTCTCTGGAGCCAGGGATGTCTTCTAACAGAGATTTATTTCAAATCAGCCATTGTTTTCAGCAGTTTCAGAGTCCATTACCCTTCAGTATCAACTGAATAGTCTCCACCCCCATCAAAGTTTTGAGAGCAATCCACTCTTCCTGTGTGTTATTTAGCAGGTCTGAATCTTATTTGGGTATGGAAAACTTACATGTGGTACAGCACGCTCAGCGTCTTGGGCTACAGCAGGAGCATGGCTCATTGTTAAGAGCAGCCAAGAGAGAAATAAGCACCTGACAGTGGAAGAGAAAGGGTCTGGAATAACCCCATTTCCCCCACCATCTGGTGTATTTAATTGGGAAAATCATTCTCCGTTGTTGTTGTGTTGGTGGGAGTTGTCAGTCTAAATATGTTTTAATGCAAATCTCTATTTGTAGAATTCATCTTTTCTAGATGCTTTCTTTGGAAGATGTGCAGCTGAAGATTTAGTGCATTATTATGTGAGTAAAGTGCATACAAGCCTCATCTCAACAATGGACGTCATGTTTATTCTTTCCCTTTTAGAATTTCCCATGGAAACAAGTGGGCAGATTTTTGCATTATTGAGTAGTTTGCTGCTGCCGACTTTTCCCAGAAACACAAGAGAAAACCAGGCTTACGCAGGAGCCTACATATTCTTCCAGTTTTGGGAGCACTGGATTCCCCTAAGATTTGATTTGTAGTAGGTTTTGGTGTGTGCCTATTCTGGTGCAAAGTTTCAGAGCTGTATGATTAATAAATCTCTATGGAACTGAAAAAAGACCAAGTTCCCACTGAGGTTAAAACATACCTGATTTCCCAGCAGAGAAGTTGCATGTTTCATTAGGGGGGTAAAGGCTAATGGGAAGAGAAAAATGTTTCCTTGTGGGGTTTTTGTTTGTTGCAATAAATTGCATTTTCGTTTATGAATCTCTTGCAGTTTTTCAGAACATGTTCAACAGCAAACAGCCAGAAGTTCAAACTGTAACTGTAAATCTGTAAGCTGACATATGTAGATTCTCTGGCCAAACTTTCTTAAGTCAGGATTAATTTTGTAGAGTGAGGTAGAAAAGTCCAATATCTTGCTTCATTTCATAGATTTCAGACTTTGCCAGGAAATACAAATCTTTCAAAAATGACAACTATAAAAATAAGAGTTACTGTTTTCTTAAATAAAGGCATTTTCAACTGAACTTGACATACTGCTGCTCAAGATGCTGTGGCTTTAGACTGTCTGATATCAATAATTAAAGTGAAGTATTCAGGTCCTCAGCTCTCCCTTCCAAATGATGTGCTGCCCCTAAGTTATGTTAACATACTATTTTCTGTTTCATGTTAGAAATGGGGCTGAAGGAGCTCAAAAGTAATCTGGCAAAAGCTGGATGGGTTCCATTATCTGCCTGACACCACAGCCAGACAAATATTTGTATGGGCAGAGACAAAGTGGGTGGATGGAGGTGGGAATGCTGCTTAAGACTAGTATTCATGCCAGATGCTTCGTGGTGACCCACTGAGGATCTATCTCATTTTAGGTATTTTCAAACCTTTGAATCCACAGTTTTGGCCTTGCGTGTTGTTCTAATTTGAGTTTCCCATGGAGACACCTGGGGGTGAGAGTGCAGCTCCTGGGGGGTGGGTGCAAGCAAGACCAGCTGCAGCATGAGAATGTGCAGCACTTGCACTGCTTATTTATCAACCAGAATGATTCACTGTGATTGACGTTCACATACCTGAATGTCAAAATAACCTGTGTTTTAAGAGAAACGAGTGACTCAGACTGTGGTTTTACCTCAGGCCATTTCCTGATAAATGGCTGAACTGTGCTTGGTCTTGAGAAAACACTGCTGAGGAACATAGGTCTGTCCTTGTATCTGTGTGGTCGGAGAGATTAGGGAAAGGACACCTTTGTGTGGGGCTGACCTTCCCCTTGTGAGTGCTGTGGTCTCTGTCAGGAGTACCATGGCTCTGTGAGCTCTGGGAAGACTCAGGTGTGATGACAGCTCTATTTTGGTGCTTCTTTAGGCCATTGCTGCCCAGCCCTGATGTGGGAGCATGGTCCTCAGTGTTGGACAGCAAAATTTTAAGGGGCTCTATACAGTGATAAATCACTGTGCTTTAGACTCTCTCAGTTGTGAAACAGAGGTGAAGCTGCCTATAACTGGTGTTTCCAGAACTGAAAATATTTCACTTCTTAAAAGATTGTATTTTAGTGAAAGCAGAAGCAATGCATATGATGATGTTTACAGGGATTGAAGTATGTTTAGGCTGCTCATTTTTTGAGTAAGATAGCAAACAACTGTATGTGTGTGGTATGGCTAGATAGAAGGTGTGGACATGGGCTCATATGAATGCTACATAAAGTACCTCATTGGCTTTCATTTAGAGTGATTGACCATCTGCATAATTCCATTTTATGGTTTAGGTAGTCTTCCCATCCTTGGCAAACTGCAGAACTCTGCTCCTCCATTCTTCTTAAGGAAAAGGACTGTCCTGTGAGAAGAGGTGAATGCCTGGGATGAAATCCTTGTGTATGGCTACACAGCTGTGCTTGAACTGGCTCAGTTGTCTTTAATGCTTTTTAAATGGATGATTTAAGGTATAGGAGAAGCTTCTCTTGGGAAACAGCTTCTGTGAGAATTCCTCAAATCATCTTTGAAGTTAATGGAGGGTATTAAGGGCAGTCAGCACCTTCTTAAAAGGGAAATTTAAATTGCTTTGATTCATTTCATTTTATACTTGCATTAACTGGTTCTGGATTTCTCCCTTCTCCAGTCTTTCAGAGCATGTTTTTGATAACTTTGCCCCCTGAGCATACTAGATTTTATGTTGGCTGTTTTGATATTTTTCCCTGTGTGTTGTAATGCTGATTACCAAAGGATCTTGGGCCTTTGGCTTCCTGTGAGAATGAGATAATTACTCTCCAGTAGGCAATGCTTGACGTACAGTATCAGCATTAAGCCACTGGGATTCCAGTCACTAGTGTAGAACAATATTGTGGGTAAATGAATAAGCAGAAGTTTATCATACTTCCTGCATAACAAGGTTTTCGTTAAGGAGACAGTGAATATTGTTTTCACTCCGGGCTGGTGCAAAATGAGCGCTGCTGCAACAATTGTTAGGGAAAAGGATATTGAGGTTGAGTTCTGTGGCTCGCTGGGATTTTCTTGCTGAAAAGACAGCTGAATTCTTGTAGCAGCAAAGGTGGGTGACAGGGCTGTCACTGCATTTTTGGTGGATGACGTTTATGGGCTTAGAAACATGTATGAAGTGTATAACTCCAAAGTACGGCTTCCAGATGCACCACCTACTTAACTTATGGAAGAAAGTTGTACCAATTAGAAGTAGAGACGTTCCAAATGCAATTCGCTTATTTCACACTTGCCCCCAGGAATCCTGTGTTGTGATTTTAGGACTTGGCCCTGTTTGACCCTGAAAGAGATGTGGTTTCTCCCTTGCCTTCCTTATTTCAAGACTGTCAGTTAAAAATAACTTACGTATTGGGCACAGTGGGAGTGAGTTTGAGAAATTGAAGTTATATGTAAATCAGCAATAGTGAGAAAATAATTCATAAATGTAATGAGCTCTATTTTCTTGAAAGACATGGTCAAGTCTATGGTTTATCCATGAGGTGGGACTAATTATTTTTGTATGAAAATAGTTTCTCTGCCCCAGCAATACTGATCAGTTCACTTATGCTGTAGCACACAGCAAAGTGAATTATGTCTTTGGAGGACCTCTATTAAATATTAAATTACTTTAAAAATTACTTGCATGAAGTACAGAGTATGTATGCATACTCAATAGATACACAGCTATAGCACTGTGTATTTACTTAAAGACATAGTTTCATGTGCTTGCATAGATACATTTATATTTCAGCTTATCTCAGGGATAATTGTACTTCTGTAATGCCTAAGAATTACAGGGATACTAACAAGGACTTTCATGTTTAAGTTTGTTTTCCTGCAACTGTCAGTTTGTATGGTACATTTATTTGCAAAATGCAGTTACTTATTTATATTTTAATTGTGACTTTCATTTTAAACCAGACATCAGCACTCTCTGCAGGAAACCAGTACTTACCTATAGGCCAAGACGAGTACGTTCGTTGCTTTGCTTTTGCTTGAGTCTGAAACTTGAGGGCTGTATCTTTGGAGCCCCAAGAACCACTGTCAAATGAAGGAGTCTGGATCTTGATGATGTGGTTAATCAAAATTGCAGCTGGGGAAAAGAAGGAGGATGTGTGGAATAAAGCAACCTTGCTCTAGGACAGTGCTGATCTGTCTGTGTGATTGAGATGTTTCTTCGTGCATTGAGAGGATGTGCATGGGCAGACCCCTTCATAGCTCAGTTCAACCTGGAATTAGGTTACATTGATTTTTTGGGTCCAGGACAGTTTGACATTTGTGTATTTCAGGCACCTTGGACTAGCCTAGTTTTGTTTTTATGTGAGTGATCTTGAACTTGATGGAGGAAGGTGGCTGGATAGGTCTCTTTCTTGAATGACCTGGGTAGGAATTTTGCTTTTCAATTAGATTTTGCAGATATTTTCAACACCAAGAGTAATTTTCATAGTGATGTTCTTACTTGGAAATTGTGAAACTTATGATAGCTAAGTAAATATTTTTTTCCCTTCTCCTTTGTTTTCTTGCAGCCAACTGGGTACATGGAAAACTCCATTTCCTACAGTGCTATTGAAGATGTTCAACTGCTCTCCTGGGAGAATGCCCCTAAGTACTGTTTACAGCTCACAATCCCGGGGGGTACTGTCCTACTGCAGGTACAGTAAACATAAAAGTACAACTTTCTTTCTCTCCTGCTGTGAATCTCCTTCAACTTCCTTCTGTTTCCTGTGCATGAAATCTTAATTAGATGGACTCAGAAAAAGCAGAGAACTTGGTGTGTCAAATTATCTAACCTCCAGAAAATTTTCTCAGGGTGATAGCTCTGAAACTCTTTGTGGTGGTTAACAGTCAGAATGGAAATTTTGGGCCACAGTGATTAAATCTTCTTGCTGATTTTGTGCAGCAAAGTAGTGCTCTGTGTAAAGGCACATTGATACGGGCCTGGAACGATTGTATTTTTATGTATAGTCCTATTCCTGCATGAAAAACATTAAAAGTTTCATCCTTGAATTCATATCGGAAACCCAGAACTTGCGCTGGAACTGACAGATACCTATTTTTAAAAGATACTCAATCTTCACTGAAATATTTCAGTATATTTGTATGGATGTCTGTATATGCTGGTTCTCTGAAGTGTTGTTTTCAAACAGAAGACACTGTGTTTACATTATTCCAGATGTCTTCATCCACTTGTGAGGCTTTATAGGCCCCCTTAGGTCACTGCAAGTTTTAATGACAGAAAAGCACTCCACAGCACTGAGCTTTGGAAATACTCTGGAGTAACTAGGAAAAGCTGCATGGCCCCCAAAGAACTTTGAAAGGTCATAACTTAAAAATACCAGACTGGCTTCAGCTTAACTCTTGCATGGTTCTCTCTCATGTTTCTCAACATTGTTTTGAAGATAGTTTATCTGTTACCCTTTGGGATTTTACTTTTTCAGTTGATTGTACAGCCATGACCATGGTGTATATATATTTCATCCAGGTAGGACTGTAAGGGGGAGGTAGGAAGACAAGCCATGATTTCCCAACAGCTAGATTAGGGTCCTTGTTATTGTTGAAATCTTCCTTGCCTAATGCATTAATGGAATTAATTAGACAGAAAGTTGTTTGAATTTCTCAAGCTGGATGTTTTTCTCATGATAATTTTGATTCTGCTTTTTCCATAAATTTCCCTAGTGGTGCTAGCATTTATGTTTATATCTATTTCAACAGATGGAATAGTTACACCTGCCTTTCCAAATTCTGTTTCCAAGTCTTTATTCTGTAGTTCACGGCAGCTACATTTTTGGGTCTACTTAATGGGATACAAGATAAAACTTGAAGCCACAGCTTCCTGCTGAGTAGAAAGGAAATTGGTAGGGTAGGCAGGCTGTTATCTGGAGCAGCCTGACATTTGTCTCTTTAAAAGAAAAAAAAGGAAGAAAAAGAAAAAAATCAACAAACCAAACACATGAATAATTATGTTTGTGAAACAGCAACATCTTAGCATGGATACTTTGGTATTTTCTTCAAAAAGATTGGTGTCTTTATGTAACCTCATAGGAACTCATAAAGAAGTGGAGTGAGCTGGACTTCTGTTTATTGCTGCCTGGCTGAGCACTCCGGATCAGATTACATTATAACTATGGGAATTTCAACATAATTCAAAATACAAACTTTAAAAAATGTTTTTAATATGACTTGGTCTTTGGTAGTATCTTGATTCATCAGATGTGGTCAGATTGGAGGGAGTATAAAATTAGATTTCCCTTATGCAGTTGTAATGTGTATTCACAAATCCAAAACAGTTCTCAAAGTTATGTTTAGTCTGCTGAAGAAATCAAGTTGAAAAAGCTGGGTTTATGAAGTATTTGAGTTCAGCAGAAATTCTCTAGTCTATGTAACAAAGAGTAGAGGTATCCAAAAGACACTCCAACTGAGGAGCTGAGAAAGTAGCCCTTGCATAGTTCAGTTATTTCCAGATTTGTGAGAGACTTCAATACATCTCTGGGAAATTGTGACTCCTGGTTTTTTATGAAGTCATTCTGCCCTGCTGATCTGAGCAGCAGCATGCTCTGATGTAATGTCCAGCTCTAGTATCACTAAGTGTATGATAGTAGAACAAGTCAAACTAGTCCAAAACATGTTCCCAGTACTGTTTCTTCTGAAGTGCACTTTTGGTGAAATCTGTGGGGTTTTTTTTTTCCAAAGCCTTTAAATATATTGTGTGTGTGTATGTATGTATGTATATATATATATGTGAAAATGTCTAAATGAACTGTTTTGACTACCCCAAATTTATTTCATATTTCTGATCAATATAAATTTTATATTTTGATCTATGCTGCATTGTAAATTCTTTAATACCATGGGATATTATTGACATGATTTGACATAAAATGAAGCAGTTTAGTACTTTTAATCACAGGTTTTCCTAATTTTTCATTTTGGAGAAGAATTTAAGATTCCAATTTCTGCTTCACTGAAGGCACTGTGGATTTATGAAAGGCTGGTCCTGCTTGACCAACCTGACCTCCTCCTGTGACAAGGTGACCCTGCTTAGTGGGTGAGGGAAAGGCTGTGGAGGTTTAGATTGGCTATTAGGAAAAAATTCTTCACCAAAAGTGTTCTCAGGGCACAGGCCTCCCAGGGAAGTGATTGAGTCACCATCTCTGGAGGTATTTAGAAGACGTAGATGTGGCATCTGGGGACATGGCTTAGTGATGAGCTTGGCAGTGCTGGGTCACACGTTGGATTTGATCTTAGAGGTATTTTCTAACCTAAACAATTCTGTGCGAGATGCCACCGGAGAGCCCCTGTCCATGTTCAAGTTTTCATCCCCTCTGTCTGCTGTCACCAGGGTCTATTTCTGGCTTATTAGTGCACAGTAATGAGTCAGAGAGGGAAGAGTGTCGTTACCTTTGCTTACATCATCCCGAAGCCCTCCCATGGCAGCACTGACCCATCCCAACCTATTTTAACACATGAAATCTGACAGGCAGCGCCGGAGGTGATGCAGCTCCTCTTAGGAAATCAGATCACGCTAACAGGACGTGTCTACCTGGGTTTCAGAGGAAGACCTGGTTCTCAGGCAGCAGACAGCTTAATCTGGGCTGGGTTCACATTTAAAAGTCATTTTCACGTGTGGAGTTCTTCCCACTCAGTGTTTGTTGAACGAGCACAGCCATCTGAGCGTTCCACTGCCTGGCATTTGGGGATTCCCACTGTCCCATGTGGAAGTCATTGACAGTCAGGTTTCTGGGGATCATGGACTGTCAGTTTTCTAGACAGGCTGAGGGCTTGTGTTTTCTTTCCCCCTGCCAAATGATGTGATACCTGGTCCTTTCCATGAGCAGCAATCAAAATCTCAGATTTTTTTTCTTCCCTCCAGTTGGGATAGCAGGTGTGAAAGAAGCTGTTGCTGAAGCTGGCTCATAGGCTACGAGCTCTTCAGGCCAGGAAATAGGAGCTAAATTTAGCTTTTGATGAAGTGTGAGCTCTTTAGTATCAGGAATAGCAGGGCCTCCTTGAGCTGGGCTAGGCTTCTGGTCTTCTGCTTTCCCTTTGTAAAGCACAAGACATGATTATGGTGTTGTGTCGATGATTATGAGGAGGATGCTACCCTTGATAGTGAAATAACTGGAAGAACTTTTTGAAAGAGATTGAAAAAAACCTTACAGTATAATTTCATGAGCTGCTGAGCACCAAATGTAGGAAGAATCCCAGGAAAAAGGCTTTGGTATTTCAGTCATGACAGTACTGCCTTGCTTTCCTGTGGTGTCCTTTCTTTTAGCCTTAAAGCCACCACTTCCATCCCTGTCGCTCGTGTTGTTTTATTCATTTCTTGGCAATCGAGTGTAGTCAGAAGGAAAAACAAACAGAGCAGGAAGCCTTGACAAGCACAACAGTCACACGTTCAGCTCGGTGCTTGACCACGCTGTTTGTGCCAGGGAGTCCCCACGGTAAATGTTTCCACTGGGTTTTTAGTAATGCTTTATTTATTTTAGTCTCCTTGGAGAACCTGCCTTTTGTTTTAAGTGCCAGTCCAGCCAATGCTGTCCGTGTGGAGAGGTCATACAAGGACCACAACCCAGCAGAGGCAGGGAATATTTTAAGGAGGAAAAGGGCATTTCAGCAGTTCCCAGCAATTCTGTCTGTACCCTGGGTTAAGCCAGAAGAGTGGCAGGTTTCCCTTGCAGGTCTGCCCAAGTCAGAGGTGCAGTGCTGGGATTTGCATCAGCAATGTGAAGGTTTTCTACAGCTGTGTGCGTGCCGTGGGGCATGGCTTCCTGCAGCCCTGGGACACTCCACTGTTCCTGTGGCTGATAATAAATGGGGGCAGAGAAGCCTGTGCTGTTTTAGAAGTCCCAGTAATGAATATCAGCTGGAAAAAAAGCACAGCAAAACCCCCATCTTGCTGACCAGAAAGCAAGCGAGGGAGAGAATCACAGAATAAATTCATGAAGAATCAAAGCCAAAATCTGGGTCATCAGATCTCACTTATTGCCACATCTTTTCAGATGGCAAAATCCCCTAGAAGCATATGTGTGAAGGACGCTGTTGCAAGGAAAAACATGGGAACAGTTTGCTACATGGACAAGCCTGTTCTTGTATTCTTCTGAACAATACACGTGCCAGTAGCAAGGGATGCTGTGGTGGTAATTTAGTGTTAAAAAATGGTAGAGGTCTTCACCATAATTTTTAGAGTGCTCTGTTTCTTGCAGAGTTTCAGGTGTTCTGTTTCTCAGTAACACACAGGTTCCTATTTAGTCTCCTCCTTGCCTGGGTACTAATTGTTGCAGGGGGTGCAACACTGACATGAAGCAAGTGTTCAGTTTCCTATTTTTGTGAGCAAAAAGAAAAACCTGTGTTTAAAACGTTCACTGCTTTTTAATAATAAACTTGTATTCCTACTCACTGGCTAAGAAATGAAGTAGTTGGGGTGCAGAGCAAATACCTCATTTTTCAGCAGAGGTATAAATTCACTCATGTTGACCAAAGCTTTGCATATGCAAGCATTTAATCTCTTGCAGAGTTTTTCTCCTGTGAGCTGTCTTTTTAAAGTAGGAGAGTTTAATCCTATGAGTAAAGTTTGTACTACAGCTGATCCCAGGTGGCTTTTCCCCTCTGACTGAATCTTTACACCCCAAAAATAAGAATATAAAATCCTTCAGAACACAGTTCCAGGATCAGTTAATCTTAAAAAAAATACTGCCAACAGTAGATGTTCTTAAAGTAGATATTCTTCTTCCTCATTGGAATAATAAATAAGCTACAAGTAGTTTAATCTTCTTGTGCCTTTTAAGAGTTTTACTCCCACATTTTCCTGTTTTCTGAAGTATTTTTCTACTGTATTGTGGTTGTACAAAAACAATGTGAGGTCTTGATTGTGCAGGAAGCTCAGTTGGACCATGTGTTACCCACTACCCTGTTAAAGCCACTGCATTTGAGAACAAAATTATTTGCAGAGTTGAGGCCTAAACATACTAAACACACAAGGGGCCTAAACTATTTTACATACTTCTATATGTAAACTTGTATTGAAATACAGTGAAGAATTATAAAATCTTCATTGTACTTCAGTCCTGTCTCATTTACTATTTGTGACGACAGCAGGGCAAAACATTTCCAGCTGAATTTTTTTTTTAAGTTGGAAATGTAGTTGTCAAAAGAGTGGGGTAGAACTGGACTCTCTTCAAGGGCAAGGCTGAAAGTAAACAAAACTTTCCCTGTGTGGTCAGAATGCCTAAGGAAAGCCTGGTTTAAAGTATTTTCTGTCTCAGTTTCTCCTTTTTAGTGTACCGTAGAGCTGAAAACATACAGTAAACTATGCCCTTAGCTGTGGTAAAAAATGGTAGATGTCAGTTCCCAGGAAGTGATGACTCCAGTGCAGAAATCCTGGGTTCTGTCCATGCACATCAGATAAAACTGTACATGTCTATGTGCAGCCCCATAGATGGATTGTGGTTCCCTCCACTGCTTTATACACTTTGCTGCTCATTGCTTAAACTTCAGAAATGTTGCTCACAGTAACCCCAATGCTCGAGTAGGGCAGTGCCTGCAGAGTTGGCTGGGCAGCTGAGCAGCCACAAGAGTTTGGTGGCTCTTTTTTCATCCTGGCACGCCATGAACTCACTGTTCCTTTGGCAATAAAGAAATGCTCCCTGTAGTGCCTTCTCAGTGTAAGCCTGAAAATGAGGAGGGAAGACCAAGTGATGCTGTGCAAGAGTGAGATCTTGGTTTTCCTTTGCAAAAGATCCAGCATTTCCTGCACAGTGCTGTGGTTTTGCTGGAGTCATGTGGCTGGAAGGGTGCCCTGGGGGGATTAGTCCCTGCAGCCTGGGAGAGATGGGGCATGCTGGTGTCAGGCAGCTCCCTCAGGATGCGGGTGGCTGGGGTGAAGCATTCAGTGTGCTGAGCATGGTGTAAAGATGCTGGTGAAATGGCCAGTGGCCTTGCAAGCTTCTCTTACCACTGAGTCCTGATCACTAGCAGAAGTGTGGGGATTCTCTAAAGGTTTGTTTTTCTATTTTCTGTTCACTTTGTCTTGATTTTCCTGGGAAGTGGTCTTGAATAACAGCTTGAGCTCTAAGTGTTTAGAGGGTTCAGCCTCCTAACCTAGACCCAGGTGCCAGTTTGCTAGATCACTTCTCTACAATAACTAACTCTATGTGTAGACACTGCTTGGTGTCCCACACTTGGAACTTAGTCACGTTGCTAATTTTACTTTTAAAATGCTTTTTGTATATTGCTGCCATAGAATTGTAGAAGTCTTTCCTTTGCCAGTTTTGGTTTTATGTCTTGCAGCATTCTTCATTTCTTTCCTCCCCCAGTATTTGCAGTCCACTTGTGCCTCCTCCTCTGCATGATGCTGGTGTCCTCACTAATAGTTAGGGCTCCAGTCACTTCCACAGTCTATCTACACATAATATTCTCTAATTATTTGCAGTGGTCTTACAGTCTGTAGTACTGACATCATTAAAGTAGGAGAATAATTAACACGTCTTAATTTAGGGCTTCAGCATTTGCTCTTACTTTCAGACCAGGGACTGAATCAGGTTGACATTTTGCCTCTTTGAGTGAAGTACTTCCTTCCCCTAGAATAGTTTTGATTTTACTGATTTAAATAACAGTATCTTAGTTTGTATGGTTCCTATAAACTCAGTCTTCCTAATTTTTTTAAGGATGTAGTGGATGTGTACCTTGCAGTATTATTGGTACAATTGCTTAGTATACATGAAGCCCACAAAAACCTTCAGTTTTACTTATTCTTTAAAGGGCTTTGATGCTAGAGTTTGGAAAGGAGGTTTTTTGTTCTCCTGCATGAACCAGTTGTCTCCTTAAAAAAAGAAGAAAAAAGGTTCTGTGTGAAATTAAATTTTTCAAAGAAGTCAGTTGAGGTTTTAGAGCATTCTCTTTGGGCAAAGATAAGAAATATCTAAGTATATTTCCCTCATGTCTTTTTAATTATGTTAAAAAAATTGTTCTGCCTTTTGGCAGCAAATTGTTTTTGACCTTTTCGTTGTATTAAAATACAAAGTATATTGAATTGAAATTTAAATCTATAAGATACAGGTAAAAAGTCTGTCTTGTGTTATAATGCCCACATATACATAAAATACTGTGTAAATAACAGAAAAGCATTAAATATTGGCTGATTGAAATATCCTGAAGATCTGCACTTCGAATGTTTTTACAGTTTTTCATTGCATGCAAAGAGAAGAAAACAGAAAAGGAAGTTTTTTATTTACATCTGTAGTAATTTCATATTTTGATGTGTCAGCATTCTTCTTGAAATGGAAAGTTTTTGATAAATTCTGTGGTCAGCCAAGATTATTTATAATATATTTATTCCTGCTTTATTACCTTGGCATCTACTGGAGGAGCAATTGATTCTCATTAAGATATAGATAATATGTAATACATATATTAAAAGGATATTACTCCATTTAATTCAGAGTAATCAGTCCATATTTGTGTCATTGAACCATCAGTAGCTGACCTTGAGATTAAACACATTTTTGGTAACCATGCAGTGATTTTACTTCTGGTATTCCTGCCATTATCAGTGAACTGAATGAGTGTTGGGAGATTAAATACATCCTGTAGTGTGGATTTTGAATATTTACCTGAAAAGATGTTGGGGAGTGAAACGTGATAAGTGATGCTCTAATTTGCAAGAAGTATGTACTTTTTGAGTGGCAAAGAACATCACCTTTTTTTTTTTTTAACATGGGTTTGTAGGCTAACCTGTAATTCTCACTGTTTTTATAAAACATTTTGAAACGTGAGTAAAAATTGCCCAATGGCAGCGTTAAGGTGGAGCTGGAAAAGCCAAAGGGCATCTCTACCCACTCAAATATTTCAGACTTATGTCACCTTGTTAAGGCATGCATATTTACGTCACTGTACATGCTTTTATATTTTTTGATACAAGCCTTTTGACCTTTGGGAGTGTTGAACTATTCCTTCATTGGCTGCGACCTGGCTACGACTGGGAATTTCTGGCAGCTGTGCTTAATACAGACAAAAATGGGTGATGGCTGGGAGTGATTATTGCAACATTTATGCTGTTGCTGCAAACAGTCTGTGCATGTATCTGCACGTCTGTGTGTACTGTGCTTTTCACTGCTTTAATATCACTGAAAGAGCTAAGACATTATTTGAATTGCTTTGGGGCCAGCTGAGGAGCAGGACAAGAAAAGAAACCAGAGTATGGAAAAAACCCACCCCTCCTATTAAAATGTCAGCCCATCTTCCTACTCTGCTTTTTGTGATTAATGGCAGAGGCAAATGCCCCATAGGCATTTAAGATCTGACCCACACCTGATTGAATTCATGGAGGATTTTTCAGTCTTTGGGCTGGACAGCATTTCATAGGAGGTTAATATTTTGTAAGGTTTTGGTTCAGTATTTTATAATGCAGCAAGATCTTTGTACCACTGCTTTCTGTGAAAATAAACTGGTTATAATATCAAGTACCTGAGTGACCTGAAGCACTGGTAGAAACTAATGATTCTGTCTGTAACTTTTCTTTATTGCAGGCTGCAAACAGTTACCTGAGGGATCAGTGGTTCCATTCTTTGCAGTGGAAGGTAAGTTCTGTGCTTCATCTTCTTCATTCTCTGCCTCCAAGAGTACTTTTTAGAATTCCCTGTTTATTCATTGTCAAAGCCCTGAATGGATAAAGTCTTTTCTCGCAGAAACCCCGAATCAGAACATGTCTGCAGTTTTAACGGGTCTGTGTCACGAATGAAGTGGATAAATTAACTTGTTACACAGCCCAGCTTTATCAACGTGTGACTGGCTTCAAAAAGTAGATTTTAGTAGATTTTGGCAGTTAATTCACATTTAAACAGAACAGAGATTGGATGGTTTTAGTTTTGTACTGTGAAGTGTAATACGCTACAGTGAGTACACCTTATCATATCCTCTGGACTCTTGGGATATTCTGAGGTTTTTTGTTTGGTTGGTTTTTGTTTTTCTGAGAAGCTAGTGATAAAGAGTGTCCTTAGAGTTGTTTATTGTATGTGTAACATCAATCAGTTATGCATCAGTCTGTGTTTATACTTTAGGATGATTTGGAACTAAAGGCAGTTTCCATTTCAGAGACCTCAAGCCCTTTCTCATTTTCAGTGGGAACAATGGACTGATTGCCCTGAGTAGGGAAAGTGGATCACAGTGACAGCATTGTCTCTCAACAGCAGCACATTCCTCATCGAAAACCATAGCTGCTGACCTTTGGATGGACTCTGTATGGATCTTTGATGCATTTGGAAACAAGTTTTGGCCAGATGCTGAATATGGTTGTCCTCCCTTGCCTTGCAGTGGGAAACACAAGCAGTAGCTTTTCAGCTCAGGACTTGTCTTCAGCAGGGTTTCAGTGAAGTCAGCCAAGTTGGCTGTGCAGCTTATCAAGATTTCAGCCTGCTGACAGCAACCACATGGAAAAATATACGGAAGTCCCTCCCACCAAACTGGTTTTGTTGTAGGTGTATTTGATAGTTGCAAAATAGTTGTGTGGCAAAACTACAGTGTTGGTGTGCTTTGTGTAGCCATCAGCATCTGGCAGAATCGTGTTCTGAGCAGTTCCAGGTTCTTATCAGCAAAAGCCAAGTGTTGAGATCTCCTTTCCCAGACCACTGGCATATTCTCCAGCCTGTTACTCTGATTGCCCAAACAGGAGTGGGACAGTGGTGCTGATAGCAGAAGGCTGGGTTGTGGTGTAGCACTTTATTTTGGCCTCTTGACAGTATCATTAACACAATACCCAGCCAGCCTTGATTTCTTTGCAACTCCTGAGGATAACAAAGCACTTAGAGCATGCAGAGGCAGTGTCTCCATGTGGCCATTATTTTCTCTCTTGCTTTGGCAGGCAGGGATGATCAGAGAAAGCATGGATAGAAATGATGATGGAATCTCCTTTTCTACCTCACCCCCAGCCAGGATGGTTGTGGTACCAAGGTGCTGGTGGCTCGTGCCCTCTTTGTTCCTGCAGTGAGGGGAGAATTGGGGTTGGAGGTGCAACTCTGGAAAACATCAAGTAAGATGTGGTAAAGATGCAACATGGCCCTACCATTCAACCCACCAAATAAATTCTTAAAAACAAAAAAAGGAAAAGAAAGAAAGCAAGCCAGGCTAGACAGAGTGACCTGGCTTGCTTACATGCCTTTCAGTCATGGAGAAGGAGTTTTGCTCTGTGGGAGTTGTTTTTAAAGGAGTATTTCTTAAACTTTCCAGTGCTTCTGACCCGAGCCTCTCATTTTGGGAAACTCTGAGTAATTTAACTTGGTGCAAAGTAGAATTTATTTTTGCTTCCCTGCTTCCCTCCCCACCCCCATTAAATTTGTTTCTGAAAAACAAGTGAAACATTATCTTGATTTCAAAGCCCTTCCCTTTACCAAGAATAGCAAATAGCATTTTCCCATAAGAACAGTGACAGGGTTTAGTCACTGCCCAGGTACTTGGCACTAAGAAATTCCTCTTTGCTAAAATGGAGGTAATTTAGTTTTTGGTTTTTGTTGCTTAATAGTTCAGAGGAAGAGCACCTGGTAACTTTATGCTCTTTGGCAGGCTTAAGTGAGATCCTAACGGGCTGAAGAAGCACGACAAGCTGTCAGTGTAGAAGGGAAGAGAGGGAGAGTGCAGTTGTGTGTCTACCTTAGTGAAGTTTATCACTCTACTGGCACTATAGCCTATGACTTTAAGAGCCAGGTGCCGAGGTTCATCTCACTCCATAATTTGTATGGCTTGATGATTAAGCAGGTAGTGAGGGAACCCACAAAAAACAGGAAATCTATTCTTCTGGAATGGGGCATTTGCACAAAGCACCAGCTGGCAGAGAGATCGCAGCAGCTGTATTATAATTGGGTGGTTGTGCTGATGAATGATATATTTGTCCAGTGGTCTTACAAATAATAGGTCAAAACATTTCTGTGGGATGTAGAACACAGATGCAAACCGGTGCAGATAGCTGTAGCAGTTGTTCAGGGGAAACATTCAACAGAGATGATCTTGCTATTGTTTGTACTTGTGTGGTGGGAGCATTTAGGAGGCCCCGCTGAACCCAGAACCCCAGTGTACTTGGCACTAGATTTAAGTTTTGTTTTCTCCACCCTGCCCAAACAAGGCTGGAAGAATCTCCACTGTACAGACAGCAAACTGATATTCTGAGAATTTCCAGCAGTGGGGATTGTCCCATCTTAAATTACAATTATGGAGCAGATTCATATTCTGTCAGTGTCCTTCTGACTCCTTTTCCTGTGCTTCAAGCCTTGGGAGTCAGATGCTGCATGTACCCTGAGCTACATGGGAAATGGGTAGGAACAGTGAATAGCTGTGTCTCAAATATTTGGGGAAGCTCTTTAGGTTCAGGCACATACTTTGGTTTTGTAAGGAGGTGCTAAGGTCTGTGAGAGAGCTTTGATGTGGTGCAGTTTTAAGGTTTATCATGCTGTAGGAATTCAGTTTGCCAACCAGCACCCTGGAAATTATTTTTGTTCTAGAGACAAACACGGAAATAAAAATCAAGAATAATTTCTTCCTGCGACCTAGAGGATAATAAAAGAGATGGTACAGATTAACAGAAATAAAAGAGAACCAAACACGTAATTATCCATGTTTTAGATCCAGTTCCAAGAGGTTTTATGTGTCATCCAGCTAACTAGCTGTCAAGATGCTTACACAGCTTTTTAGTTGTGTCTTTTTCCTGGAGTACTGTGCTCACTGAAGTCAGCAGGGGTGTAGGGACAGCGTGAGTGTTCCTAATGTAGTCATCTTCTTTTTGGGTTTTCCGTTTCAAACCCTCCCACTAAGGGTTACTCATAATTCCTCATTTAATCTGGATATCAATGAGTATCACAACTCCTAAAGGATTATTGGCCACCTCAGCCTATTTTTAGAAATCCTTATTTCCTTTAGGTTGTAGCTAAGCGAAACCATCTTTGTCCAGAGAATAAACAGAACATGTTAACAACTCCCCAGCTCCTCAAACATAAATCATTAATCCATTGTGTAAGGAAAGTTCCTCTCAGCCAAGGAGGCTGGATTGAAACCATGATACATAATCTTTGGTATGTGGAAGCTGATAAGTCATAACAGTGTATCAATAAAGATAAGAACACTTTCTGTCGATATGCAAAAGAGAATAACAGTGCATTGCCCTTGCTGGATCCAGGGCAGATAGAGTGGTAACCAGCCACTTCTGTAGGGGATGGATACAGCTGCACTTAGCTTTGAGGGATACTGGGACTAGTAATTTTGGGACACACACAAATAAGCAAATATGTACTCTTGGTATTTTCCCAGCCAGCATGCATCTGCTTTGTTGCTTGTTTATGTGTTGCTCTCTTTGGGCTAAAGACTTTGTGTGCATTTGCAGTGCTGAGCACAGAGAGGTACCATCCTCTGTAGAAAACGTGTAGCCCCATTGCACTGCATGCTAAAAGTATTAATCATTAAAAGCTACACTAGACTAATTTAGTACCATGTTGCATTTCAGTTAGAAAGACATCAGTGAGGTTTTTTTTCCCAGGGGTACAGGTATAAATTTATATTTTTTAGTGGGAATTCACCTAAGTTCATGCAGGGCATGTTGCATTTTTTATCATGCTTGATAGTAAGCCCTGAACACTGCCCTCATTGTGGGGTGAGTTGCTTGTGTTTTCTGGTCAGCTGGGTGATGCAGCAGTCAAACATGTCAGTTGGCAGCCTTTGGGAGAATGTCCTGAATTGACACAATACTGAAAGACCAGACCCAGGTCTGCAGGAAAGCATGAAGCATGACTCAAACTGAGCTTTGTGTGCCTCTGACCTGGATCTTATAGAAAGGCTTGCCTCTACCTTGTCTTTCCCACTGATGCTTTTAACCAGTGCCCGTGTGTCCCCTAATGAGTACTGCTGCTTGGTTAGGGAGTTTACACATCTCTTAGCAGGGACAGTGCAAATGTGTTAATTGTAGGATTGTTTAGGTTGGAAAGGACCTTTGAACATCATCTGGTCCTCTCTCCACCCACGCCACGCTTGTCCTCACACAGTGCAGGGTTTACTTTGAGTTGGTAGGAGGTTGCTGAGAGCCTGTGAAGCCCCAAACCAGGCACATGAACTCAGCAGTGCTGAGCTGAGGGGAGCACCCCCTCCCCATCCTGCTGTCTGTGCTCATGCAGCCCAGCACACGTGCACACCCCTGCCTCACAGTCAACACTCACATTGCCTTTTGTTTTAAAATTCATTTTCAACCCAGACTCCATGTTTTGAATCCCATGAATTAGGAAACTAGAACAATGTTGTCATTTGGGATTTGCAAACATTTTGCATTGAATACTAAAACAAGCGATGTTGGCCTTCCTTCAAAAACTTTAATTTTGGATTAATACTTCCCTGGTTCTCATAGGGATTGTTCTATCTGTGTCTTCAGGAAACAGATACTTCCATGCACAATCAGCCCTAATAATTGCAAAGGGATGGACCGTCAAATAAAGTCATACTTGACCTGAATGATGATATGCTCTCTGGTCTTTACTGTGAGCAGGTTATAAATTTGTTGTTCATTAGTATTGAATACTTTTTATGCAATAGCCATGGGTTAGTATCAGTTTTTGTATCAAGTGGTGAATGTTCAGAGTGATTTACTCCTTGAAATTTAAAACTGCAAAATACTAAGTTAAAAGCAACTGTTCTCAAAAGTGTGGTAAAGCCTTCCTTGTGTAAAGCACCTTTACGGCTTTGTCACCATGGTAATGATTAAAAATAGTGCTGATACAGGAGTGGGGGTTATGTAGAATTTAAATGATGACATTAAAGAAATTTACAGCCTTAAATCTCAGTAAATCTTGCCTTAAAACTGTGAGATCTGGAAAAAAATCACACTGGATATAGTTAAAAGGGCCAGTGTGTTTAGCAACCTAATTTATGATCTGAGAGAGGAAGGTTTGGTACCCTGTGACAATTCCATTGCCCCGTGCTCTACTGCATAGTGAAAATATTGTTTGAAGAGCTCAGCAGTTCTTAGGAGTGGTAGTTCTGGGCTTCAGACCTCTCCTTGGTGGTTACCCAGCACACAAAACTGTAACTCACTTGGCTGTTTCTTTGCTTTCTTTAGCTGAAACACTGATGTATTTTCACAGAACAGAGAAGTTTTCGTTTTCTTTTACTTTGAGGTAAAGCAATAAATATAATTATGATGCAATTAGGCCAATGATGTCTTCTTTTAAATTTTATTTTTCCTTTTGTGTCTATGTGCAAGTCAATAATATAATGATGGGAGCCAAAGCTGTGGAATTAAGGTTTGCCTTTCAAAACCTCAGGGCTTTGGAAGCACTGTGGGCTTCGATGACACACTAGTTTTGGACAAGTAGGTTTATTACTTGGACAGATAAAAGGCAGCCCACGAGTTTTTGGCTGGTAGTTGTACTCTTCCTCTGAAGTGCTTGGGTACCAGTTATGGGAGACCATGAACAGTTTTTTAAGATATCCTGCCTTTCCTCTGCATCATGATGCTGTTCTAGGCCAGACTTTGTAGGGAACAGATGTCGGATCCAAGGGGTGTGTAAATGGATATGTGTTGCCAAGAAGTGAGACTGGTACCAGTTTGAGCTTTCTGGTGAACACAGTGAGACCATTTTTCAGTTTTTGATGACTCTTCTCATGGTGAAGTTGATGTTTGCTGTCACAGTTTGTTCTTTTCTATATGAAAGGTAACATGAAATGCAGCTGTGTGTGCCTGCTGTTCATCTGGTGATTGATAAAACCACCCTGTCAGTTATCTGAACAACCTCACTAAAAATTCAGGAGCAACATAATGGAAATCTTTTCGTACTTACAGCCTTTGATTTCCATAACATTTATTTTTTGTAGTTAAGTTTGGGGGTGGGGGGGGGAGAGGGTGTCTTTTTTGTGGTTTTTTTTACTTTATTTTTGGCTTGAGATATCTTCATGAGCACATAAAGTCTGTTGCCTCTCTCATTTTCCAGCACAAGTTTGACAGTCTCAGGCCATCTGTTATCAGAAGTCACTTGAAAATTCTTGGCCTTGTTTTCTGTTTCTGGGATCTCATTTTGCTAGAGGTAGCTCTGCTGCCACAGCAGAAAGGCACAGATCTCACTTGGGAGGTGGAAATGAATAGATGAAAAACAGACAAGATGTTGACAGAAAGTTTTTTCTCCTATTCATTTCATGAAATGCTGGTAATGTTTTAAGAACTGGAACAGGTGGGGTGGCTAGATGTTTTTTTAAGCTTTCATTGCCTTTGCAGTGGGAAAATACCTCACTCTTTCTGGGGGGCCACTGGAGCAGGTTCCTCCCAGAGGTTACATCTGCAGCAGTGGCAGCTGAGCATGGGCTGTGCTCTGTGTTGGCTTCACATGAATCACTTCAAATCTGGGCACTGCATATCCGTGTCAGCACAGCACTTTGTCCAGCCCAAGGAGGCTCTCGGCAGCACGCTGGGATGCCAGCCTGGATCAGAGCTGCTGCTGCTCTGGGCTGCCCTGCCCTCATCCAGCCACAGGCACACATGCTTTGTGCACCCGTAGCTGCCTCCTGCATTGCCAAAACTGCCTTTTTTAAGGAGGCAGAACTCAAGCCAATTAATGGCCTAGTGATGAAATTTGAGTAGAAACTAGATAGTTATTTTCTGTCTTGCTTTAGCTAAGTCAGGACCAGCTCTAAATTTTCCCCTCTAGACTTGGATGCTATCCTATTCAAACTAATATTAGGTCTGAAGATAGAGGGGTGTCAAAAACAGCTGAATAAACAGGTCAGCTTGTTATTGTGTGCTTAGGTCTCAGCTCTGAAGAGGAGCAGATACAATTGCTGGAATATGTTGTTTCTCAGGAATGCTGAGCTGCTGGCCAAGAGGGATCCTCAGGTTTTGTGCTGGTGAATTGCTCCTCCGCATTATTCCAGGACTGACCCTATGACTAATTCTTTGCAATTCAGGATTTTGAGGTCATGGTGACCAAGAATTTCACCAAATTACAGCTTCTCATCCATAGCTGTCATAATATGGAGCTGCACCAAAATGACTCTCTTGTTCAGGTTTCTGGCTGCAGAAAAATCTGTTTTTAGGAGATCTCTTGTGGGGACAGGACAAGACTGGTAGGCTTTCCCAGGAGTGTAATTATCCTCCTCGCATGATGCACTGGGTGTGAAAACCTAACTCTGGGAGATGACACATGCTAAGTGCCTTGTTAAGCTGCTGCCATGGGGCCCAGTTCTGCATTCTGGATGTTGTGAGAACTCGTGGTGTCAGAAGACCTCCATGACCCTGAAGGAGCAAAGGGGATCTAGGTGTTGTTCTAAATTTCTATTTTATTTCTTGCACAGTTTTGTCCTTACATTATACTATACATAATGTATTAGGGGATTATAAAACTGCTGCTAATACCTAAAGAAAACTGTAAAACAATATACTGCAAGTGTCACAGCCTGTATCATCTGCCCTAGCTCTTGCTGTAAGCCTCATGTTTATCTTATCTGTCACAGCTGCTTGTCTTTTTTTCCTAGAACACTGATGGTTTTAAAATTAGAAAAAAAAGTATCCAAAAGCAAGTATGTCCTTCATTCCCCTCTCTTCATTCAGAAGCCATTGCATTGCAGCTATTTCCCATCTCCTGGTCTCTGGTGCTCTTTACTGTCTTACTTAAGACAGGAATACTGGATTAGGCTGTGTGACCAGAGGGGAGATCCATCAAGGACTACAGGGATGTTGTGAGTGATTCTGAACATGAGGTGGGCAGTGGTTCTAGGAGCACCTCAGTGATCTCTGGTTCTCAGCAAGGATGTGAGTCTTGGGATCAGAAAGCTGAAAGCTCTGAGTCTTCCTTCAGTCTTGCACATCATGCAGCACTTGTACAAAGGAGAAGGAAAACAAGGAAATTGCAGAGATCCAGTGGCATTTTGGTAGGCTGAAGAGTTGCAGGAGGTTTGGGGGTTTGTGCTGATGTGGCACAATAAGATGCAATATCAAAACATGGAACAAAGTGATGGGAATGTTTCAGATGCAGGTGCTGCTCTGAAATTGGGTATCTCCCTGTGAGAAACTGGAAAATTCAGTGCGCCAAAGCCCAGTGATCTGAAGACAGAAATACCCTGCTTTTCTGAAGTCCCTTTTAAGATGCTTGCAAGCATCACATCAGCATCCAGTCCCTGCTCTCCCTAAGGCTCTGCAGCAGCTTTCTGACACAAACATGTTCCTCGAGCCGTGCACATCTCTCTTGCTGACGACATTGATGATGCAGGTGCACAAGAGAGAAGCCAATTTCAAAGCCATTTATGGTGCTGAGGAGCTAGAAAATCAGCAAAATAATACATTTGCCAAGGAGGAGAAAGTGAAACAGGTGGGTAAAGGTCCATTTGGAAGGTTTTGCTGGCTGGTGAGAGAGGAGGAGAGCAGAAAAAGCTGAGGGTGTCCACTGCCAGCAGTAGAGAGTAATAAGGAAAAGGGATGACGTTGCTTTTTAATCCATTTTGCATATCTGGGAAGAAATAATTGCTTTGTGTGCTACTTCAGCCTACTGGAATTTCCCAGAAAATAAAAACGGGGGATAGATTATCTTTCTGAGGTTATCTTTTAATAACAGTTACTACAATGTGTAGCGATAGTAGCTGCTTACTCCCAGTTGGAGGTGGTTTCTCAGGTGGCGAGTTCTTCCGATCAGGGTTCTCACATGCCTGAAATTACTGGCATCTGTCGTGCAGCCTTGCAGATGGGGCCACCACGTCCTGTTTTCCTGGTGATGCCCAGCTCTCTCGTGCCTGAGTGGGATCTGAAGGGTGCAGTGCCAGAGCGGGGGGGCTCTGCACAGCAGGTATGCCTGGCTGTGCTCCATGGTGGCCTTGGGCACAGCTTTTTGCTTTGCCAGACCTGGTCAAAGTGCAGTGACGATAAGATTGTGCGTGCTCCTTTTTTTTCCTACACAGTATCTTTTCTCTGCAGTGGCCAAGTCATTTATTCCCATCACGGGCTGAGAGCTGGTGGATGCCAAGGCTCCGCAGACACGGCCATCATGTGTAGAACATAAAGGGCATGAAGATAAAGGAAATTAGGAACCTGGATCAGTTCAGCTGGGTGTCAGAGGCATTTTATAATCTAGTCAGTAACTGTAGGTCTCTGCACAGAAAAGCACACAGCAAGGAGCACACCTAGATGGCACTTAATGTCACAGTGCCTTGTGTCATCTGTGCTCTGTTTGCTGCATGTTGAAATCCCCAGTCACAGTAAAATCATGGTGTCTGCTGTGCTTTAGTTATTTAATGTTGCTTTTTTGCCCCTGTGCACTCAATGCAGTTAGTCCACTGAAGGCTTCAGAAAGCGTGGAGTGTATATGGTACACATATTCCTGCTTTTTTCTTATAGTCTGCTTTTTTTTTTTTTTTTTTTTTTTTTTTTTTTTTTTTTTTTTTTTTAGTTGGACATTATTTTTTCTGACTCTGGGTCATGCTGCATATACAGGAGCAGTTCAGAATCACACCTCTCTGGAAACTCTGGGTTTTGCCAGAACGCTGAGATCCTGATGTACAGTGGCCATGGGGGCATTTGCTGCTCTGGAGAACAGGGCCAAATATGCTGCTGCAGGGAGCAGTGAGGTCCTGCAAGAGGAGGACGCAGCTGTGTCTGAACACGTTTGAAACCTTCCCTCTGCTAATGAGTCAGAGGCTGTTCAAGTCCTGCAGCCCAAGCAGGGTGTCTGGCTCCTGCCCTGTTGTGTGAGGCCAGCAACCTCTCTATGAAAGTTTTTCTCACTCATTCTGCAGAAGATATCTAAGTAACTCAGGAGGGTTTGTAAACTTCCTCCTCACCAGCCTGCAGTTAGGGCAAACCTTTCCTGTATGTCTGGGACAATTGTGTTGATCAACTGTTTTGAAGTTTTTTCTCCTGCCCAAGATCAGGAGGAAAAAATGTTGTGTGACTTCTGCGTAGTAAAAAAAAAAAAGCAAACCAAAGCACCCAAATGCTCATGGGCAGCATATCTTAGAATATTTCTTCATTTGGGGAGATGTCACATGGAATTTTCAACCCAAGATACCAGCTTTTTCTCTACCAATGCTTTTTGCAAGCAGGGAGTGGCTTGTGCTTCTGCTGGAGTATCTGCAGTCATAGTGAAATTCCGCATAGCCAAAGCAACATTAAAAACAAACCCCAACTTGGCTCTGGTGTGAAAAATACAGAACAGCAGTTGCTGTGTGCAGGATGAAAGCTGATGTTTTGCCAACCTGAAGTGTAAAGCTGGTGCTGGAACTGGGGCCTGAAGAATGGGAGCGTTTGCCAAAAGGAAATGGAAGCAGGGATGGAGGGTTTCGGGGAATGCATCAGCGTCGGCCATGCCAAAAAATGTCTCCCCTGTGGACAGGTCTGATTACAAGAGTAACCACATTAGCCAGGCAAAGTGCAGCTGGAGCCACCGTTGGCCTTTTGCGTTTTCTAGCTGGGTTTACGGCATCTCAAATGCAGGAATGAGGTTGAGCTGGGTTTGGCTCGACCAGCTGTGTTCCTGCATCTTATAGAGACTCAAGGGCTGTGCAGGGATTTGAGAGGAAGACAGGGCACCAGCAGAAACAAAGCCTGGTTTCTTTGCTTGGTAGTGGGGAGGTCTGCCAAGGGTGACCTCTTCCCTCCCTGTTTAGGGAGGCTAGAAGGCAGCCACAATTTTTGAGTTGCTTTCAGTTTTTGGAGACACACACACACTGCATTTGCATGCAGGTTTGTCTTCAGTGGAGCTCATGAATTTGATGGTTTTAGTTTTCTTCCTTTTCCTTGGATAGAATATCCTTCCCATTCCATCCTCTCATCCCCTGTTGTTACTGAAGGATATCTTTGCTGTAGTGTTGAGCACATCAGAGAGCAGAAGCCCAGAAGGATGGGTGGTCAGTTGACAACTCTGTGCAAAGGAAGTGGAAATACAGATATATATATATCTGTAGATAAGATATATAATATGCTTCAGAAGCAAGTTCTTCAGTGCAATAATGCCACAGCTGCCCCGTGTCATGCTGAGAGGTGACTGAGGAGCCTGCCCTGTGACCCCCCTTGTCCCATGTCCACTTTGCACTTCTCTTGGTTCAAGCAGGAATGCGTTTTGTCTCTGTTTCACGCTTTTAAAATTGTGTTTATTTCAGCATTCTTTTCCTTTACCGTGGTGCTGTCCCAGTGGTACCTGAGCAAAGGACAAACCCTGTGCCTGTGGGAAGTGTCTGTGTGGTTGTTCCAGCTCGTGCATCAGTAACAGCTGAACCTGTGTCACCCTTGCTGAACCCATTGAACTCTGTCAGCTCTGGAACAGTGCTGACCTGAGCCCTGGGGAGTTCTTGCCTGGGTTAGTGAGATCTGGAGCAAGGTGGCAGACACTGGTGGAAAAAAACAGGTGAATCAGGGTAGACTGAAGAACGTGGTGGCTGGAGATGGTGAGGTGGGGAAGCACAGCAGCAGGCTATCAACATTCAAGTTGCTGCAGGCACAGTGCCTGCCAGTGGTGTTCCTCCTTGGGGTGCCAGGATCCAGCAATTGCCTTGGAGGCCTGAGGGTCAGAACACCTCAGTTCTGCTCTGCTCCTGGCTTGCCACATGACCTCAAGGAAATCACCCTGGTTTTCTTGCTCTTTCTCTCCCTCTTGCTTTTAATCATCTGGACTGCGAGCTGCTCGGGGCAGAGAATGTCACTGGATGTATTTATTCAGGCCATAGATTCACAGGTGCCAGTCTCAGTGCAATAAATAATGGTGATTTTACCAGAATCTTTTTTATATGAGTTGGCAAAAAACAAAGTATTATTTAGACCTTAACTGAATGAGAATCAGAAGAGCTTATCCTATAATATTTCCATCCATTTCTCTGGCCTGTGGCAAGGAATTTGTGGGAAAGTGAGCCTTGACCAAGGGAATTGCATTCAGAGAAGCAAGTGAAGCAGAGAAGTTGAGGCACTTCAGCATTTTGCACTGGGTAGAATGAAATATGCAAAAAATGCTGTGACCTGAAAACATGGTGGAGAGCGAAAGTTTGCTGCTGCTGTTTTGCGTCTATTTTAGAGAGCAGCACATTAGTCTTTCTGCACAGAACTTTCAGAAGGTCAGGAAGAGTTTGATTACTGCAGCATGAGCAGTTTGAAGTCCCTGATTTAGAAAAGTTTCCATAATCTCATCCCAGCCCCAGCCCTTTGCCTGGATTGGGACTTTCTATAGACTTAGTCTTTTCAGGTAAGGTTTTTTTTTTTTTTTTTTTTTTTTTAATATTGGTAAATGTTGCAGGTAGGAACATAGTTCCAGAAGCTTTCAGTGGATTCAGCTGACTAGCAGGGAAAATTCTGTTGGTAGCTTAGGTATTTTTCAGAATACCATGAAGTAAGTGATACCTGCTAATATTAAAAGCAGAATATGGGTGTGGCCAACTTTTGAGATGCCCTGCCCTCTTTGTTTTCATGAAGATAATGAGTTAAAGGTCAAAATGCCAGCAGGTGATGCTGCAGAATACATGGTGCACCTGGGCTTTGTAGGACAGGCCAACATGTGTGTTGGACATCGCCAGCAACTCTTCCTGTTCCTTGTTACGCAGTGTTTGAACAAAATGTTCTGCTGCAGTGGAGAAAACCTTTCCAGGGTCTGCTCTGTGTGTTGTTTTTATCTCTGCAGATTTGCATCTAGCAGGAGGCACCCCCATTATTTTACATAAGCACTGTCAACATCCAAGTGTAACACTAGCCCATGTCACCGTCCCCGCAATGAGCTGGGGGGACCTTTGTGCGGGAGCCTGACCTTTTCCCTCTTGCTGGAGCTGCTCCCGTTGCTCAGCAAGAAATAAACAATTGCTGGCACCCACAGCCCTCCAGGGCAGCGCCCCGTTCCTGCAGGGGCTCCAGCCCGTCCCATTCCTGCAGGATCTCCAGGCTGTCCCGTTCCTGCAGGGGCTCCAGCCCGTCCCATTCCTGCAGGATCTCCAGGCTGTCCCGTTCCTGCAGGGGCTCCAGGCTGTCCCGTTCCTGCAGGATCTCCAGGCTGTCCCGTTCCTGCAGGGGCTCCAGGCTGTCCCGTTCCTGCAGGAGCCTCCCCACTAAAGACTCGAGCGATCCTTTGCAGGCTGCATGTGGTAAAGGGGGAAGAGAGGTAGAATTTAGCAGGCTCTTAGGCATTAGGGATGGCCATTAATTTTCTTTATGTAATGAAGATAGTATTTGCTGATGGGAAGACAGTTTCCCGACAGTACAGAACGTTCCCTGGCTGGCAGTGGCAAAGCAAGGATGAAATTTTGTCATCAAAAAGGCTAAATACATTTTTCCTTATTTTGGATTAGGTGTGCTGGCTGCTTTAAGATGTTCCTAACATGAAAGGTCTTGCTAGAGCTGAACAAGGCAAATGTTCCATGCTGGCTGATTTTGTGCATTAGAGTCCATTTTTCTTAGCTGTTGACTACATCAGGATTATCATTCTTGTCCAAGAAAGTCGTGTATGAGCAAGGGCTACAAGAGGAAGCCATTATAGAATAGAAAAACATACGAAGATCTTACTTTAAAAAAGCTGAAAGTTTCCTAGTCTCTCTTGAACTTCCTGTTCACAGCAGTGTTCAAAGGCTTTTGAGCACTGATGGTAAAACTGACTGCTTATAGATTTTTTTGTCACATTTCCTAGCTTAATAACTAGAAAAGTAACTTTTCATATGTGGACTTCAGTTCTTTCCTCCTTTAGAAGAGGATTGAGACTTAGATCTTTGCGTTTCTGCAAGACTTAATTAATTAGAGTGATTTGAGAATGAAGGATGCCCTGTCAGTGTCACTTAGTCTCCTCATTCTGCTTCTTCTGGGTACTTAATAAATTCAGTGGTTTTGCATTTAAAGTCAGCATGGCAAGATTTTGGAGTTACACTGGCTGTGTGTCTCTGGCTGGTCAGTAACTAGGAGGGTCAAATTCCAAGTTGGTATATCTTATTTTCACTCCCATAAATTTTCAGAGGAGCTGCTGCTTTTAGTGAAACCGCCCTAGAAACTGGATTCTTACTCTAGTATTTTTCTTGTTCAGGCTATTAATGACAAATGTGTGAATTTTTTCAGCAACTTGAAGGCTTCTTTCACACTTACATCCAGGGGGAGTGAACCCCTGGATTGACATTCCTGTTCTCCGTGTGGGTCTTTACCAGGCAGCTTTGTTTTTCAGCTCCTGAGTGATTGTTGCTCCCGGCTCCGGAGCCAGCGCAGGTAGAAAGGAGCAGATGGCTCGGTGTTGCCTAAGTGCTTGCTGAGACACAGCAAATTGCTTCTGTAACCCACTGATAGGTTTCAGGCTCTAATTGAGGCTTTCAGCAAGGCGCTCAACAGTGAAAAGCATTCTGCTGAGAAAAACAGCACTGTAACCATGGCCAAAGGTTCAGGACAGCAGAGTTCAACCCTCTTGGGGACGGCTCCTCTATTTATTTATTTATTTTCTGCTGCTTTCCCACCATCATTCAAGACTCCTGTAATGTCGTTCACAGACTGCAGCTCAGTCTGTCAGTACTACTCAATCCTTTGTGCTGGAAACGTGAAGCACACACTGATAAGTTTGGATTCTGTGCTTGCAGAAGGCTCCGTGTGTCTGCAAAGGTGGCTGTCCCCTGCTGCTCTCTTTGAGTCCCTGCCTGCCTGCCCTGAGCAGCAGCTTTGGTTGGCCTTCCCTGCATGGCAGCGCGTAAAGCTCCTGCTGTCTTCCCTCTAATGTACGTCAGCATCATCAGAATTATGACTTTTAATGGCCATCTCTAAAAGGGAAAGGAAAACTCCTTTGTTCCTCCCTCACCCCAAGCAAGAGTGGATTTGACAGCGAAAGAAGGGTATTTGTGGTGGAGTTGGCTGAGCAGCGTCCTGTTGGGCAAGAGTTTCCTTCAGCAGCTTCCCCTTAGGCTGAAGGAGCTGCACTGAAAATGAGCTGTAACTCACCCCAGAAGGGGCAGCCTAGAGAAGCAGGCATGCAGTAACCCAGTGGTCTAACTCTCATCCTCCCCCTGTGCCCACATTTTGTCAGCTTCCAATTCTGCTTTGAGTTTGACTTCTTCACAGTACAGGGCCAAGGAATAAGTTTCAGCATTGGAAATTGTATCTCTTGAGCCAGCTTGGTTTAGTGTCCTCAATTACTCAGAAAAGAGTTGTTTTCAGTTTAAAAACTGTCTAATTAGTCAGAAAGGAGTTGTTTCCAGTTAAAAAACTGTCTGGTTGTCTTAGATTTAGTGCTGGAGTGGATCTAACAAAAAGACCCTAAATAAAGGCACTACATGAATAAGAGAAATTAAATTCTATGACTGAAATTTCCTAAAGAGTCCAAGAAATCTGTGATGTAGAAGTAGTGCTGGTAGCTTAAAATCACCGTTGTATTCACTCTGTCACAAGGAGCTCAGAAGTACAAAGATTTTTGTGCAGTTCTGAAATCCCAGCCACATTTGATAATGTCTGCAGCATGTTTTTATGTTCCTTTAGCTTTTCAGTGGCTTAAAATGCACTGAAAGTGTGAACTACACTGCCAGTGTGCTTTTGTGCTTGGCATGAATTTAATTAAAAAGATAATTGGATTGCTTTATCAGCCTTTATGTGTCAGCCTAATGCCACTCTCCTCTCCCCCCTCTAACAATGCTGACAAACCCAGTGCATTTGAAATCTGTATTTTTCTGCATTGTTCTCTTCTCTTGTGTTTCAGGTGGGGGTGCAGAGGTGACTGTGTGCTGTTGAGCAGTAGATCTGCTCCAGGGTGGGAAGGAAGTGGCTGATAAGCAGAGAGCCAGCTTGGTCAGATGGTTCCTGCTGGGGCTGCCCTGGGCGAGCGCGGGGGAAATGCCGGGAGCCGCAAAGCTCCAAAGCAAAACAAAGCACTCAGGCCCTTTGCAAAGTGCCCTGCCTGTGTTACACTTACGTGTAGCCCAAAATGTGCAGTTGAAATCTGCAAGCTGCACAAAATGGGCAGTTTATGTGATTTTCATGGAAATGCTGCCAAGGAATGTAGGATCCATTTTTAGTGCAAAACACTGATGTTTTCGTGTAAACATGAGTGCCCAGCCAGTGCTGTTAAATAAACCTGAGCATGTGTCCAGACTTCTCGACACCCCTTTTTGCAGAGGACCAGGCTCATGCAGAGAGGGGAGTGGAACAGCATGTGAACTGAACACAAGTGGTGTCCTGGCAGTTTCTGTCCCTTCAGTGCAGAGCTCCTTCCCTGCCTCTGGCACTGCCTGCACGCTCTTCTGGAGCCCGTCCTGGCTCTCACGTGCCCTTCATGTTGTTTTCAGAAGTGATTTTTGAACACTCATCATCATTCCCTTGAACTTGCAGAATGCCATCAAGCCACCTCTGGGAATTTGGGTGGGTGGGTTTTCTCTAAAGATTGCTTTTTATAATATAAAGCAGCCTCTGTTCCAGTAGTTTGTGGTTACATGGCTGCTGAGGAGTAAGAGTTGTCCTCTGCTTATCCAGCTGGTCTGTGGATGGGGCAGTTGATGAAACAGCTTGGACATGGTCAGGGGCATGCAGGGAACTGGGCAGATTGGGTTAGGCAATCAGGAGTGCTGTTCTTGAGAGTGGAAATGTTGTTGTATGGAAGATTTGGAGACTACAAGTTGGCTTCTGTTACAGCTGAAGGGTGGACATCATGACTTTTCAGGCTCCTTCAAGATAAAAAAAAAGCCTCTTGGTCTGTGAGATGTTTTTCCTTTGGTAAAATTGATTTAAATGAATTCTGAATGTGAATTCACATTCAGAATAAAGGATCTGTAAGAGTAATGTTTTGATGGCCTCTCTCTCTCTCCCCCTTGCTTAATGAGTCTCTTAAAAAGAACTTAGAAACTTAGAAACAGTCCAATAGCAGGTATCTGTTGTTAGCCTGAGGAAGAAGGTGTTTGTGAGAGATGATGAAAAGAAAGATGCTCTGGAGTTAAAAAATTCATTTTGAAATTAAAAGAGTCATGGTTTCTCATTCCTTCCACAGAAGAAACTGGTTTAGACATAAAAAATTTTCTTGTCCATTTAAATGTTTCAAGTACAGCATTTCAGCCACCAAAAAGGCAAAACTCGAAATGCAAAGCAGCCCCCTTGGGCAGCAGGAAGCACAGCTCTGTTCGAGGGGTTTATGGTGGTGTCAGTGTGGCCATTTCCCGTGTCTTGCAGAAGAAGATTTACAAGTACAAGAAGGTGCTGAGTAACCCCAGCCGCTGGGAGGTGGTGCTGAAGGAGATCCGGACGCTGGTGGACATGGCGCTGACGTCCCCGCTGCAGGACGACTCCATCCACCAGGCACCCCTGGAGATTGTCTCCAAGCTGCTCTCGGAGGTACGGCCTCGGCAGGGCTGCTGTCACTCTCGGATGAGAGACAAACAGTTAAAAGTTTGGGGGTGGGTTTTATTTTAACTTGAGCTGTCAAAATTCTGCCTGTGAGTCTGCTCGTGACTTCTGCTGACTTGAGTGGAGTTTGCACTTGCTGGGGAGAAGGAAAATTTGACCCATGTTACGTAGATTTCTAGAAACAAAATAAGCCCCATTTATCTTGCGTTTGTTGGTTTGGTTTTTTTGGTTGGTTGGTTTCTTGTCTCTTTGGTTTTTTTAATTATCTACGGTAAATTTATCATGGATTTGACTCATGCCTTAAGTCAGTGGTAAAGCTCCCTTTGACTTTTATTCCATTGGCTTTGCTTCCATGACGAGTAATTTTTGTGCTAATATATATACACACCCCAATAAATCAATTGGCTTTTCCTGGTACCATGTTTAAAGAAAGAATTTTGGGAAAACTGGCCACAAGACAAACCACCACAACAATCTTTTTAATAATTTTTGTAGAGACATACAGCTTGTCTTAAGAAAACATTTTAAAGAAATGTGTTGCTGGCTTTACTTTTTCAACTGATTGAGACCTCTGGTATCCTGGTGTTTGTGTGCTGAGCTGAAGGAGCAATGAAGGCTTGCACCACTCCTCACAGCAGGCACTGTACCACCTCCTTTAGGAGAATGATTTTAATGCCATGGGTTTTATTCAGAAAATAAGCAATTGAGTCTTGAGCCTTCCTTGTATCTGGTGGTAGCTGGGGACTGTGTGCTGATGCACCAGCTCAAGAGTGCTCTTCGCTCACTCATCTTCCTTCTATTCAACTCTTTCAGAACAACAACTTAACCACTCAAGACCATGAGAGCATTATTGTGGTGAGTATCTTTCTGTCAAAAGCTGAGGACAAATCTATATTGTTTGATTACAGTTCTCTTAGTGCCTGTCTCTGCCCCAGTGAAGTAGGGCAAATGTGAAAGCCTTTCCACCAATGCTGCTGAGCTTGGGCAGGAATGAAAACCATTTGTCTATTTTTTTGTGTGGCTTTGTTATTTCTCTATTCTTGTTTCATAGATGAATTACAATAAAGCTTTCTCCTCAGCCTGTGTGAGAGAGCACAGCATGTTGAGTGTTAACAGTTTCTCCAAATGGCCTCCTTAGGAGGCTACACTGCTATATCCATATCTATATATGTACTTTAAATAGTCAAACCCCATCATTTCCAGATGTGCCCTATAAAACCCGTAGGCTGAGTAGTTTCCTGAGGGGCTAATGCTACCATATACAGAATGTCTCCATTGCTGAGGGTATGGGAGCAAGGGATTGCTCTTGTGTCATTCCAGTTTAACTCCCTGCTAATTTATTTGTAAAAATATCCTCTTCAACTTTTTTCTTTTTAGTAGGTCACATTTATTTTGACATAGAAATAAGTGAATCAAATGGCAGTTCTATTGCTTGTGAAACAAAATATAAAATCTCGACAGTTTATCAGAGAGGTGGAACTGGGTTCCCCATCACTGTGATTTAATTTCATTCTCTGGCAATTTCCAGGAGATTTTCCCAGTAATCTAATCGAGAGCCTCACCACCACCTGATTGTATCACATCTCTGTGACTCTTTCTGCAAAATAACAAGGTGGCAAGTAGCTGCCAGTAGGTGTTAATTGTGTTTAACTGCTGTTCAGGATACCCTTTTAGCTGGAATCAGCCAATGAGATAAGTTTCTGAAGTAGCATTTACTTTTCTCTCCTATAGCTTTTGTTTAACTGTAGTGCCAAGGGTTGTTCAGGTCCCCAGTTACAACTGGGGGAAGGATTTTTTAATAAAAAATGTGAGGTGGCCCTGCTGTGAGCAGGGAAGGTGAACCAGGTGGCATCCAAAGGTCCTTTCAGCCTGTGTTATTTCTCTGTTCTGGGTGATGGCTTCTTCAGTTCAGGTCCTGCCCTCGTGTAGGTTGTGCCCAAGCCTTTAAGGAGCTGGCAGTTCCTGGGCATTCAGAGCTCACTGCCGTTACCCAGATAACCTGGGCTATTCCTGGAAAGAATTGCTAATGCTGTGTATTTATGTAGCATGTGGAAAGTACACAGTGCTTGGCCATGCAAATGGGACCAGATTTCCTTCTCTGGATGGTGCTGGGGCAGATCAATATCCCAACCAATCCCTTCCTGCTCAGGATGGGGACGCACGTGTTGCCACGGCTGGGCAACGTGGCACAGCACGTGTCTGCTTTTGACCATGGCACTCACAAGGAAAACACAGGAAAAGGTCCTTTCAGGCTGTCAGTCTTCCACACTGACCACAGAGGCAGAGCCATAACCTGCTTGACTGTCTGTGTAGTTATCCTAAAGCAAACAGTCCCAAAGATGGGTTCAGGAAAGATCTTGAGCTCAGGTGTTGGATGGGGAGCGAGGATGTTCTGGTCTCACTGGATGGGGTTGTGTTCTCCATCAGTCCCCTGTGGCTGGGCCACCACCAGAGGAGGAGTGAACAGTTGCAGAAGGATGGCACATCATAATGAGTGTCATAGTTCTTACATGTAACCAAACAGAGCTTTGCAGATGTGCTTGGGTTAAAATTCACGCTAATCTTGACCTGTCTGTGTGTGACTGTGAAACGCAGCCACTGCAAGCAGACTCACAGGGCTGAGTAAGAAGATGAGAGGGAGAGCAAAAACCAAAGCAGGCTGCCTTAGTAAAACCCCAGGTGCCATCCAGATAAAATATCTGGTGTTCAGTTGCTTAATACAAAATGTCCTGGCTGCTGTGTTTAGTGTTTTACATTGAAATGGGTACTGGGAATCCCTGTAACTGAAGAGTGGAAAAGCCCTAAGGCACCACCACATAGAATATATTATTCTGGTACCATTTTCTAATTTACAAAGGAAGTAACAACAGCTTAAGTTCATTACCCCCTCAGTGGCAGGTATGACCTCTAATGTGTTTACCCAGCATAAGCACATTGGTTTGCGTAGCAACGAAGGAATGGTTGATCTCAGCTTTTACAAAGTTAGATGCTTGATTTTGATAAATAGGGTCCTCCCAGGTAAGAACAGTGCTAGGTTGCTTTTAGTGAGCTCTTTCTCACAAAAAAAAGAGCTAGAACTCCTTCACAAAGGATATGTGTGTGTGGTGGTGTTCAGTTTTTTCTTTTAGGGAGATGTTCTAACTGAAACAGTGAGTCAGATGCATCCTTGCTTTATTACATCCTAAAGCAATTGGTCTGCTCCTGTTTCCATTTAAACCATTATAAATTTCGCACTCCTTTGCCTGTTTTACATATTTACACTGATCTAGTTAAAAGCAGAGTTTTCCTGAGGATTCATAGCAGAGGAGTGCTTCAGCTTACTTGCAAAATAAACACATGGCCCACCTCTAATTTCTCTGTTGATGCTTTTGTCTTTTTCTATAAGAGAGCTTTTATCCCCCCAAGAAAAATACTTCCTTGCAATATGCTTTCTCCAGTTGCTGCCTTGAAATGCAATTTTTCTCTTTTTCTCCCTTTCTTTTTAAAGGCAATTGCACCTTTGCTGGAAAACAACCATCCTCCTCCTGACCTCTGTGAATTCTTCTGCAAGGTATCAAAACAGCTTTGCTTTCTGAAATGTCACAGTTGTATGTGAATGTAGTTCTTTGAGCGGGAGGTTGTTTTTTTTCTTTAACTTCTTACCTTCTGCCCAGATTGAGTTCAGTTTTTGGTCAGCAAGCAATGATACTGGAATGGTGAACAGCACCATTATGATAAATACAATCATATGCTTAGTATATCAGACTGTTTTGTCCTGATACTGTATGAGAGTTAAAATTTTGAGACTCCCACACCTCAGTCTGGGTACAAGAGGTGTCCTACTGCATGCTGTGTTTAGCTAATGCAGAAATCAGTGGAGCCACTGTGTTCAGATGTGTGTAACTCAGCCCTTATGGTATTTTGTCACTGGGTAATGGCAGTGGGAAGATCATAAGGACTTATCTTCTTTTCTGGTAAATCCATACTTGTGCTGCATTTTGTGTGCTTTATCCATAAACTTCGGAGTACTTTGGATTGCAGACCTTGTGCATTTAAAAATACTACTTTTCCTCGAGGCCTGTTTGCATTTCAGTTTCGAGTCCGCTTAAATTTGCTTGCTGATGACTGGGTATGCATTTGTCAAACATTCTGGATGCTGCTTGTAATTCCCATCCAGAGTTATTCATCAGCTGCTTCTTCCTACAGAAATTGAGTCAAGTTACAGAAACTCCTCTGACTTGCATTTTTATAAGCACTCTTAGGTCGTCAGTAGCCTCAGACTTGATGCATCTTTATTCCTGATTTGGGATTTTTTTGCCTTTGATCTCTCTCAGAGATGGGCACCTAATTGTCAGTAAATGTGTGTGATGGGGTGTGTATAGTTGCAGGAAGGGAAACAGGTTATGGACTTCCCAGAACAGAAGTGGACAGTGTAATGAGAAGGAGAATTTACCTTCAAAATTGACCCTGTCTTGAGCAGGGGGTTGGACCAGATGATTCTCAGAGGTCTTTCCCAACCTAAATTACTCTGATACATTATGCTTATATATTTCATCCTGTGATGGGAGAGTGGGTTGTTGGTACCTTCCAAGATCCACCACAGGTTTTTAGCCTGGATCCCAGAGAAAGGAGGTTTGTGGCATTGCACTGCCTGTGTGATCCTATCTTCCTGAACCCAACCCCTTTCCTTTTAAAACTGTTGGCAATAAGATCCCAAAATGGTGCATTGCAGAAGAATAGGAGACAGGGAAGGGAATTTGCAGTTTGTGAGCTGCCATGGGAGTCTTCTGCTAGATGCCAGCAAATCCATAGGAACGAGCAGTGTTACAAGTACCTTAATCTCAGGAAAGATTAATTTAGCCCTTGGATCTTGTTAATCTTGGGGTAATGCACAAGTGGGGTGGGAAGCCAGGGGACACCCATCCCCATGATTCCTGCAGCTCACAAAATGACCTGTTGCTCCTTCCAGCACTGCCGAGAGCGCCCGCGGTCCATGGTGGTGATCGAGGTGTTCACCCCAGTGGTGCAGAGGATTCTCAAACACAACATGGTGAGTGCTCGTGCCACGGGAGCTCCAGCAGTTTGGAGAAGTTGAACTGCCATACCTTTTGTGATCAGCAGCTGCTCTGCTGCCTGTCCTGCGCTGTGGCATCTAAATCTGCCCTCCAAAGTGGGAATGCTGCATGTAATTGTGTGTTACTTCATCTGTGCAGAACTAACAAGCTTTCAGTAGGATCCTCAAAAGCATCTGAGCAAAGCCATGTTTTGAGGGATGTTTCTTTTGGCAGCAGTGCCAGCATATGCAGCTCCAGCTCTTTCCCACCTGGCCCTTGGCTCCTTATTTACTCCCTGCATGCCATCCTTGCAGTTAAAACAGTTTAAAATCAAATAAATAACAAAAGCAGAATGGAGACTTTGTTAGTTTTGAGCTGGGGCCCTCAACACTTTTTCTTTAAGACACCACCAGCCTTCTTGGTTTCCATTTTTCTTTAGGCTTATGTCCAATGAGTTCTTACCTTGGTTTCCTGAATATTCTTAGGCTTTTCTACTGCTGTTCTTCCTTATCATTACAGGATTTAGGTACTCTGCTGTTTTATGGCTATTCTTACCCAGACTTTCTCCTCATTGCTGATCAATTTCTTGTCAGTGTTTGAAATAAATGCTCTGCTTTGCTTTCCACCCTGTAGACCAGATTCCCCTCCCCCAAACTCTGAAAATATTCTTACATGATGATCCATATTCCTTTCCTAATAGAGGTCTGGGGTATGTACCAGCTCTCCAGCTTTTGTGGCATATTAAGTTTCCTGCCATTGTTTTTAAGTTACATGAAGAAGTCTTACTTCACAAAGCAGTGGCAAAGAATAACAAATAAATAAAATAAAATATTTAAGGCAGTTGATGTGGCTGTGATCTCAAGGATGAACCTCTGTAACTTCATAATCAACTTTTTTTCACTAACATATAATTTTAGAGACCATCTGTTGTCATGCTGTGATTAGCGTGAACCCAGTAGAAAACAGTTCATATTTCTTATTTTTCCAAACTTATTATTTAAGTTCCTGAGTTTACAGAACTAGGTAGAAAGCCCAAGATGGCAAAAAGGTCATATTCCTGGCCCTGTGCCAGCACTCTGCAGACATGTAAACATTTTTGAATATTCTGTAGTGTTCAGTGAAATATTCTGTAAATGTTATTCTTGGATTCCAGACTGATTTTTTTAAAGCATCCAGAGCTCTTGAGGAGTCTCAAATAAAATCTAAATGCATAGTGTAATGCTTGTATTTGGTTAGCTTCAGAGAATTGGGTATATTTACCATACTTAACATTTGCAGATTGAAAATCAACATGTCTGTACCGCAGTGTGTAGTCAGAGAATTTATGGTGTCAGGTATTAATTGGAGTGGATTTGGGCACTTTACCACTCTCTGGGGACTTCTCTACTGAATAGTGCTTTAGAGAATGTGTGTGTGTGTGTACATAAATAAAGTTACTCTTTAGGGAGACACTGAACTTCATCACCTCAGGAGGCCCCTTGCAGTCCTTGGGGCAGGAGACTGAGCTGGCTCTTCCCACCTTTGCCTCCAGTTTGTTCTGTGGCCTTTGAAAATTCCCAGCAAGTTTTGCTCCACAGTTTTCTACCTATAAAATGGGGAATGGTCTCATTTATGTCTGATTTTAACATCTCAAAAGAACAAGGATTGTTTTTTGTCTTGGTGATAATACTGGTTACTGCAGGACTGGAAGCTGTTGTGTGCTGAGTTGTTTGAGGAGTGCTCAGCAACCTCCCAAACCTTTGGCTTTCAGCAGTTTGTAGGCTCAGCCCAAATGTTTGATTATAAACCCTTCTTTCTTTTTTTCTATTTTTTTGAGCAAACAGTATTGGTGGTGTGTATCGTTCCGTGCTTGGTATGTGATAAGGCATTATATTAAATTTAGAGAGAGATTTTATTTTACAGAGGTCAGCAGTGACATCCTCTTTATGATCTCTTGGCCTTTGATTCCAACTTCAGTTAGGACACCTAGACAGGTTGAAAACTTTTACAAGCAAATTGCAGTTGCAAAAGCTATCTTGCAGGGCATGTTCATGAAATTAATCAAATGTTCCATGAAGCACACATGGTCTCCTGCCCTTGGATCAAGCGTGTTTGCACCTGCCAGAAGGAGCTGTTAGAAGTTTAGTGATGTTAATTGTAATGATGTGGAATTGCCCACAGTCCCTTTGCTGGGTGAAGTTACCAGGCAGCCATTCAGTACCAGCACAGTGGCACTTAGGGCTTGAAGGAGACATTGTTCAGTCTAAGCTTGTTTTCAAGTTTTTGGTCGTTTTCTCTGGCTGTAAAACTTACCAGGTATTAATACAGGTTGTGCTGTAGAAGTGCCTGAAACCAAAATGAGTTAACAGAAGGTTTCAGTGCTCTGGGAGTTTATCATCCCTTTTACAGACCACCACTAGTTCATTACCATTTGTGGCATTTCTTTAACATTTCAGTTGCCATGTATTTTTTCCAGGATAACTTCCCCAGGCAGCTGCTGGAGGAATAGCTGGGAGTGCTTGTTTGTCCTCAGTGGACCTTGTTCCCCACTTGGAAATTCAGCTCTGTAGTTCTGCAACACCTGTGTAATAAGGTTACACCTGTGTAAATGTGAGGAAATGTGCTGTGGAATAACACTCAGCAGACAGCAGAATTTACTCTTTTCACATCTAAAAATAGCAGGTGATGTGAGGAGATGCAGGATTTCAGTTAGCAGGTGCCTCTCTGACTGCAGGATTTAAAGATAGTGACTCGTGAGCTCACCTGTCAAATTCACAGCATAGCTGGAGTAAAATCCCTGGAGAAAAAAACTGATCTCTGGTTTTGTACTTGATTGCTTATTGATAGCATGTCAAAATGATTTTCTCTAAAACTAGAATAGATACCCATGCCTAACATGGAAATACAATATTTTTTGAGTTTTATTTCTAAAAATCTGTAGTTAGGAGTGGAAGCAAAAGCGCCAAACAAAAAATGTATTTCAAAATCAAAATATTAAGTGAAAAGTGCAAACCAAATATAAGTATAGGTGAGATTTTTTTGGTTTTTAGTTGTTTATTTCATTATACAGAACTTTATTTTCAAAGTGGATATAAAGGAGAGTTTGGAAACGCTGTCATTGTTAGGGGGGAGAACACTACTTCAGTGTGCAGAGATGCTCTTCTTGTGAAGCTTGTCAGCATAATAGCAAAGTCAATTCAGTTGTGTTGGAGCTGGTTTCTTTTGAAAACCCACAGTTTTGATGTACATTCACCATCTTCACTGACTCTCTCCTTCTTGGACAGGATTTTGGGAAGTGCCCTCGATTGCGGCTCTTTACTCAGGAGTACATTCTGTCTTTGAATGAGCTGAATGCTGGAATGGAGGTGGTGAAGAAGTTTATTCACAGGTCAGTTACATTTAATTTATGGCGTATTTCCAATCCTGTGTCAATGCTTTGGCGTGTTACTTCTCTCAGCCCTGCTTTACTGGCTGTTAACAGTAGCTGGTGCTTTTTGGTACTGGCAAACAGCAAATCAATGAAGTCCATCAGGCAGTGTTGCTGAAGTCTCTTTTTAAAAATGCTAATTCTCGGAGAGGCTGGGGTTTCCTGCCTACTTCCACACTGCGAGCAAACGGACTTTGCTATGTGTACGTTCTTCATATACATTTAAACTCAAAGCCTCTGCACAGTGATTCAAATTAACTTTCAGGCTCACAATGCTCACTCAAGTGTGAGATTTTGGGAGGACTTTAGGGATACCACATCAATTAAATTGATGATTCAGCTTACCCTTGTTCATAAATAGGGCCATTGGATTTACAGGGTTAAAATCTCTGTTATGGCACTTATGAAGATCCCCCAAGGATGCCTATCCAGGTCTGTCACCTCGTTCTGTCTGACTGGTTTTGCCCACAGAAATCTTCCTGGCAATGATATCCCCTTGTTTTTTGTTTTTCAGCATGCATGGTCCAACGGGACAATGCCCACATCCCAGGGTCCTGCCAAATCTCGTAGCTGTCTGCTTAGCTGCCATTTATTCCTGTTACGAGGAATTTATCAACAGGTCAGTATGAATTCCCAGCTGACCACTCCCTTCCAAACCCACAGCACTGCTCAACAAGATCAGCCTGAGATCGGTGTGCTAGAAAACCTGATTGAAGCTGAACCTTCCTTCCCTGGTACTCACCAAGGGAGTGAGGAAAGGCAGGGGTGAGACCTTGAACAAGGGGTTGTGTGTAAATCCCTGTGTATCTGCAGCTTTGAACCCGAGCTGGTTTCACAACGCTGTCTCCGTTATTGTGGAAAATCTGATTCCTCACTTGCCGCAAAATAGACGCCGTAGTTCTTGACACACGAGCCAGTTTCCAGTAGACACTGAGGGTTCCCCTCTGCTATGTTTCCTGTTTGTTTATGCCTATCTGACTTTCCTCATGGTAGAGCACGGACAGGGGCTGCTCAGTGTCCAACACAAATTCCAGACACGAGGGCTGCAGACAAATGTCTGGGCATGTACTATAGCCTGATACATACTTGGGCATGGATTCTGTTACAGCTTTGCACAACTTGGACAGGAAAGTTCACCTTTAGACTAAACTGGTCTGTCAATTAGAGTAATGAAAAGCTCAAATCTTTGTCAAATAGGGGCTGCAGCACAGTCCTATTGGAGCCTTTTAATGTTTTTAATTTATTTCAGTAATCCGATTGCACAGAAGAAAGCCATCCGGCGGGCTGGGGTGAAATGCAGTGGGAAATTGCAAAAAATCGTGGCTTCTCAGTGTTACACTCTCTCTCCCACTCTCTTCTGGTATGTCTGTCTACTGAAATGATTTGTTTCTTTTTAAAACTCAGTCGGGACAATTCGCCAAGCCTGAAGGAAATTCGGAATGGCTGCCAGCAGCAGTGTGACCGCAAGCCCAATCTCCCCCTCCGCCTTCTTCACACGAGTCCTGACCTGGTCTCTCAGGAGGCCACCTTGACTGAATCCCGTCTCAAACCAGTTATTGTCACTTCCAACGAGATCCACGTGGAAGTGGAGCGCAACAACACGGCCAACCAGAAGATGACAGCCGGCGTTGGCAACGACAGCGAGCCCAACCTCATCGACTGCCTGATGGTCAGCCCCACCTGCAGCACCATGAGCATCGAGCTGAGTGCCCAGGCAGACAGGATCCTGGGCTGCTACGTGGAAATCCTCAAGATGCTGTGAGTGACTATTTTGAACAGCTTTTAGAACAATGTCATCTTAACAATGGTGGCGGGGGGGCTTTTCCCACAGGCCTGTTGTCTTCAACATCTGTGGCTAGCCAGCGCATGGTTATAAATCTTAACTCCAGCTCTGGAGAGTCCAGCCTTTGAAAGAGGCATCTGGCACTGCCAAGATGTTCTAAAAATAGCATTAGGAAGATGAAAATGGAAAGCTTATTTGTACAGTGAGCCTCAGGCATTTTACAGAAGACGGGATGTTGGTGCCAGTGGTTTCTGTTTTTGTTCTTGCCCACCAAAAATAAATTAAAAAACCCATTTGTCTCCTCCAGGGTTCTTGGGATTGCCTGAGACAGAGCTAGAAAAGGCAGGTCTGTGCTAGGTTCAGTGTTTGTGCAGTGATAGGCAGCACCACTGCCCTGACTTCAGCAGGAGCTGGATACGGGTATTGTTGTTCAGTTAGATGTTCTCCCTCCATGTGCTTGTAGAAGTTTTATGACTTTTTCAGGTTTGCTTGTATTAGAGTGGAGTCTCTGTCCAGCTGCTTTGGTACAGCAGACCTGTACCAGGCCCCGGGTGTTCAAAGTCTTTGCCACAAAATGCTGGCAAGGTGATTCCCGGCAGGCAAACCTTCTGAGTATCTTAAACACAAATATAAAGGAAAATGTTCTTCAGGAAAAGCTTGGTTTTCTCTGGATAAATAGATGAAAAGGAATAACAGAAAAGGTGGACTGCAGAATGGGAGCTTGTAATAGAAGTGCAGTAAAAAACAACTCTGTTGACTTTGACAGCTAGTTCTGATACTGAGTTGCAGTATGTTTTGTGGCAAACTGTTAAACATCTACATCAATTATCTTTAAACAGTGTAAGGCCTAATGAAGTCAGTTGAACTTTTTAGAATCCAAGACATGGTGGGTGAAATCTGGACTCTGCTGTAAACCATGAGCATGAGCCTACACTGCAGACAAATGCACATCTGGAGTACACTCTCAAGGAATAAAATGAAGTCAAACTGCTGTGATGGAGGATTTTGTGAAGGTTTTGTCCCACATTTTCATTTTTTTCCAATATACATAGTACAGATTTGCAGCATCACTCTTCCACTCACTGAACAGCTGACTTGCAATTACTTAAGCACTCATTCAAAACTGGAGACAGGACAAGTGAATACCGGATACTGTTCCCATTAGATTCTTGAGCAGGAAGTTGCTGTGAGGGCTAATTTTGTGGGGCTTTTTTCCCTGTGGCCTAGGTTCTTCTGCCTTTAAAAATGATTGCATTAAAAAAAGCACAGCATCTGAGTTTGCTTCATCTGGGGGCTTCTAATCTCCACGCAGCCAGGTGCTACATGAAGCACGTCGTGTATTTATTCCTGTCCCCTTGACTCTCCCTGTTTTCCATAAACACTGTGCACTCTCCCAGTCCTGGTGCTGGTTTGGATGCTGACTCACTAAGCATTGACGGTTTTGGTTTCATCATGCAGCTGACACACACTTCTAAACAAATTCACAAACGGGCATATTCTTCCTCACAGTCTCTCCACTTTTAAACATTTGATATGCCGGGTCCCAATTCTCATTTAATTTGCTACACAAAGAGCTCATTTCATTCCTTAAAATAATCTGTTTTTTGGATGCGTTTCCTGTCTTTTTAAAAATCCAGTTGTTCAGCAGCAGCAATGAAAATGGGAATGTGTTACTGTTAGAGGTGTTGCAGGTGTGGGGCAGCTTTGGGCCCTTTTTCTGCTTTTACACCAGAAGTTCTGGAAGGTGAAACCCACAGGATGTGCACAGTGAGGGACCAGTGATAATGCAAAACTGGTGCAGCTCTCCTCAGAGTGCCCTGCCAGAGCCCACACCCTGCTTGGGAAATCACAACCCAATATGAGAATATAGGGCAGCTCCTAAGGCAGAGCCGTGGCTGTAGCTCCACTCATTTAAGTTCCCTTCCATTCCTGTTCATCCCTTGATTTTTTTGGGTGCCTGAAACCAGTAATGCAGAATCTGATTCTGCCACTGGCTCACTGGGAGGTCTTAGATAAGTCACTTTTAAATGCCTCATTTTCCTTATTTGTAAAATATAGGTAAAGATTTTCAATGTTTTTTTCTTTTAAATGCTGAAACCAGTGATGGAAAAGCATTCTAGAAGGACTTGTAGTTATTACCAAAAATACAAGATAATGCTGTTGTGATGCTGACTACTGTCATGCTCTAAGTCTTCCTGAACAAAGGGTTTCTGTTGCATGAAATACTATTACTGTACTTTGAAAATCTGAGAATATGAAGAAAAAGAGTTGAAGAACATGCCAGTAGGAAGAAAACATTAATTATAAAACAACTGCTATCCAGGAGCTGAGCTCTCAGCAGGCATTCAGTAAAATAATGTTCTTATTAATAACAGTGGTAAGCCAAACATAAATAAGTTGCTTAGCATTGAGTTTGATTGTTCTTTTAGGTGTCTGACTCAGTATCATCATCAAAACAAGAGAGTCACCAGCGATTATATCTTTTTTACATAATTAACTTAGGGCAGCAGGGAGTAATTTATTTACGCAAATTTTAATTATTGGAAGTCTAGCAAATAAGAATTCTCAACAGCAGCTTCAACAGAGGACATTTTATTGTTCACCTAACTCTTACACAGTGCTTACTTTTTGGGGGGAACACTCCTAATACTGACAAAGATGTTATTTAACAATCACTTCACTTTTTGCACAGAAAGCTAAAAGGGCAGTTTAGAAAGTTTGTCTGTTTGTCTAGGGGCTCTTACAGCACCTAGAACATCTTTGACCCTTTTTCTAATGTAGTTGAGTAACAAAACACAACTATTGCATACTAAAGGAAAATAGGAAATTGTGATTTTAAAGATGTTGGCAGATGACCCAAAGTCTGAGCAGATTTTAAAGGAGACACAGTCTCTAGGGTAACACAGTATTTTGGTCCTGCACTCAAAACTGGATCAAACTTCTGTGTCAATGTTCTGTAACTCATTCTGGACTCTGATAGTGTTACTGACACCAGCCAATGCCTCCTGAATGCTACAAGTCTTAAACTGGTGCATAGACAATGCACTAAATTCATTGAAAGTTTTCTGTTCATCATATTAAATTAGAGGCTCTGAGAACAGCTCAGCATTGCCCAGCTCCTACTTACATGTTAATGTTTTCATGCATTTGGGAATGTCTTGTACAGCTCAGCTTGTACTTGAACAGGACAACCATGGTTAGAGAAAGCAGTAGAAGCAGTAGTGTGTCCACTCCTTGGGCTGGAGAACTTCAAAGTTTTCTTTCACCTGAAAGACCCTACTAGTTCCAGTTCTAGACACTTAAACTCTCTGCAGTGAAATCTGGGTCAACAAATAGCAAAGTCAAGGGGTTGTGAGAGCAGACCCCTCTTGGGGAAGCTCTGTTGGTGGTGTATCATAAACTGTTACCCTTTGTCTGTGTTATTTTTTGTTTCCATGGCTGCCTGTAATAGCAAGGGTCGGTCCAGATGTCCAGACACTTGTACCCCTCTCTGGGGCCAGTGTCACAACCTGTTTTGGGCAACCTTGTGTTGCTGTTTCGTGATGCTTCCATGCCAACTGTGAGCAGTGGAGCCCATTTCTTTTCTCAGCAGTCAGGGCAGAACCTTTCTAGGGTCTTTCAATGGTGCTGAATTTTCTTCTTTTGAAAAAGTCAAGCTTCTCAAAAGAAGGCTGAGCATGAAAAGGCACCTCAGTGTTTTGCAGATAGTAAGTTTGTGCCTTATATTGACAAGGGGTCTGATGAGGCTTTTTCTCAGCCTGCCCTGGCGCCCTGAGCTAAACCTTATGTCATACAATTCAGGGAGCTGAACCTAGAGCCAGGGAAAGAAGGGATCAGGTACATGTCTGGGGATATGGTCATATTATTATGTGACAGCAGAAGTTACCTTGTCAATCTGCTCAGTCTGGAGAACAAGCTGCTTCCAAGCAGTTGCTCTTGTCTCTTCATTATCCTCCAAAACCCGAGGACTTGGGGCTTGCAGTGTCTCAGAGATGAGAGCCATGTCTTTCCAAACACCAGCACCCACTGGAGCTTCCCCTGGCTGCTCTGCATTCCCCGATAGGTCAGTGGCATGCTCTGAATATCCCGAGTGGATTATCCTGTGTCGTGTTTATCGAGGTTGCCCTGGGCTGCTCGTATGTTTTGGATTGTTTGTGCCGCACATGACACGCGGGCAGGTTTTCATTTTGGTGAAAGGTGATCCCGGGGAAGGAAAATGTATTATGTTGGCAGGCCAAAAGCGATGATGGCCCAGAGGCAAAGTCACTGCAGTTGGGGATTATTTAATTAATATGGTTGTTCTGTGCCCTGGCCAGTGCCCTAGGACAGGATTCAGGGTGAGGGAGGCTGTGTGAAGTGGCAGGTGATGGCTCTGATCTGTCACCGCCTGGCTCCGCGACCCCCGCGCGCTTCCCAGGAACCCGCAGGTCAGGCTGCAGCCTGGCTGCTGTGCTGCTCACCTAGAACTGCAAATCCTGCAAAAATCAGAGCCAGGGAGTCGTTCTCCCTCTTCTATAAAGCCAGCCCTGGGATTTGAGCTGTGTGATGAGTGTTGAGCCCAGCGCCCTTTGAAGAGCTGTGAAGGGAGTTTGTCACAGGCGCTGTCCCAGGATCTCCCTGAAGCTCTGTGCTCCCTCCTTCTCCTGGCCCAGCCTCTTTGTCTGGCTCATTGCAGTGGTTGTTAACTGCAGCCAGAACTAATCCATCTCCCTTTCTTTCCCTGCTTCAAACACTTCTGTCTTGTGTTGGAGCTTTGAATGGACTGAGAAAAAAAAAAAAAAGGAAAAAAAGAAAAAAGCAACTGTCTGAATATCAAGAAGAGTGCAGATGAGATGAGCACAGACAGAAGGAAAATGTTTTTGAAAAGGGAATAGGTGGGAGGAGGAGAAACACCGTAGGCTTTTAATAAGTAGTTTAGTTTTATTCTTGTGCTGTGTTTGTTTCATGTTTCCTAGCTCAGATTGAAAGGATTACAGGCTGTGCAGATTTTATGTTCAGGTCCCACTCATGCGACCAAATTTTATATATTTAACTAGGAGACTGTTTCCTTCCTTTCTTTCTTTCTTCCTTCTCCTCCTGGGGAAGCAGATTGATTTATTTTCACTGCCCTCTCACAGACCTGCCCTGCTCCCCAGCTTTGAGAAAAGTCAGAGTGATACTGTCCCATTCCATCTGCAGTTTCATTCTATTACGAAACAACTTTTTTCTTACTCTTGCAATTTCCTTTGAAGCTCAGCCGTGAAAAAGTGATTGGTTCATATTATTAGTAATCACAACTCTCCAGATTGCTCAAGAAGGAACTTCAGTGGTGTAACACTTAGCCTGAGATGTCACAGGAGCGACGCCTCAAAGAGGGTCTCAGCTTTTAACCTTCTGTTAGAAAAGATTTGTAGGTGCTGTATCTCATGTGATATGAAGCACCTTTAACACCTCTGGATTTTCTAACTCAGCCTTTTGACTTCCAAGTCTGCTCTGCTCAAAAATCTGCTTTTAGAATTGTTTGTATCTACCAATAAAAATGTGTTGGTTTTAGAATAAAATCAGCTAGGAATTTCTAAAGGGTATGCATATTTAAATAAAATAAAGTGTCTAGACTATGTTCTCATATCTGACAAACATGTGAGACCCGGGCTGTGCAGTGAGACCTGTGGCACTTCTCAGGGCTGCAGCTATAGATAGGTTGCATCAGCTCTCTCCTACAGAGACCTGGTATTTAAACAAGAGACTTTCAGCTGAACCTGACCGCAGGCCAGAGATCTGTGTCACTGACCCATTCAATGTGTCTATAGGTCAGAAACAATGAATAATCTTGTAGATAGCTTTAATTAATCAAAGCTTTGTTGAAAGAACCCAGAAAGCTCATCTTAGAGATGCTGTGTCAGAGGTTTCCTTTGTCTTATTTCAGTTTATATGACAAGCCCCATCCTCAGGTGTGTCATGATACTCACTTTACACTGACTAAATGGAAAAGCAGCCTCTGTAATGAAGTCCTGCTTTATGTCTTGCTGTTCTGAGACATTAAACAGAGTTGATCATCTTCCTTATTTGTTCAGTGGCTAAGCAGGTGAGGGACTTGGTGTGTCTGGAAAGAACCTTATGAATAGGTGATCACAAAGTGCTCTTGCTGCCTCTGACTCACACTTGCTTTAGGTTTGTGAGACACCCCTTGTCTCAGAGTTACCCCTAGTTTAGACCTGAGGATAGAATTTTTAACGGAGGAGAAAATTATGTTCACTGGCTTCTAGCACAACTGGCATGGGCATGAGGTTTCTTTTTTGGATTACTGTAACTTCACATGTGCTCTTCTGGTTTTTAATACACTAAACTGCTTTCAGGTCACTGTGGTCCTCATGGGTTGGTTGCTTGCATGACATATCACACATTTGTGTAACCTGAACTCATACTGCTCTTGGGCAAGTGGTAACTGCTTCCCTGGTGGATTTTTACATCACAATTATCCATTCCAGTAAAACCCCTCTGCATGTTGCTTCTTAAGAGTGCCCTGCTCATGCATTTAAATTTTCTGTGAACACATCTTTGTGGATTGTCCTACATCATGTGTGTTATCAGTTTATGGACATTTCTGGTTTATTTGGTAGAAAAGATGGACGAGACTTTTGGAAATGCATCCATCTTCAATTTCTCTGAGCTAGAACTTCCCCTTTGCAAAACTGCATTCTTTTGGAACAGTTCCTGTGCATATGTTGTCTGTCTGTAATGCTATCAGTAGATACTGTCCATTTGAGAACATTACACTTCGTTCCTTCCCAAAGACACACCACACTTTTGTGCCAAGTTTCCAGTAAGCTGCAGCCAATACTCTGGTTTCTAACACTGAAATCCAAAAGGTAGCAGCACTGAGAGGAGGTGGCAGAGTCTTCTACGTAGTTTCTACAGACATCCCCAGGTGTTTCAGCCCACATGAGATTCACTTCTGTGTGTACTCATTGTCACTAATGGGACTGAGAGCCAGGCTCTGGGCTTTGGCTGGTGGGTTTTGTGTCAGAAATGGATCTGGGGGGATCTTTGTTTTTACAAATGGGCTTATGACTTATAGTAAAGAAAATTCCCAGTTAAATGTAGAGAAGAGCTTTAAATAGCAGTGGCCTGGTAATTGGCTCTACCAACTTCAATGAAAGTATTACTTAGTGATTAAATGTCAACAGGTTTCATAAACAGCAAATGTCTTTAAGTTGACATAAAGAAGGCCTCTCTGGAGGTCACTGTAAATACCAGATTTATTGTGCTTCAGCGGAGAATGTGCTGAAAATGGAAAGGGAAATGTCACTGCAGATTTTGAGAGTGCTTCAGTAAACCAGAAAGGTTGTTGGTGCCCACAGTAAAAAGCTTTTAACTCCTTGAACTAACTGTTGGCAAACCATACTTAAAACCATTTATTAACAAAATGTTCGTTTTGCAGGTCAGACTATGATGACTGGAGACCAGCCCTGGCCAGCTTGCTTCAACCTATCCCGTTTCCCAAGGAGTGAGTTTGCACTGTCTCAGTATTTACTGGCTTGTTCTTGTTACTGGTTTTTTTAATGGTGAATTATACGTCAAGTAAAAAGTGATGGTCATAGCAGCTTTGTGCCACTAGTATTGGTTTAGAAACTGAAGTTGATTTTGGCTGATGCAGAGGGATGTGAAGACTTCCCCATGTTCAACTTCCTTCCCCATTTCTCTCAGATGATCTTGAAAAGAAATATGGTTAACTAGAGACAGGCAGACAGGAAGGGAAGGAAAGCTGGTGAGGAGGAGAGCAAAGTGAGATTTAGTGGAGGAGGATGCTTTACTGGCGTCACAGAGACTCCTGTCATTTGTATTTTGCATTAAATGAAGAAGCTGCCCTACGGATCAGCCGAGCTCCCTCGGAAACCTATTAATGAGCAGTGGTGTTTATAAAGTGCAGACCTCCACGGACAAAAATTACAACCTGTAATTGTACAATTTGCTGGCTTATCACATCCCCTGATGACCTGATGTCTTGAATCACAGAGGTCTAATCCACCATGCCAGGTTACCTGGGCTACAGTGAGAGCTTGGAGACAGGTAACAGAGACATCATTACCTAAGTCAAACGTGAGTCCTGGGGGAGCTGTAAACCATACCATGATGCAAGGCACTTCACAAAATGACCATTAATTGCTTTACTGATGTATGATGCTAATTAGCTGTGACCATACCCTAATTGCATTGCAATTAAAGAATACACCTGGCTCTTGGAGGTAGGCAAAACTCTGTTTGTAATTATATAATGGTATTGAAAGTCTTTTACTTTCTTCTGACCCAAAGCTCCCACTGATGTTAGTCAGAGCCTTGTGTAAGACAGACTCAAGAAAAGCTACAAGATTTGTTCCAAGTAATTTTCCCCTCTAGGTTAATGAAAGAGGCTTTATCTTGATTTTTTTGAAACATATTTTTCTTTGTCTTATGTGCTGCAGTTGCTTAGCAAGTCCTTTTTTTTTATCTGGAAAGAACTGAAAAGTCCTTGTTTGGTTTTTTGGGCTTTTTTTCCCGCTCTCTCCTTTCTCTCAGATCCTCATACTCTTCTGTTTTCTGTTTTAAATTTCAGGGCTCTCGCACATGAGAAATTCACCAAGTAAGTTTCTGGGGCTCCTTTGTTTTATTGAATAAATACTTGTACTAGTCAATAATAGCAGTGATGCATTATTCAGTATTGTGTCTCTAATGGCTTTTATCTGTGAAGGGCTGTAGGCATGTTCTGTTAGCAATAAAAAGTTTTCTTTGTAATTTATTGTGCTAGCAGGAGCCCAAGGACTAAAGCCACTGGGTGCTGATAGAATTTACAAAGGAGTTTGTCAATGCACATCTCTGAAACATTTTCTAGACTATTGTGAGCGGACACTGTCCTTGGTAATCACTTTTAAGCATCATATTTCCTTTCTGTGGAGGGAGTTCAACTTGTTTCTCTTTAAAGTGTATTAATATATATATTTTAGGTGTTATTCAAGAGAAATGTGATACTTGTGCAAATACTGCAACCAGCAACTGCTTATTCTTGTCCTTCTTACTCATTTTTTTCAGGGAGCTGAAATATGTGATTCAGAGATTTGCAGAAGACCCGAGGCAAGAAGTGAGTTTGTTGGCAGTTTCCACAGAGTATTAGTTGGAGGGATTGCAACTGCACTTGTTCAGATCTCTCCTTAAGTAGTTTGTTCCAAAACACGGTGTGGTTTTACTCTGCCTAGGTCTCCAAGGAGTAGTGGCTACTCAGAGTGGTTTATGTGTAAGGTTTATGTGTTGTCACCTCCTTGTGTGGCATCAGTTGATGTCCTTGTTCTGCAGTAAAGTGCAACCAGCAAGATTTTCCCCTTCTGTGGGATCACTCAGAGCTTTTCATCTTCCGTACAAAAAAAAAAATGGAAGCAAAATCCACGGGTCCACGCAGCTTACAAAATAACAGGTTTTATGTAGCTGTGTTTCAGCTACATTGTGTGCAGATGACCGTAATTCTCATGAATTGGCAGCAGAAAGGGGTGGGAGGTGTGTTAGTGGGGTGAGAGTGTTGCTGCAGCCTCCTGGTGGCTGCTGCCTCTGAGCTGCACTCAGAGCCTGCTCAGCATCATCAGCTTTGGCTGAGTCACAGGGAACCTCTCATCCACAGTGATTCTTGCTTTTGGCATAAAGGCAACAAAGCTCCCTCAAAGTGTGGGTGAAGCTGTATCATCACTGCCCAGAACTCCTCATTTTCATGGGTTTAGCTCTTGTGAGCTGTAGTTACCCTTGTCAGAAGAGACCTTGTCCTAGAATGGCACCAGGATTTCATCTGTCACTAGAGTTCTGTGCCCAAAGGAAAGAATTTATCTCCCCCCACACACACACCTCAGAAATTGAAATGGAACATCTGTTTCTTCAAGTGAAGGAAAAAAAAGGGAAGGAAAAAATAAAGCTTAATTATGACTTCTCTATTAAATTGTGGGACTAAATATAGTAATCACTACAGTGGGCCAAATTTAGACTAATGGTTGCTCACTGGTGCCTGTTCTCCAGTGCAGCTTCCGTGTTATGTATCCCTGTTGAGTTTTCCCTGTGGATTTCCTTCACCCTGACTCTGGTCAAATTTTATTAGAGCAGGAGTAATAAGAATTGTTAATGATTGGAATGAGCAAGCCACGAGCCACCACATTTGTTATGCAGATCACATCAGATGTATAGACACACATGTTGGGAGTACAGGGGGAAAATGACAGAAGCTGAGAAATTTGTGCGGGTTTTTTGTTTGGTTTTTGGTGGTGTTTTTTTTTCCAACTGAAAGGAGCTGTTCTAGATTAGAGCCATTTCGTGTTTGATTTGTGTAAAGGGAATGAAAAGGGCCATGCAGTGAGGGATGATGCAGCTTCCCTCTTGGTTATACTGAAAAAATGGATTCTGGGAGTGGAGACTGGCCTGCAGCTCTGTAGATTGGAGTATTAACCATGAAATTTCCAGCAGTTCCTGGTTTTGCAGTTACTTTTGGCCGGGTGTGGGAGATGCTGGTGGTTATTGGCAGGAACTGTAACCTTCCCAATGTGTTCACTTCTTGGCAGGTCCACTCGTGTTTGCTGAGTGTGAGGGCTGGCAAAGACGGCTGGTTCCAGCTCTACAGCCCTGGGGGAGTGGCCTGTGACGACGATGGGGAGCTCTTTGCCAGTATGGTAGGTGTCTGCAGTAATGTGACTTTGGAAACTTCTTTGCAATAAGTAACTAATGCCTAGTTGGCAGTAACAGTAAAAAATAAATTATCAAAAACAGGATTTTGTTAACCATGAGTGCTCACCAAAAAATCCAGATCTTTCTGCTGCCAAATCCATCGACCTCCCTTGCAGTCACAGTTTGGTTAGCACCTTACTGTTCTCTTTTTGAACCTTGGCATGTTTTCTCACTGGTAGTGTAATACACAAACCATGCTTGTGCTTACATATGTATTTCTGTATTTTTAAGTATCTGTCTTTGTCTGTATAAAAAACTCTCTCAGGGAACATGGGATACTGGGAGACACTGTTCTGTACATCCACACTTATAGCTTGCATTTATAGCCTACCCTGGAATTTAAAACCAACAGTTACGTTGGCTTAATCAAAGGATGGATGGATAGATATAAAAAGGTGTTATCAGTGTCTCTGCCCAATTACATTGCTGTGAAGAGGTGTGATTGGAAACCAGCATTCCACTTCCAGCAGTTATTTCTTTTGTAACTCTCTGAGAAGGGCTAGACAGAAAATAACAGGTTTTAATCAGTGATGTGATTTAAGCACTGTCTTCCTGTGCAGCCTGGGTCAAGTCACGTAGGTCTCTGTCTGTATTAATTCTCCATGTACCAAATAAGATGGAAATTATATTACTGCCTTTCCCTGGTAAGGGGAAAAACACTTGCTGAAGTTGGCTTTGGGTACACAGTGAAGTGACTTTCTATACTTTGTGCATCTCCCACATGCTGAACATTTTGGGACATAAAGAACACAGATGTCTGTCTATACCCTTAAATTCAGATAGATCAGGTACCTCTGAAACTGATAATGGAAGAAGAATGTTTACAAAAGGTTTCACCCCTCTTCACTGTTCATCTGTCTTTTATCTTGAAAAGAAAATTTCTTCAGAACTGTATCATTTCTCCTGAGAGCCATTCAAGATATTTATGAGCATCGGGAGATGGCGTGCATGAGAAAGCACAATGCTAACACACATTAATATGCAGTACTCTGTGCCCTTTGCAAGGATGTTGATAAATACTTAAAGAGCTGCTAACGACTAACCATAAAGTTGGAAAAACACCCTGTTCTGAGATGCACCTAATGTTACTTTACTGTCAGTGTCAGTATTTTCCATTGCTCAAGAAAACCTCTAAAAAAACTTAATGAAAACTGCATGAGATTAAATCCCTTTTGGCTTGGAGGTTCACAATTTTTAAAGGCCACCTGAGCTGATGGATGCTTAAGGAAAAAAAGATTTTCTGTTTTTCTAAAGAGCTTGCTGGTAATGAAGCCATGATTCACATAGAATTGACCTCATCATGGCATGGTTGTGATATTTTCAGCAGTATTGAACATAATGCAGGCAATGCCATGAGCCAGGGGGGCCACAGAATGTATTTACAAGGTTATTGTAGGGTAGTGCTGATGTTGAGTCCACATAATGGAGCTCTTCCTGCCTAGGCTGTTGGAAAATGCAAATTCTTATGTAGTGCTCTGCAGCAAATGCTGCATCAGGCATCTGGGCTTTCTCCTAGGAACCCAGACTTCCCTTAATCTTTAAGGCTTTTACATTGGAAATAATATGACCAACTTCTTTTCTGAGAAGAGACATAGTTGATTTGTGTAAGTGGCTTTGCATTTCTGCCATAGGTGTTACTATGTGATATCACATGGTGCTTTCTGGAGCTTTCAGAGAGTCTGCAGAGCAGTTTTGTCGGCTCAAGGATTTGAAGGAGTGTCACTCAGGATGTTTTCAGCAGTTCTTTCCTTTCAGGGAAAACTGAGCAAAAGAGAAAGCAGGATAGTGGCCCAAGAGCATGAAAACCCATGAAGTCATCTCTGACTTAGTGCTCAGGACTGCCAGATTTTCTTAAAGCAGTCCTTCCTTCCCCAGTCATGTCCTGTCTGTTCATCCTGAACAGGTGATTTTGTCTGTCACCACCCCTTATCCAAGGCCAGCAGATTGCCAGCAGCACTGCCTTTTACCTAGACACCCAGCCCACACAGCCCTGCTCCCCAGCTGGCACTTCCAGAGAAACCGAAGCGCAAACAGATGAGAAGGCAAAATCCCCGGTGGTTCCCCCGGGGCTGGGTTCATCAGGTTACTGGGAATGGGGGCAATTGCACAGCTGCTCTGATGTTTCCTGGGGAGCCACTATCAGGCTGTCAGCTGGGCTCCTTTATGGAGAAAAACTTCCCACTCCCTCAGATCTCACTGGGCATTACATTCTCCAAAAGTCACTTCCATTCAGCAGTAAAGCTGTTGAGACACTGCAACCCTAACTGTAAAGAGAGCCTTCATTCCTTTAGGTTTATTGCAAATACTTAACACTTTTTGACTGCTTAACAATATCCCTTCCAGAGGTATATGTGTTTCTTAGGCCTACACCCCTAATTTTACCTCTGTTTCTTGAATAGGTTCATATTTTAATGGGATCCTGCTATAAAACAAAGAAGTTCCTGCTTTCACTGGCTGAAAATAAATTGGGACCTTGCATGCTGCTGGCTTTGAGGGGTAACCAGACAATGGTAGAGGTAAGCCCTAAAAACATGTGATTATAGAGGTTTATGAGCAGTGTTCAGGTTCACACAGCCTTTCCCAGAACTGGCTCTAGCAGGGGTCAGGTTTGTGTTATGTCAAACACCAGCAGTGGGTGGTTGTGTTTCTCTGAATTAAGTGGAACAGAATATTGTTGTTCTGTAGTTATGAGTGTGAATTAAATGAAAGGTGGGTGCATGAATTTTTGGAGAAAGAGATTGTTTGCTGTAATGCAGCTGGAGAGGTTAGGATGGGAAATAAACAGCCATGGTGGTGTAGGCTGTGGTGAGAGATCACAATTCACAACCACAAGTCTTTTGTATGAAGAAATGCCTGATTCTAGTCTTGCCACCTGCAAAATGAGCAGTGCACGGGAAGTGTCTTTATAAAACCTTATTTGCTTGCATTAATACATGTTTTTTTATGCTTATGATTTGTTATTTTTGTTGTGCTAATAGTTTATACGTATTTTTCTGGGTTTCTTGAGACAAGTTTCTTGATAAATGTCATTATCAGCGGAAAGAGAGTGGATAAATAGATGGAAGGAGTTACAGTTTTTCATTGACTTAGATTTGTGCATGCTAATTTAATCCAGTAAATAAAGGAGCATGCTGCATGCATTTGAATATAATGTTGCTGGATTCTTTTTCTTCATTAAAAATAATTGAAATTGTGGAGGGAATAAAAGCTTTGCATTTTAATTGCAATGGCATGATACATAGCTGAAAAGGAAAGGCAGCGTTGGGGGGGCAGCTTGTGTCCTAAATCTGTGTGACCCACTGGAATCATCCCTTGGGATCTGACTTGCTCCTGGCAGTCCCTTCCCCAGGGTGAGTTGGGTGTGTTCCCAGTGAGGTGGGGGATGTCCTGGCCACAGCAGTGAGCTCCCAGCATCCTCTCTTGCAGCCTCTGTGCCCTTTACCCATCCTGCCTCGTGGACTGGGTGCAGCTCACACGTGTTCTGCTTGCACAGAAACCCCAGCACTGAGGGATGGAAAATCTGGCCCTTAAGGAGCTGCTGGGCTCTGCTGCTGCTGGTGTGCAGTGTCCCAGCTCTGCCATGCCCAGCCCATGGACCTGGGAAATACTGGATCGATTGTACCTGCTCTGGAGAGGGCTGTGGCATGGAGCCATCTCCGGGGTCTGATGCAAATAATTGCACCTCTCAGTCAGAAGGAATGAGCACTAATGGGAGGCAGGATAGACAGGCTGGCTTTTGGAGATTACACTTCATTCTTTACAAGTAAAAAATTAATTTCATGTATTGGAAGGACCATAAATATTGCTATGATATCCTCTAATCTGACCTCCATATTGTATGCTCTAAAAATTTACCCAGGAATTTAAACTACTATGCCCAGTGTAATTAGGATATTTGAAAGAAATGGAATGAAAACCCTGCACTGACCACTCTCCTTTCGTTCTGCTGCTAGATTTTGTGTTTGATGCTGGAATACAACATCATTGACAATAATGACACCCAGCTCCAGATCATCTCCACCCTGGAAAGCACAGACGTGGGAAAGAGAATGTATGAACAGCTGTGTGAGAGGCAGAGGGAGTTAAAGGAGCTGGTATGTCACCCTGCACATATTGCCATAGCACGTTGGGCTCTGTGCTCTCCACAAATGGAGGTACAAAGAAAGACAAGCAGGGTGTGAAATTCCCAGTTAACAACAGGATGGGAGCAGTCCTCAGAGGATTTTACTGTGAATATATATACTGTGTGGTATTTACTGATGTGACTAATCCCATACTATGTTTATGAATGATATTCAATAACCTGCTCAGGATCCGTGTGAAGGAATAAAGGTGAAACCCTGCTGTCTCAAGATCTTACAAGTCAGCTTGTCAAATTCTGCCACCTTTTGACATATGAGTAGCAAATGGTTCTGGTGCTGGCCAGCATTTCTGAATGCTCTGGCATTCACAGCATTTCACTGAGATGGTCTTTAGGTCTAGTTCTCAGAGCTAGAGCCTATAGAAAAAGATTGTTCCTGATTTTAAAGAGTGGACCTACAGATTTAAAATGGACCTGCTCACATTAGCACTTTTTCACCTATGCAAACATACCCACAAACTTCCTCTTCCCTCTTTCACATTTATATTTGTCTTTAACCTCTGCTCCCAGCCTGAAAAGTAGATGCTTTTTTTGAAGTCAAGCAAATGATTTTACCAGCTGCGCCATCTTAACCTCTTTGCTCACTTTGCCCAGCATTTTAAAGCTTTTTCTGTTGAAGTGAAAGTAGCCACGTGCTGGCAGGTTGAAGCAGACAAATGGCACCAAGACCCACTTAGCTGTGGTTAGTGGGTGTGCCCTGGGGGGCAACAGGCACACTCAGTGCAGGGAAAGCAGGGGTCAGGTGGAAGGGCTGGCAGGAAGCTTTGAAATGGGAGCAGGGTTTGCACTAGTGAGGAGCTCGCTGTACTTCAGTGAGTCTGAAATGTAGAATGGCAGCTTGTTTGACCAAAATATCTTCTCTTTTACAGCAAAGAAAAGGTGGCCCCACAAGGTTAACACTGCCATCCAAGTCCACAGTAAGTTAATCATGTCAATAGAAGAACACCTTTGTCTTTCCATATTTAAACACTTGATTTATGTTTGCCATGTGGCACAGTGGTTTTGGGCAGTTGAGTGGGGAGCCATTCCACTTTCTCTGTCAACACAACTGGAGTTTACACAACTAAGGGCACATTTCTGCTCTTGGGTCTGTGCAGCAGTTTCCAACACCAGCAGTGGGCTGTCACATTTATAGTGCTGCTCAGATTTGGAATGGCAGCTCTGGGGACAGAGTTTTGCATTACAAAGGCAAACTTCACAATGTCCAGCTCTGGATATTAGTCATGGAAGTCTCAAAGAGAGCCAGCACTATTGCCTTTAAGCCTGGTGCAAACCCAGACTAACTCCACTGAGGCCAGGTAATGGTGCTGAGCACAGCTGGGACCTGGACCTCGTGGTTAAATCTTCACAATGTTTAAAGACCCATCTTCAGCATTTGCTCTGACACTGAAGCCTCTGTGTCTCATAAGGATACACACGCAAAGGACATTTTTGTCCTAATGTTTGGACAAATTTTTCCCAGGGTGTGTGAAGCAACGCTGCCACAAGAGCCTAGCTGCTTGCCAAACAAACAGAAACTGCTCTGTGTGGTTCTCTGTTACTGTAAACAAGTGGAGCAGTTGTGCAACTCGCTCTGGTTACCAGTATCGGTGACACTGCACGCTGCCAGGCTGGCCATCCACAGTCCCCCTCACCAATCTCCTGCCTGCTTTCAGGATGCAGACCTGGCCCGCCTGCTAAGCTCGGGATCTTTTGGGAATCTGGAAAACCTCAGCCTGGCCTTTACCAATGTGACAAGTGCTTGTGCTGAGCACCTCATCAAACTGCCTTCGCTCAAGCAGCTGAACCTGTGGTCAACTCAGGTAGGTGCTCTGCAGCCAGACACTCAGAGCAGGAACCAGTGCTGACTAATTCAGAAATTCCACACTACGTCAGCACAAGGGGAGTGTGTCAAGAGGCTTGCTTAGATGACTTTGTCCTCCTGCTGTTTTTACAGGGCCTTCAGTGGTTTAGCTCATCTTGGCAGCTGATTTTTTTCTCTTCACCCCTTTTTCTCTTCACCCCTCTGATTTTTAATTTTTTGTTTTATTTTTAATTATAAAAGTGTTGCTGCTGTCTTGGGTTGAATGTTCCAGTTGGGGATGGTTTCTACTGTGTACTGAGTAGAACCTGTGCTGCTGTTCACCTGCTTTCTGCTTTCACCCAGTTAGGATGAAAAAATGATGCTGTGTGGCTCATATGGTCAAGCAAAGCACAGAGTCTGTGCAGTTTAGGCAGTGAATTGCTTGAAAGCTGGTCAACCCAAGAGCAACAAAAAGAAACTCAGATAATGAATAAGTAGAATGAAATTATAATGAGAATGTGATTATTTTGTAAGCAAAAAAAGACCCAAGTTAACTGAGAAAATTATTCAGCTGTTGATTGAAGGAACTTCTAAAATTAAATTTTTCTTGTGTGTTTCCCTGCTGGTTTTGCTCTCTGAGGTTCTCCACTGAATAGGTTTTCCCCGTTTTCTGTTAGCACCTATTCATAGTGCTCCCTGAAAATACGATTATTGTCAGTGCAGCCACAAAAAGCAGCTTTTTTTTTTTACTGAAATGTCATGTAAATATTTTGTTTTGTTTTCCTAACTACTTTGTATCCCAGAAATACCCTTTTCTTTTGTGTGGGGAATATGAAGTAGAAACTGATTGCTTGCTTGTTTTAAAACTGTTTATATGTCCTCCAGATTTGTCTTAACAATGTAACTTCTGCATCTGAGAAACTTTGGTGCTTTTTGTTCAAAATGAGTTTGATTTCACTGAACAAAGAGCCTGCTTTTTGTGTGGGGTTTCTTTTTATTAAAAAAAGGAAAAATAAAGGGTTTAGATTCCGTTTTATTTTGCGATATCCTGGTTTCCATTAATCTAGAATTTAGAAACAGCAGAAACCAAGTGGGTCAATAGAATAATTACCAATCAATAGTGCATTGTTCTTGAGACCAAAATAGCTAATTAATACCACTTGCATTGTGCTTTTTTTGTGTGATGTGGTTGGGAACTGGCTGAGGCTGCCATAACCATCGTGTATAGCCTGGGTGGGAGCCCACTCATACAAAGTCCAGGCTTCAAAGGCACCAGGCTAATTAAGTGATGGCCTGTGGTTAAGTGCACACAAGTCACTTAATTCCTCTGTTCCCCGCCTGCGAGACAGGGATAAAGCTATTTGCTTTCTCCGCTGTCACTGGCGATGGCGAGCGACGGGAGCGTGGCTCGGAGGGCTCGGCCAAGCCCCATTTCCACGGCCCTGTTTGCGCTGAGGTTCTTGCACGAGCTGAGGGTGCCTCGTCTGACCCAGCTCTGCTTGTGCCCCACAGTTCGGCGACGCGGGGCTGCGGCTCCTGTCCGAGCACCTCACCATGCTGCAAGTGCTCAACCTGTGCGAGACCCCGGTCACGGACGCCGGGCTGCTGGCACTGAGCTGTGAGTGACGAAGCGGGGCTCTGGGGCGCGCGTGTGGGTTCTGAGGAGTTCTTCTGGGTTCGGGCAGGAGATGGATCTCTCAGCGCTGCTTCTGCAGGGACTTAGGACAGGCTGTGGCTGTGTTTGGGTTTAACCTTCCCTTCGCCCTGTCCAGTCCTGCAGCTGTCCAGCTGTGGGATGGTGACCTGAGCCCGGTGGCACTGGGTGACCTCGTGTGGGCTTTGCCCTCCTGAGTCATACTCTAGATCTTGCCTCTGGCTTCACTGATGGCACCTGTCCCCATCTCACGTGGTAACCTGTTGCCCAGGGACTTCCCAGGTTTCTTCTTATGGGTATCCCCTCTGGGTGGGACCTGGCTTTGTGGTGCAGGAGGGGAAGATTGCAAAGCCATCTGGCAGCTTCTCAGTCAGTTCAGCAGCTGTGTGCAGCAGGTTCCATATTCCTTCTGGCATTTTTTGTTCCTTCGTTTTTGGGGAGGTGAAACTCTCCTGTTCTTAGTTTAAACGAGGCAAGGCAGAGCGAGGCATCCAGGATTCCCTGAGCACCGAGAGCTGCTCAACGTGCTGGATTGAAACTCCTTCCTGCACCCAGCAGTGCATTACAAACCTCACTGCTGGGTTTGGAGGGCTACTTTAATAGGCTTGATCCTACACAGACGTGCCAGACAGGCCAGTAGTTATGGCTCATCTTAGGAAACTATTCTGCTAAGTACTGGAGCCTAAAATGGGAATGGGGGAGGAGAGGGAGGACTGCCAGATCAGCATGGCCCCTGCGAGCACCACGCAGAGCACTGAGAACGGGCACTGTTCAGAATAATGTGCAGGAAACCGATTATGAGAAGTTGACTGAACTCCTTTGAAGTCAGCAGTCTTAAGCATATGCTTAATGGCCCTTCCTAAATAGGGACTTTTTCCTGGATGAGGGCCCAAACAGCTGTTTATCCATTTGTATTTCTATATTTTATGCTATTCAGCTTTTTCCTGGGAGTGCTACACACAGTCATGTCTTGTTTATGCTTTGGCCTACTGTAAGCATGATATTTTAAGAAAATGCAGCATGATCATAAATATCTGTGTGTTTTCTCTTTTAGCCATGAAGAGCCTGTGTAGTTTAAATATGAACAGCACCAAACTTTCAGCAGATACCTACGAAGATCTCAAGGTATTTGTGAATTGTATCCTCTAAAGATGAGAAGTAGCTGTAGCAGGAGTGTGGTGGTGATGCTTAGGGCAGGGAGAACTGACCCTGTGGGTAGCATGAAAGTTATCTGAAGAGGGTGAAGTGGATTATTTTGTGGGTACAATGACTGAAAGCAGCATTGTGAGGTTGCTGGCTTTGATGGACCCAGGAAACATTTAATATACTGAATGGAGAAGTATGAGATAGAATCAGCAGCTCAATGTTTTTGCCTGTGCTATCAACAGTAAAGGCTTTATCAGCAAAAGTTTCATAAAAAGAAGCATATTGATTGTTTCTGATGAGGATACAGAGACAGGTACAATCTAGTGCATCCCATATCCTGTACTGTTAAGAGGACCAAAAGTAACTTGGGTGAACAGTATCGTGAAGCTTTGATTTGGAATGCAAAGGGAGAACTGAAAGCATCGAGGAAGATGGAAATTTATCTGGACACCTCTAGTACTGGAATTGGGCTCTGAGCAGAAACGTCTGCACAGATGCCCAGTTCTGAAATTTGACATGTAATGTCTGGTTTTACTGTGAGTTTATAACCACTTAGGCAAAATGATGTAAAGAAGCAGGATGTAGCCCCGGGTGGTTTCAAAGCTTTCACATCTTCACAGAGATGTGTTGGTTTTCATGACTTCACGTGGACTTCGCCTTCATTCTGGTGGTGTGTGAGTCACATCTCCCAAAATCTTACCTTAGAGACCCAAGGACTCAAGATGAAACTTGACATATGCTTGTCTTGGATGTTGAAACAGATTGGGCCACGTTTATTTAAAAGGTCACAACCTTGGGTTGAGTTTGGAACTTGAAGCAAGTCCTGTAACTGCTCTGCTTTCAAAATTCACTGCAAACATCTATCTTTGGTTCTGGCTGTGGAGCCAGGGCTCCCCCAGGGACTCAGCTGCAATGCTGCTTGCATGGAGTTTTCAAGATCAAGTTTTAAAAACTTGTGTCACAATTGTATATGCAAAGAAGTCCTTGGAATTAACAGCTGGCTTGCAGATGGGTTCACACAATGGAGCTTGTATCAGGCCCCAGGCATTTACAGACAATCAAGGTCAATGCTGTATTTGGCCCAGGGCTCTGAAATCTCATCTATTGAAAGGCTCCCCCAGTCCCACCCCTGCTTCTGAGCCCCTTTGCCACTCACTTCTTACTGAAACTCTCATTTTCCTAACCGGTTCCCTCTGCTCTGGTATGGCATTAATAGTGCCTAGCAGCCACACAAGAAAGTGACTTGCCAGGGCAAACAGTGAAACTGCCTGTGAGCAAAGTCCTGATGATTGCAGAGAATTCAAAAAGCTGAGAAAACAGGCAGGCATCACTTTCTCCCCTTTCACCTCTCCCACTGAGATTTATCTTGGTGGCCATTTTTTTAGGGTGCTGTGTGTGTTCAAAGGTAGTAGTTTCTCTCCCTGGGGCACATGGTTGTAGGTTTGTTAAGAACAGCTCAGACTTCAAAGAACATATTTTTGATACAAATCTTTCCTTCTTCTCACCTTGGTCTGCAAGAGCATTTGGGGCACAAGCCAGTGATGACATTTCCTCTCAGCTCCATCCCCCACCCCACTAAACACGCTTGCACACACACAGACACCCACATATGTACCAGGCAGGCTGAACCAGACAATAAATAAACACCCACTACTGAAGTCATTATTGCCTAACTGAAAAATTATTTGCTGGCAGTGTCTGTAGGATTATGAATAGCTCTTATCAAAATATGCGTGCCCATAAATCAAGGAATGAGGTAATAATGACTCCTAGAAACTTCCAAGTCCTCAATTATGCCCTGGCCTAATTAAACGTGTTTATTTGTTTTGAGAGAATTAGCAGTGCAATTATGGTCAGAGAGCGTGGAAAGGGGATCGAGGAGTAGGAGCAGTGCAAACAGCCGATCCCCGTCTGCCTCATGTGGGGAATTCAGGAATGATAAGGCCAAAAGCAGCAGAGTTGTGGAAGGCAGACCACAAAGACACCAAAAGTTGCTAATGCTCCACGAATTTAGTACGTGGAGGGTAAAATGAGCAAGGTGGAGGCTGAAGGAGGAACGTGTCTCTCTCTGCTGCAGTTTGAGTCCGCTGCCTTCCTGGCGAAAGTTGGACAGACACGTTTTGCTAAGCATTTGCATAAAAAAATGAAGGTCAGGGTCTGATCTGAGCCTGGTGACTGGTGCCTGGGTTTTAGAGCAGGTGGGACTTAGTCCCGTGTGTCTGTGAGGGCTCAGCATCATGTTCCTTCACCACACCTGCCTGCTCCAGCTCCCTGCTGAGCTCAGCACTGGGCCCAGGGTGTCACGCCTCTTCCTGCAGTTGGTGGTTGACAGATCAATCCTCCCAGTTTGCTGGGAAGTGCTTTGTCCCTTCCTGTAGCCCTCCTCCAGATTTGGATATGCCCTCTGAATTGAGTAAGTCCAGGGATTGTTTCCACACAGGAGCTCCCAGGCCAGAAAGCTCTGTCTGCCCTTTACCTCTCCTGGGCTGCCTGTCATCCTCACCACCAGTGGTGCTCTGTGCTTCCCTTGCCAAGGGGAGGTGCTTTCATCCTCTTTTGGAAGCCCACATTCAAAATACAAATACGATCTTGAGAGCTGCACAGGTCCCAGGCTTGCTGTCACACAAAAAGTCACAGGACACAAAGTTTTTTTTTGGCCTTTACCTACCCTGGGCAGCCAATCATCAACACCAACAGCAGGGCAAGGTGCACTCCTTCCCCAGGAAGTTCTTTCACCCTCCCCTTCTCTATTCCTCCTCCAGATTTGGATACCACTGCTCTGTTGGATAAGAAATAATCACAGGGAATGATCCCACACAAGAGATTTGACAGGAACTTTTTACCTGAGCCCTGAACACGTTGTTAATTCTGACCTTTCCTCCCCTCACAGGCTAAACTCCCCAACCTGAAGGAGGTGGACGTCCGCTACACCGAAGCCTGGTGAACTCTCCCTGCCTCTGACTCTTCTCTTTTGCTTCTTGTGAGAAGGAAAAGATTTTTAAAACAGACAGATTGAAACAAAACGGAAAATAACTTTTGGCCAATTCCTGTAGAGCAGTGAGTCTGGGGACTTGGTGGCAGGAGTTGTGGTTGTGGGGTAGCAGAGTGGAGTTGTGTGTGTTGGGAGGATGGGGCAAGCCTGGACTCCATCGGATTCTTTCAGCTTTGTGATTTCAGAATCAACATAATTTAAATTGAAAAGGAAGGCAACAAACAAACAAAAAAAGGACTTTGTAGCAGCAAGAGGATTATAAAGAGGAAAAAAACACCTTTGTGGATTTTATTTGCCTTTGTGTTTTATGCCGTGTGGAGAAAAAAAATATATTCCTTTGTCCTTACTTACCTGGGTTTCCTTGGCTGGCACCCAGCCAGCCAGAACTCCTGTTTCACCAGTTTTGCTCCAGAAAATCAAACTTCAAAAATCTCAAGAGAAGAAAACCAAAACCAATATGATTTTCACCTCCCCTCATGTCCTTGCAGTTGTTATGCAAAGTAATTTTGTTGTACATAAGATTTACATAATGCACCTATTTAAGAAAATGGTTCACAAATAACAGGTCTGGGACCTGTCTTTTATTTATGAATTGTTAATTCTTTTACCCTTTTTTTGCTATAGTACTGTATAAACTAGTTTGCTGTCTTGTTGTTATTATTATTTTTTTTTTAAGGAAATGTCCTCCTTGAAGAATTGCCTTTTAGTAATGCAAACTGTATTATACTCCCTCTTTGTCAACAGTCATCGCGTTGTCTTTTTGATTTCAAAATGCCTCAAATGTTATCAAATAGGAAGGAAAATCTTTATCAAGGGGGGCGTGGTTGTTGGGGGAGGGGGTGCAGGGATTAATAAAAATCACAATTCCTTCCAAAGTCTGAAAACTTTCTTTAGTCTTTTAAGCCATGTCAGGTTTAAACACGGGAGACGGGGACAAGAAGTTATTTTGCCAATGGGGTGTTTGCAAACTGCAGATTTTACAAGTTGCCTCCGTTGTTTTCTGTTTACGTCCGATATTTCAAAAAGAGAAAAAAAAGCTCTCTCTCCACTTTGTGCATCAGCTTTTTCTGTTTGTTTTGGTTTTTTTTCTTCCCCTCCCCTCATTCCCTCCCCTGTCCTGTGCCCCCTCTCCCTGCCCTGTTCTGTGCACGCATTGTTCTGCATGTTCCTCTGGGGAGACTGAGGAAATCGCGGTGTTGCTGATCCGATAGCTCTGACCTGTCTGTAAATGTGACTGCTACATTTTTCAAATTCCACAGTTGCTTAGAAGATGATTTTTTAAAAATTGTGGTTTCTTTTATAACTATGCTGTTGACTTTTTTTTTCATAATGAGCCTTCATTGTACAGAGCTGCTTATTTAAAAAAAAAAAAACAAACAAAATCAAAACAAAAAGAAGTTTTTTCCTCTGTTTAACACTTTTATTTTATTCTTCAGCACCTCAAGGTTTCACATGCAGCCAATGTAATTTTTTATATAAATATATATATATTTAATCTTATTCAATGGAAAGCCAAGCTTTTTTGTTCAGGTTTTTTTGTTGTTTTCTTTTTTTAAAGTTTGTTGCTGTGTAGACAACCCCATCCCAAATGATGTTTTTTTTTCTCTTTTTTTTCTTTNCTGTCCTGTGCCCCCTCTCCCTGCCCTGTTCTGTGCACGCATTGTTCTGCATGTTCCTCTGGGGAGACTGAGGAAATCGCGGTGTTGCTGATCCGATAGCTCTGACCTGTCTGTAAATGTGACTGCTACATTTTTCAAATTCCACAGTTGCTTAGAAGATGATTTTTTAAAAATTGTGGTTTCTTTTATAACTATGCTGTTGACTTTTTTTTTCATAATGAGCCTTCATTGTACAGAGCTGCTTATTTAAAAAAAAAAAAACAAACAAAATCAAAACAAAAAGAAGTTTTTTCCTCTGTTTAACACTTTTATTTTATTCTTCAGCACCTCAAGGTTTCACATGCAGCCAATGTAATTTTTTATATAAATATATATATATTTAATCTTATTCAATGGAAAGCCAAGCTTTTTTGTTCAGGTTTTTTTGTTGTTTTCTTTTTTTAAAGTTTGTTGCTGTGTAGACAACCCCATCCCAAATGATGTTTTTTTTTCTCTTTTTTTTCTTTTTTTTTTCATAATGAAACAGAAATTGAGTCTTAACTCATGTAGTGTATCAGGTTTTTTTCCCCGCTTCAAATCCCACTCTGTATGAAGATGCAGTATGGGAAGAAAGAAGAAGAAAAAAAAAAGAAGAAAAAATATGCCAACATTTTCCTTAGCACTGTTGCTTTTACCAATGGTTTACTACTACTGTTCTGTAGCTGTGTACAAAGAGATGTGAAATAATTTCAGGCAAAAATAAACTGTAAGTGAATATCTTTTAGCTGCGTGCTTGGTGTTTTCTTTGAAGGAGGCTTTGGCTGGCCAGGTGATGTGGGGATGCTGTGGGAGGAGCAGACTCCAGAGCAGGGGACCAGCAGGCAGCCAGGGTGTTTGCCACAACTCCCCAGGCCCAAGGAACCACCACCGAGAAAGGAGGATAAGGAGGAGGAAGAGGNACAAAAAGAAGTTTTTTCCTCTGTTTAACACTTTTATTTTATTCTTCAGCACCTCAAGGTTTCACATGCAGCCAATGTAATTTTTTATATAAATATATATATATTTAATCTTATTCAATGGAAAGCCAAGCTTTTTTGTTCAGGTTTTTTTGTTGTTTTCTTTTTTTAAAGTTTGTTGCTGTGTAGACAACCCCATCCCAAATGATGTTTTTTTTTCTCTTTTTTTTCTTTTTTTTTTCATAATGAAACAGAAATTGAGTCTTAACTCATGTAGTGTATCAGGTTTTTTTCCCCGCTTCAAATCCCACTCTGTATGAAGATGCAGTATGGGAAGAAAGAAGAAGAAAAAAAAAAGAAGAAAAAATATGCCAACATTTTCCTTAGCACTGTTGCTTTTACCAATGGTTTACTACTACTGTTCTGTAGCTGTGTACAAAGAGATGTGAAATAATTTCAGGCAAAAATAAACTGTAAGTGAATATCTTTTAGCTGCGTGCTTGGTGTTTTCTTTGAAGGAGGCTTTGGCTGGCCAGGTGATGTGGGGATGCTGTGGGAGGAGCAGACTCCAGAGCAGGGGACCAGCAGGCAGCCAGGGTGTTTGCCACAACTCCCCAGGCCCAAGGAACCACCACCGAGAAAGGAGGATAAGGAGGAGGAAGAGGAGAACAGCTGAGCTCTGTGTGTCCTGTTCTTGCATCCCTCCCCTGTTTTCTGCACTGTCCCCAGTCCTCAGAAGGCTGAAGGAGTCCTTGCATGGCCATCAAAAGAGTTGCATTGGTGGGGGGGTTTCTTGCTCTGATTGCCTGATGTAGGCAATGAGGGAAACACTGGGGCATCTCCAGGCTCAAAAGGGGTTTCTGTACATTAAGGTGTATTTTAGGGCAGCCTCCAAAAGCAGGGATGTGCTGTGTTTGCATTATCCCTCTGTTCTTCAGGAAGCCCTGCAGGGTGTAGGCTGGACGCCAGCAGGAGACCCAGCTGGAGCTCCACAACTCTGCCCCCATTGTCTGCACAGCTGCTGAACTTCAGCTTTCAGACAAATGGGCCCCACTTGAAACCAATTCCTGCAGGTGTTCTGAGAGCTGCCTTCATTACCTGTGTTATCTGGCTCCTCTACTCTCACGTTTATCTGTATTTCTCTTCTGTTCCACAAATGAGACTTCAGGACATGGACAAACACAAGGGTTTGTACTGTGCTTCCAGCCAAGCTAAGAAGTGCTCACAGGATGGCCCTTGGTAAAGAGAATAACCTGCCTTTATATTTTTTTTTCCTTCACTGAAACCAGAAGCTGTAGCTGAGTCTGTTGGGCTTTTCGGGTGTTTCCCCTTGAGCAGTCACCACTGCATATGGGCTGTCCTGCTCTGGCAACAGCAAGGACGTCACAAAACCTTTCTAGACCCAGAAGAGCCAGAAATATTCCTGGGATGTCACGTGAGGGACTGAGAAATCACCCAAGGAAGGAGAGCTTTAGGCCTTGATGAGATGAAGGCGTATGTTGGATACAGCTCCTCTTCCTGCTGTGGACAGTGACTCCTCCCTGAGTTCCCCAGGCTCTGCCTCTGGGGGAACTGGAACAGCATTTGGGTTCCACAACCTCCTCTGGATTTTCAGCAGTGGGAGAAGCCTGGACATCCACAGAGCTTTGCCGAGATGCTACGTGGGGTGACTTGAAGTGAGCAGGGAATGGGTGTGTGTGGGATCCCCCTTCAACACCTGCCCCGGTCTTGCCTTCTGCAGCAGCCTCCAAGGAACTTCTCCTTTGTGCTTCCTCCCTGCTCCTGACTCCTGAAACAGCAGAATCTCCCCCTGCCATGGCAGCAGGCTGAATGAACAAAGTCTGAGTGAGATTGGAGGTGGTCAGTGTGGAGTTAAGTAAAATGGTACTCGGGGTCTGTCTCACCTGGCTGGAGTCATCACTGCGCCAGGGCAGCTGCCTTTGGTCTCAGGCCTGTGGCAATCACAGAGCAGCACTGTGAGGCTGTCTCGGGATTGTGTCCGAGTGAGGATTCTCCTGTTGGTTACAGAAGGTGGGGATTAGACATGCTGTAATAGAGATGCTGTATCTGAGCTTGCACTCCAATTTTCCTGAGCTTTTTGTACCAGAGCGCTGGGCCTCGTACCTGGCTGGTGGTTCCCCCTGGATAATGATGCCTTTCTGCCTGTGCCCAGCTGCTGCTTGCTGATAATGGAGCCCTTCAAAAGCTGCCTGGTTCCATCTGGGAGGTGACTGCAGCCCATCTTCCCGGGGACTCGGAATGCCAGGGGCTTGTCTAACCCGCAGCTCTCGGCTTTCAACCCGGACTCGCGCGGTAGCTCTGACGCGCGTCCAAAGAGCACAAAGCCGCGGCACTGCCGAGTTTCGGGAGCAATTTTCTCCTGTCCTCATTAAAACCCTGTGGTTGTCCTGCCTTCCTACTGCTGCTTCCACTGCTCACAGCCACCTTTTGAGTTTCAGAAGACCAAAGATGAATCTCACAAAGTACCTTTGCTTCCAGTTTCCCAGAGTGTGAAATATATACCTAAAAATCCTGAGAATTCAGCATGGATTTGCTTGTAGGGGCGTGCTGAAACAGCTGCTGGCCTGAAGCATCGTCTGGTGGGATTTTTACCAGGTAAGAGCTTGGTATGTCTTGTTCATGGGATCCAGGTGGAGGTCAGGTTATCCACAGGTCTCATCCCTGGGGACCTGAGGCTCCTTGCCTAACGCTGGGGGGACCTCACGGGGAGGTGTGGGAGATGGTGGCACTGGGTGGGTGTGGGGAATCTGCAGTGTCCCTGGGGCTGATCTGCAGCTTGCTCAGGGTCCTGATCTCCTGTCCCCAGAGTGGGTGGGCCTTGTCCTGGGGCTGTGACCTGGCTTGGTCCCCAAGGCCTGGAGAGGCTCCATCTCTGAGCCCTCCAGCCCCGAGCACAGAAGTGTCTCTGATACTCCTCATGTTCCCAGAGAGCATCAAGCCTCTGTTCAGGTAAAGTCCTTTAGGGAATAAAGTGGGCTCTGGACTAGCAATCCCTCAATGCAGTAAAAGAATCAAATAGTAACGAGGCAAAAGCAAAGCAGGGGTGCCAGCTCCACCCAGGACTGCTGGCTCTGGAAAACAGCAGCAGCTGGGCCTGTTCTCTTTGGAATTTCCACTGCCCTGATGGCTGGGAGCAGCAGTACCCTCCTCTCTCATGTGTACAAGGATTTTTAATCCTTGAAACTTTACAAACATCTGTAAGCAGTAGGGCAGTAAGTGCTGCTAAGGGCAGTGCTGACCTCTCCCAGCCCCTGTAACACCGACCAGCTGTGCCCATTAGAACACATCACTCAGTAATATTGCTGTCTCTTGAATTTGTAATGCTTTTTTCCAACTAAACGGAGTACACATATCAAAATATTTCTTTTAAGTAGATGTTACAATGTAATTTTTTTCCGTTTTCATTTCTATTGACAGAGGGAAAGCTTAAGTAAGTATTTGAGATTAGCCATTTTTATTAATAACAGATCTTGGAATGGCCTTTTTGCCAATAGCAAACATGCAGGTATTCTTCCTGCTAGCCTGATACCTGCTTTTTTTTTTCGGGTAATCTCACTTCCATGCTTTTCACCAGCCAGCTAGAACAAGTACTGTAATACCTTTGTAATGTTCCAGTAGGCCCTATCAGATTTTAAATACACACATACCCAAACATCATAGACCTGCTGGCCATGGATGAACCTTGTTGATGTAAAATAAATATCTTTTCTCTACCAATCTCTACAAAGATCCAAACAGGGCTCTGTGTACGAGAACAGAGCTCCCAGTGTGTGTTCAGACCATTAAATTGGTCTCAGCACCTAAATTCACCAGTTTGCTTCACAGATCTGGCAGTTGATATAGTAACCAGTTTCTTGTTAATTTTTCTTCCAGCTGGGATAGGATATCAAACATTAATTCTTTAATTCTTATGCAACATACATTTGAAGTTGAGTTGTTCACAGTAGATACTGAGATACTTTTAAACCATGGCAGGCTCTCCCACCCAGAATCTCCCATTTTTAAATAAGCCTTTGCTATGAAATCCTTGCCTTTGCATTAAATTGCACTAAATATCTTTTAAAAAGAGAAGTTTGCTTTGAATATGAGGTCAGAGACCCACTGACTGTCTCACTTTAATAGAAGTGTTGCTGCTGTCTTTGGTATGCACTGTACCTCCTTATATTGAAATACTGAAACCTTGCCTAAGGGACACTTTTCTTTCTATATTTTACCTATTATGATGACATTAAGGATAATTAATGTTAGTGACTCCTTTGCCAGGTGCTTTATGATCTTGGGGCTAGGTTTGGTTATTTACTGCTGCAGAGGGGCAGAGTGTGATCCCTGAAGGTTGCAAAAACTCATTCATCAAGGAACACTTCAAATTTCAGTTTGGGCCATAATGTTAGAAACACATAATCTGTGGTTGACTGTTGTTTATGAAAGAGAAAAGGGGTTGTAAACCTGTCTATTGACTAGGGCTTTGTGTTGTTTTCTGATTGTGTTTTACCAGTTATCTCCCTTCCATGTGGTTCTCTCCAGGCCTGCCAGATGGGATGAGCAGTGACAGGGCTGGGGGAGCATCCCTGTGCCCCCGTGCCTGGATGGGGCCCATCAAGATCCCCTTCACGGTAAGGAAAAGAGATTCTGCTCTGCATGATGGCCTAGTGTAGGAGCAGGGTTTGTCCATTGTAGCAACAACAACAAAGAAAATCAGACTTTTATAAAAATCCCAGCTACAGCTGAAACAAACCTCCCTGTGCCTGGGGGGAAGGGCTGTGTGAGGGGCAGCGGGGACAGCTGAGCTCAGACACAGCATTGCTCCTGCCCTCACTGAGGTGAAATTCTTGTTTTAACATTGCAGTGAACTCGGTAGAGTATTTTTGGCTGGAACAGTCTGACCCAGACTTCTGCAACAGTCCACTATTAACTGATAAGTTAAAGGAGGCTCTGGGGGAATCGTGGATGTGGCTAACGGGATGAAATCCATCCCTGGAACTGAGGCTGGCAGAGGGCTGAGTCTCCTTGCTCAAGCCTGGTAAAGATGCCAGGTCCTGTTCCTTCACGATTCTTTTCTTCAGAAAATGTGCTGGGTGTCATTGTCAGAGGGATTTTTGGTTTAGAGCTCGGGGCAACCTCCCCTGAGCACCGAGGGCAAAGCTCCACTGAGCAGCCAGCGCCGTGCGTGGCCATCGGATGCTCACACAGGATCACATCCTTCATGGAGACATGGAATTCCCTCTCTGGGGGTCTGTCTGGCTCCTCCTGACAGGAGAGTGAGTGGTGGTGGCTCTGCCATCGTGCCTGTGACAGTGAGCTTGTGTTCCTGCACGGTGAGAGCTGCAGGACCCCAGAGTGCCAAGCCTCTGCCCAGGCCACCTCCTTCATATCTCTGGAGCTTCCAAACCACCTTTCTCAGAAATGCAGTGATTTATGAGGACAGGGAAAATGGGTCAGTGCACAGAGGTCAGAGCACGGTCCTGGTGGGTGTTTCCAAAATGCAGCCCCATCCCACTGCTACCACTGAGGGGCTCCCCAATACCCCCAAATGACGTGAGGAAGGTCTGGGCTGGTGGACACCCCTGGGTACTTTGGCAGGCCCAGAGCCAGGGTCATCTCCTGTAAGAAGCTCTCAAATAAATAAATAAAAACCCCAAAACAGGGGGGAAAGAAAAAGAGAAAAAAGTTGCAGTTGAGGTTGAGGCTGCTGCAGAGCTGATGACATCAGTGTTTCCATGGTGACAAAATCTTCACTTAGGTATGGTGAGTGCCCTGAGCTTGCGGCTGCCAAGGAAACCCGCCCGAGCTCCAGCACCAGCCACTGCGGTCCTGGGCCTTCCTCCTCCGCCTCCTCCTCCTCCTCCTCCTCTTCTCCCTGCCCTGCTGCCCAGGGGCTCTGAGCTGCACTGTGCTCTCTGTCCCATGTGGAAGTTAGTTGGTGAAACTGTCCATTTTTTACCCCACTGCTGTGCCAGCTCATCCTGGGAATGATGAGGGAGAACTGCCATCAGCAAGGACATGGGGACATGGTGGCTCTGTGACTGTCCATTGCCACACCACAAGTCACCTCCTGTCCATTGATGGGCTTCAACATCTTCATGGTGGCCAAACAGGGCTCTTGGCTTCCTGCAGCTCATGAGTTGCTTTGGGTTTTGGGGTCTGGTTTCGGCTGACCCACCGTGCTCAGGGAGCCCAGCCTGGTGTGGGGGCCCTTCCTTTCCTGGGACACGGGGTGGTGTGGCCTCAAGGCAGCAAGTGGCTGGAGGGGTGACTGTGGAGGTGCAGATGGGTGGGACATTTTCCATTCCTCCATGTCTTAAAATGCAGCATGAAACAAACCCATCTGTGGCCACTCCTTTGCTGGGAGGTTGTCCCAACACAGCATGGGTTGGGTCTGGGTAATTTTTTTTCCTATGATTCAGGTTAAAATCCTTTGAGTACCCACAGCGTCAGAGACCACCCCCAAGGAGAATTAGGGAAATTCATGACATGACAACAGTGTTTATCCTCCCCCACCATCACGTTTTTCCTCCTCTTCTTTAGTACAAATGGGAAGCTTCTCTTGAAATATGGTTATTCTCTGGAAATGCACTGAATTCAGACAAGAGCAGTCATTAGTCACCAGGGTGAACCCAGGGCTAACAAGCAGTGAGTGAAGTGATGAAAAATAATTAGCAAGGGGTTTGGGTCTGAATAAAGTCCTGATTTCAGTGCTGTGCTCAGCTGAAGCCATGCCATAGTTGGCCAAGTGTGAGCACCCTGACCAGTGCTCCCACAGCAGTCCTGACAGCCCAGAAGGACCCCACAGGCCTCTCCACATGGTGGCAGGCTGGTTGGTGGCTGCTGGCCAAGGGCTCTGTCCTGCCATGAATTCATGTCCAGTGAAAAAGTATAATCCAAATCCCACGAAAGTTGATGGAAAATGTTCTTTCCTAGCTCATTTTAAGGCAGACCCCACTGATTAAACAGCAGTCTGGGAATCTTTGTTTGGTTTTGTGTTTTTAAGTGGATATTGAGTACAGGCCTTAAGGCTCCAGTGCTGGATTGTGTCACATGATGCCACTGCATCTCTCCACGTGTGACCATGGCCAGCCCTCTGCGACCCCACCAGGGACTCTCTCCTTGGCTGTCTGCACTCTGAGGTACAGCTCTAGCTTTGCTTTTAGAAGTTGGGGGTTTGGGTCTTGGTCAAGCTGTTCTTATTTCAGAAAAAGGGGAAAAAAAAAAAAAAGCAATGTGTCTAAAAGAGAAACATCTGTCATGTGAGACACTGCTGGCGCTCAGGCTCCGGGGTCTGCGATCCATCAGGCTCCGAGTCACGCCGGGGCTGAGCCGAGCCAGTTGCTGGGAGGGAAAGGAAGGGAGCAGGAGAAGGAAATGTCTCTTTGGCAGTGGCACAGCAGAGCTGCCAAATCCCAGGGGCACCGGGGAGCCAGCCTGGCGCTCCCACCCCGGCACCGAGGCGGCGGAAGAGCAGGTGACCAGGGGTGACAATCACCTCATGCCACTTTTATTTTGGGGGAAAAAGACACAATTTACCAGGAGGCAGAACTGTGGTTCAAGGAAAGCCCAACCTGCTGTGAGAGTCTTTAAAGGAAGTCCAACAGTTGCGCAATAAAATGGCTTAATTTTATCCCACAGCTGTGGTAGCAGCAAAGGCGATTAACTAACAGCAAATCTCTTGAGAAAATGAAGGATTTTTTAGGCCTGAATTTTTGAGAATAATTATCAATTTATTGATATCCCTTCAAAATAATTATGAATTTTACACAGTACCAGACCTCGACTACCCGATTTCTGGTCATAAGAGAGGAGTGTAGTCAAAGGGAAATGACTCACAGCTGCCTGTGGTTGAAATTAATGAGATATTTATCTGGAAATATTCTTGTCAGTGGCTTTTCCTTGTGTTTTGAGTCAGGACAACAGCACGGAAAACATCGCCAAACAGTGGTGTCCTCACTGAGGTGGATGCAGGGACAGGAGGATCAGCTCTGGTAAGTGAAGAATGAGAGGAGTGATGGGGTGTTAGGCCAAGAAACCCCTGTTTGAATGTTCCAGCTGGCTTGCTGCAATAAGCAGCCCATGATAACCCCACAAATGCTATCTAATGAGGACAGAAGGGAGAAAGGAGGTGATAGGGAAAACCTGAAATCAGCTGTGAGATCTTGGGATGGGGCTTGTTCTTTTTAAAAGTTTTTCTTTATCCATCCCTAGAAAGCCCTTTCACATCCTGCATTATCTTCCCTGTAAGCAGCAGCTCTTCCAGGAGATTTAAATAGATGTGCAAGAGAAATCCTTCCCCTGCCTGCGCACGGGGTTACCCCGCGCGTCATCTTCCTCACGGCAGTGGCCGTGTGAGCAGAGAGCTGAGCTTTCTGGATTGCTTCAAAGCCCTGCTCTGCCAACCAGATTATTGATCAAGAGGAAACGTCGGCGTTTCAGAAGCTTCCCCAAAAAGGCACGGAGCCTACTCAGCTCCCGTGCGTCACTGGGGATTTTTTTATCTGCGGATTTTCCGGCGTGTTTAACACAGCCGGGTCGTCCAGGAGGGACCCTGGCAGAATCTCCCTGCTGAGTGACTCACACTCGCACATCATGGGAATATGGGTTGACTTCAACATACTGCACTTTTCAACTCTGATTCATGCCACCCCAGGAGAGTAAATAAGGCAACTCCACACACATCTCGGCCGTGACGAGCTGCCTTCCCACTGAAAAGGTGTCAGGACGAATGACACTGCCAGGGAATGGTGTCACCTACAGCTTAGCCAGCAATTTCCCAAATGGGACAAAATGTCTCTTCGCATGTACAAGTCCCCTTGCAGCCCGGGGTACCTGCCCTCTTGTATGCTGCAGGAGGTCTTTACTGAACCAAAGATGCTGCGCTAAGTCCAGCGAGTTTTTGGCAGGTTTGCTAGAGCCTGGGGACATTTATTAGCAGTCTGTCACTTTTCAGGCAGATCCTTTCTCTGCAGATCACTTCAGAAGGGTGCTCAAAAAAGCAGAGAGCCTCACTCGATTCCCAAATTCAGGGTAAGCCTGAATGGATGATTCCCAAATTCAGGGTAAGCCAGGTCACTGCTGCAGAAGGCGTTACGTGATGTGTTTAGCACCATAGAGACAAAAATCAGGAGAATATTTTTTTAACACGATCTAAATGAATTATGTATCTGGAATCAGTTGTTTGGGGAAAAACTCCAACTGTTATTACTGATACCTGAATGGTGGTGAGTCATCAAATTACATCCTTGGGTTGGGGAAGCAGAGAGCTGAATAAGTGGATGTCTAGTTGCCTGTTAAGCCTGTGAAGCAATCCAGCTAAAGCACCTCCTGTACGAGTCAGATTATTTCTTCAGTACAATTTCACTCCAATCCTGGCTTGCAGCCTTGCCAGGAAAGCCCAAGGAAAGTGCCCAGGTGCTCCTTACAGCTCCTGTTTGCCTCTGCAGGTGGCGGCAGCCCCTGCCCTGGGTCAGCTCTGGCAGCTCCCTCCAGCACATGGCTCTGCAAACCCAGTGACTCAGCAGGAATATTTTGGCAGAAATTATCAAAAGAAGGAAGCCTTAGACATCTCCTGATAGCAGATTGTGGATTTGTGCTTTTTATTTAGCCCGATCTGTCATTGAGCCTGAGTAGCTATCGGTCTGTGCCTGGAGGGAGCTGGATTACAGGTGATTTTTCTGATTGCAGGTTGCTGATGTGAAGAAGTGAATGTGTTCTTAGGCAGGTTAGCCAAATGGAGGGGCAGAAGCTATTAAATAAGCATTAAGTGAATTGGGGGCTTAATTCCCAGCGAATGCCAGCTCCTCCAGTTCTTTTCTCCCTTAGGCTTCAATAAAAATCTCAAGTCTTACCCTGAAACCTGCAAGAGAGAAATATCCCCAGCAGCACAATTATTGCATGCTATGCCACCTCTTACAGTGCTGTAATATTGTCTTTCTTTCAAAGTAAATAAAGAAAGAAAGAACCCCCCCTCATTTGATTACATGTTCTGTTCTTTCCTCCAGCCTTGTCAATGTGAAGCACGGGGATTGCCTAATCTGCTTTTGTTATTTAATTACGTGACTGCGCTGGCTCCTGGCCGTAACCCATCACGACTGGCACCGCATTCCTGCCCAGCCTCCAGGCACCTCCAGCTCCGGTGGGTATGGGAAGTGTGTCCTCACATTCTCTGCCTATCGGGGGTGTGAGTGGGCAGCCAGCACCAGAGTAAGGACGTGGCTTGGGTCCAGCTGAGGAGCTGGCTCTGGGTCCCCAGCATCCGGGCTGTGGTACCCAGGGGACATCAGCCAAGCCCTTGAGGAGGAGGCAAGTGGAGGCACTGGGTGTCCACACCCTTCCTGGCATGCCCACTCCCCGGGAGTGCCAGTGGGATTTGTGTGGTGGTGTCCTCCCTGTGCTCCCAGGATTCCTGCTGGTCCCGGGGTGTGCCAGGGCTCGGTCCCGCTGCGGGGCACTGACAGCTCCTGGTGGGAGCTGAGCCCCAGCCCTGGCACAAGCCTTCCTCTGGCCAGCCAATCTCTCCTGCCCTCAGGGGACAGCTGCAGCCTGCTTATGTCTGGGGCTAGTGTCTTAATCCAGCTACTTTAAAAACCCAGAAAAAAATCCTTCTGCTAAAATACTGCTCTAGGAAGGACAGAGGAGCCCAGGTCCATGGCTCAACAGCATGGATGAGAGTTGAGCTTCAGTGATGTTATACCAGATGAATTTATCCTCTCAGCCTTAGTCAAAATGTCTGCATACCTGGTCCCTAAATCACTGTTTTCATTATCTTGTTATTTATCTCTCTCTCTCCCAGAGCTATTAAAGTCCTGGCATTAAGACATAAAATATGTCTCCAAGACAGAGTCCGTGCCCTCTGCTGTTGACTGTTTCCCCATGTGAGGCCCTCAGCAGTGTAACTGTGTGGGCCAGAGAAAGAAATAAGAACTTAGTCCCCCCAGCTTGAGCCTTGAGGCACATAATGGTGCTTTTCTTCCTCTGCCACTTGCAGGGAAATGAGTCACCATCAGGACAGCATCTTCTGTGTGGGGTTGGTGTAGCTCTGCGAGACGGACCCTGGCAGAGTGATGGAGGTTTGATGGCACTTAGAAAGAGCCACTTCTATCACTAGCTTTGCACAAGCACTTTGGTTCTTTACAGTTTTCATTAGGTGAGCAGCTGCAAAGGCACGGGGTGATGGATTTTCCACAAAGTCAGTCCCCTTTGCCTTTGTCTGAGCAGCTTTGCCTTGGTGGATGGACCCTGTGGGGCTCCTGCATGGAGACCAAATTCTCCCAGCACCAGGATGGTAACACATATGTGGGAGACCTATAGAAAAAAAGGATTTCAACAGAAATTTGGTGCTAGTGTTTCTTAGGCTTTGGGCATCCCCACCTAAATTCACAGGGTGCTGAAGGACGAGGCGCCTGTTTTCCTCTGTTCTCATTTCATTTTGTTTCCTTTGTTTGGTCCCCATCATAGCAGCTCTTGGGCCCAGGCCCAGCACTTAGCAGCAGTAGCACAGGAATTGATTTCAGCAGAAGCAGACGATTTCCTAAATTATTAATGTTAATAGTGGACAAACCACAGGACACAAGCAAAAATATACAGAACAAAGAGCTGAAGAAAAGCAGGAGGATGGCAGCTGGAATCATCAGGGTGATGAGAGACAGAACAGGGGTAGACAGAGATATGTCCTGCATAACTGGGACCAAGATGCAGCACACACAGGGACGGTTTTGGGAAAATCCAAAAGCAAAGCAGAGCACCCCTTGGAGAGATTCCCAATTGCTATGGATACATGCGCTGTTATTATCAGGGTTTTATAACAAGCAGCTCACACGCAGACATTTCTATATGGTGAAAGATCTGTGCCCCGTGCCTGTATTAGAAACGTGCTGGGGAGCCTGGGGAGCAGGGGAGCTTGGCTTGCTGCCCCCATCCTGTGCCCTGCCTCGGGGGTGGTCCCTGAGGTTGCCCAGTCCCTATGACACAGGGCAGCTCGTTGCCAGCCTGCCTGGCGCGTCCTAGTTGTGTTTCTCAGAACCCCTCCGTGTTTTCAGCTGATTTGCTTTGACATCAGCAGCCGGCAAGAAGTTCTCTGTGTCGGGGTGCGTGGGAGTGCTATGTGACACCTTAATCATGCTAAACAGGAACACACATTCAGATTTCCTCGGCATTTCAAAGAAATGTGATTTCCTTTGTGCTGCAAAGAAAGAGTTGACTTGATTGCGACTCTCTGTGGAGATCAGCTCTGGTGCCTCTGAATTAGGGTGCCAGGATCTCATTCTGGGAAAAAAAGAGATAAAACACACCAGGCTTTTGAGCTGCAACTATTACGGTTAAGTTTCTTGCTGGTAACTGGGGTTCGTTTTGAGGAGACCTGTTTAATTGAATTGGCCAATGTATCAAGAGATCAGATTTTGTTAAAAAATTTAAATTTGTATGCAGTCAAAGTACCATATCATACTGAAATACATATACTGAAATATCATGCTGAATCCCTACTTTGGAATCAGTTATTAGTCGTTTAGCACAGGCATGAGAAACTAATGCAAAGTCCAAATGAGTGATTCACTTGTTAACTTATTTCTCCTCCCTGTATGGGTGACAAATGTTTAAAATCTCAGTGAAGACTCAACTAGGGATGAATATAAATGAGTACAGATATAAGTGAGCATTTTCTGACCCACATGAAGTGAAATGGTAGGGAGGAATCATGAGACACCTGCTAGCACAGGGCCCAGTGAAGAGAGATGGTGACACAGGGTGGGATTTTGTAGCTGGTGTTATTTTTGCTATGGGGCAAGGCCATTGGAAAAGCTGGATGTGCTGGTGTGTTCATCCTGCTGACAGCCTCACTTGCTCAGCTTTGCTCATCCAGATGCACAGGAGTGCTTGGATGCTCAACACAAAAATGCTTTTCATTTTTTGTGATTTAAGAGATAACCTTAAAAACAGTACATTTGGTAAACTACCACTCATGGTAATAAGCAAAACTCCTGTTGGATCTGATAAATGGATTTGAATGATTATGCTCAATTTAGCAAAGCACTGTGTTCCTGCTGGATATGTTCCCAAAGCATGGGACTGAAATGTAGTGCCAGGGGCACTGAGGTTTGCCATGGCATTCACCAGACACGTGGTAATTGTTGCTGCCCAAATGTTTCAGTTTTCAGCACCAAATTAACTGTTCCCTAACCCTATTCACATAGCGTGCAAAAAAAGTAGGTCACTCAAGGCAGCAGGTATTGCTCGGCTTGGAAATCCACTTCTGCACGTTCACAGTTCAGCAGCTCCTCTAGAGGAAGCATCACATCTGTTGTCACCAGGCTCCTACCCGAGCTGCTGCCTCAAAAGAGCAGTGACGTGCATTCCTCCCTCCAGTGTAATGTGAGGATGCTTTTCCTTTCCCAGGTGGGCTGCTCTGAGACAGGAAATGTCCCTTTCCATCTTCAGTGGCAATGATTTTCCTGTTTTAATTGAGAGCTAATAATAATCTCACCTTGCTCTTGGGGTCTGGATTTCCAGTCTCAGACTGGGAAATGACATCTCTGCTCAAGGGGAAGCTGGAAGGAGGATGAATTTCTTCCCATGCCTTGGTCTCCTGTTCCTGTGTGATGTTGCAAAAGCCAGATGCTGCCCAGGATCAGGATAAGCCCTGCTCTCTGTGGCTGCCAAGGGCTGCTGGGCTGCACAGTGGTGTCCAGGGACAGCAGCGTGGTCCCCATGGAGGTGGCCCAGGAGCTGGCTGCTGTTGGAGCAGCACTGCCCTGGAAAGCAGGACAGAACAGAGTGGCAGAAGCAGGGTGGGCTTGTCCTGTGAGCCTCTGAAGAGGAGTTCAGCACTGGATTGACAGCACTGGATGTTTGTCCACGATGAGCTGCTCTTTCCCACGGTGCTCAGGCATTCTCCTCAGGGGGATTAAGGCAGTTTGTATGATCAGTTCTTGGCACCCAACCCCTAAGAGTTTTTGTTCTGAGTCCTGCCTGCTGGGCTGGGGTTACCTGCCCATGTCATTTGCAGGAAAGCAGACCCAGGCAGAACCTTTCTGCAGCTCCCTCACTGCCTTGCCACACAGTCCCACACCCAAAAGGGTTTCTCTCACCTCGTGCTCGTGCTGTATTTGTCTCCACATTCTGTGCCTGGCTGCTGGCCTGGATGGCTGGAGGCAGACCTGTGATGGCACTTGCAAACAGCAAAGGGTTCTTAGTCCCTCAGCTAAAACACATCCAACGTGGTATGGGTTGGAAGGCAGCCACTGCTCCTTCTCCCTGGGTGGAGCAAGGGGCTCTCCCCCATCCATTTGTCAAATCAATGTTGTTTTAGAGCTGGGGTTAAGCAGTCACATAGAATTACCTGTGTAAAAATACAGTGCAGGGAAGGTTAGCTAAGCTTCACTTAGATCACTGCAGATGTGTTATTTTGGGACACATTCATACTGTGCAGTCCTTATTCAGACAAAACTGCAATTGACGTCATTTTTTCCATAATGTTGCTTTTATTTGAAATCATATCTATACATCTTGTACAAATCAAACTAATAATAAGCATTTCCATGTCAGACTCTACTTATGGATTAATTTTGGAATTTAGTTTATAGACATTATTTGACTTCAGTGGGATTTATGTCCCTAAAAGGACTGCAGCAACAGGGGACAAATGCTAGAAAGTGGCTTTTTGTCTATAATTCAACATATTTGTTTGTGGAACCCTGAACAGTGTTCTAATCTTCCATCTGAAAACTGCCTTGTCACCTCTTGATTTACAGCATTTTCCTTTGCCTTGCCTCTCTACGACTCGGTATTTCTTACAAGGCAGGTATTGTCAAATCTCTTTCTTGAAACATATAATAACCACCTTTTGTATCAAACAGGCGTATAAATTACTCAGCTTATATGACAGAACAGAAAATAAAGAGTTGAGTATCTGGCAGAGATGCCAAAGAGTGATGTTATTATAACCTTACTGTGAAAGATTTGCCAGCAGAAAGTTACATATCAGTGAGGTAATCAACGACAATAATCCCTTTATTACACCAAATACCAGAAAAGATTATTGTAGGATTTATTTCCAGATAAATCACAACTCTCTTATTGGGATGTTCAGTAGCCATCCTTGTGCATCACAGATGGGATTCAGAGCTTAAAGAGACCCCAGGCAATGAAAGACACATGATCACAGGGGTTGCCTGTCACTGTTACAGATGTATTATTCAGATCTTCTTGGGAATTTTCCCAAGATGTTTGTTTTTAAGTGGGAAATAATGTTCCTGCAAAATTAATATCTCACAGATTTTCAAATGCTCCTTCATGAAAATTACACCAGGAATGGAGCAGCTATTTCAATGTGGAATGGTCCAGATGAAACCAAATCACAGTGCTTGGCTTGGAGCAGTTTCAAACAACCACCCATCCTTGCTGGAGCTGTGGACAGACGCATGGGATTTATGTTTGGATGCTTTGTCCCTCCAATTCCTGCAAACAGGCTTGGCTCGTCTTCTGGCTGAAGAAGGGCATCCCCCTGGCAGCCAGCAAACACCACGTCCCTGGGCAAAGAGGTGCAAGGAAGCAGAATGTACCCTTGCAGGAAAAGCTGAAGATTCCGCTTGACAGGGGGAAAGATTATAGGGTCAAGAGGCAGCTTAGAGAAAAGCATCAGTATCAGCCTCTCCATGCCCTGCCTCTGACTCAAACTGCTCGGCCCTCTTTAAGCCTCCGAATCAAGTGGCCTGTGCAAGGGTAATCAGGACAGCCCAACACAGACACGGAACAGCAGCCCAAAGCATTGTCTCACCAGCTCCGTCCTTGGCGCCCGACTGTATCCCGAAGCAACCCTATTACCCAGGGGATGGTGGGAATGGGCAGCCCTCCCCTAAACATCACCTGCAGCACCCGATCAATAACAGGCAGCATTACCGTCAGCGCTTTCTGCTTGATTTATCGCTGCTTGTAAACATCAGCTGACTTTGGATGGAGCCTTAGGATCAATCTGGCTGAAGTGGAATTAAAAAGAGATAAAAGCCCTTGGTCGCCGTTTATTCGCGGCTGGGATTTGGTGCACGGCTCCACCTCTTGGCGACTGCAGACAGAGCTGGGGTTTGGCCTCGCAGGGTGGGAATGACAGCGTTTCCTTCGCCGAGTGTCACCAAATCAAACAGACTTAACTGAGACTCTGGAAATCAGAGTCAGGTGCAGCCGGAATCTCGGTGTTGAGCTTTTTCTACTTAAGGCGTGAAAGTCGCTCACAGGCTTTGGCTGCTCTGTATCCTTTCCCTTCTCTGCGCTGCAGGTGGGTGAGTATCCTGCAATCAGGTTGGAAAAGCCCTCTAAGATTCTCGAGTTCAAATATTAGCCTAGCACTGCCAAGCCCACCACTGAACCACGTCCCCAAGAGCCACATCTACACGTCTTGTTAATCCCTTCGGGGATGGTGACTCCATCACAAAAGTTTAAAAGTGTTACGACCTCAAGAGAGACTCATTTATCGTCTGATTCTCCGGACACAGGTTCCTCTCGGGCTCCGCATGCCGTGGGATGTCCAGGACCGATGGCAGGAGTCCCTGTGGTTGCCAGGCAGGGGCCAGGGTGGCCGGGACAGCCGGGGACCGCTCCCGCGGTGTCCCCGCAGTGTCCGCACACGGCTCCGTTCCGCAATCTCTGCTGCCCTCGCATGGCGCGTCCAGGAAAGGAAATGAGCCGGGTTTGGGCACGCTGGGTTTGAACAGGACATGTGCCATCACTGACCACCACCGCGGGCTCGCAGGCAGTTTGGCAAGTGCTGATGGTCATGACCCTTTCTGCGGTAATAACACTGAAAATTGATCGTCTCTGGACTTCGTCACATTGAAAGCTGTATTCAATAATAAATCTGAGCTTCTCTAGGAATGGGCTTGAAATACAGACCTAACAAGCTAAGCGATCAATCTGCATGTGTCCAGGCAGGGAGTCCTTGTCTGCTCTTTGGTAAGTGTTTTTTTTTTTCTTTATAATGTCATTTTGTTCTTCACTAATGCTCTCCATCCAAGGTTATCAGGAAGCTAATCAGCTAGACTTCCCAAGAACAAATAATTACCTAGGAAAACATTACTCATCCTGAAGACCAAACACAGCCTCGAGCCCTGCCTTGAATAGGTATTAAAGAAGGCTGTTCCAACCTGATGGTAAGAATAAAAATTTCTTTTGCATTAGGGTCGTCTTACTGCTGTTACTAGTAATAATTGTATTTTATAAAAGTATCAAATTATAGCCCTAGCTGTCAAGAAAGTCTGAATAGACTCTGCTTCTCAGCTGTGAGAAACTCTGGTGCTCTGAGTTTCTCATACTCAATACCATTTCTAGCTATAAATTTGTAGACCTTTGCTTTCATTTTATTTAAGCTTAATTTTAATACAAGACTGTTCTTACTGTTCACTCCCTGTGGGTAAGCCCCATGGTGATATCTGCAGTGTGATGCACACCTGTGTGCCTGCTCTCGTGGCAGTTACCAAACCCCAAGGAAGCTCGTTGTACCAGGGACAGTAACGTACAGCATGCAAAGGACTAAACGTGCTGTCCCATGGGATGTGTGCCATATGCAAATATGAGTCACATGTGCAAGAGCAGATTTGAGAAGATAAGCTGCTAAACTGGCCTATCTCTGGGAGAAAGTCAGGCTGGCAGACTGAAACGGCTGAGCTAATAGCTAAACTGGTCTTTAATCCATTTTTGCTGTAAACTATCTGGAAAGAGATCACCAGGCACTAAGTAGCCTACGTGGATGAGTTAAATGATAAAGCCTGAGAAAAATTATTGGGAAACTGGGAAAGTCATAATTTTGAAACATCAAAACTACTGGAATTGTATAATTGTATCCAGTGCAAGGCATATGGCTGTTGTCGTGTCTGGAGGTGACTTTGCTGATGCAGTTAGATTTAGTTGCTTACTTATGAGTCCCCTTTGGAAGAGACTAGTTGAAAAGACCCAGTGGGTTTGTAGCATGAAGAGGCACTTAGGAGCCAAGCCAGAAACTTGTGCAATTCCATTGAGCAACATTTCTCCTAAATGAATCCTGAGCAGAAAGTCTGCTAATACTGGATGTAGGCAGTGAGTGGCATCGTGGTATCACAGAAGAAGCAGCAGAGCAAAAAACTGAGAGGATTAGACACAGCAGGGGGACAGATAGGGGGCTGAGGAGGGGTAATTCTCAGGATGGGGATCCTACCTGTGTTTAGTGCTCTGTTTCTATGCCCACACATGATAAGTTTTATACACTGCAGCTTATGGAAATTAGTACCATTGAAAAGTGAATCTTGTGCTGCTCCTTCATCCCTTCCAGCAGCTCCCAGGGATAAGGAAAGCAGGCATCTCTCATCTCTCTCTTTGCACTGATGTGCCTTCTGCATGGCTTGTAGAAACGTGACGGAAACACCTGGTACGTTTGGGCTCACTGACTGTCACCAGTTTGTCATTAAAAGGGAGGATGGCATAAATGGTCCTAGAAGAATGCACACAAATCCGGGTATGAGTAACAAAGCAAGTGCCAGAGTAGCATGGATGATATTTTAATGTCCTGAGAAAGGAGAATTTTAGGAATCTGAACCATGCAAAGATGCTCGCTGGTGTTCCTGGGTCACTGGCTTGAAACCATAGCAGCCGGGAGCTCCTGGAAGGTTTGCTGAGGGCTTCAGGCAGGAGGAGTGGAATGGGAACTGGAGCAAGTTTCCTGTCTGAGACTCACAGTCCACACACCACAGCCTTCCAGCTTGGGGAAGTGAAGTAGAAGAGACATATAAATGTAATGTGACATATATAATTAGGAATATTACTTTGGCAGTCTCCTTCTGTGTTATATTCTGTGGCAGCACCTAGAAGTCAACAGTTTTATTATCTGTAAATAGAGGATAGGGCCAATATTGTTTTAAAATTCTGTTTATCATGCTAATTCCAAACCTCAGTGCTGTAATATTGACTTTCTTTTTATTACATAATCCTTTGCCTTTGAGAAAGGAGTATAGAAGGTGTTAAAGTCGCCATCAACAACTGACACATTAAAATATATTTCCTTTTTGCCAAAATGATTGTATCATATGGTAGCTGAAAAAATAGAGGTATTAATAAACATGGTTGGCATATTGGCCTCAGAATTACAAATTTTTTTCAGTGCTACACTCACGCAGATTTAGTTTTCAAGTATAGCAAGATAACTTCTGATAGCACAGATTCCATCTGGAGTAAAACAATAGTAATGTAATAGTTGTAAGATAATGCTGCATTGGTGGTGGAGCCTTGTTGATAAATAGTGTACCACAAATACTGCATCCCAAACACTGCATCACAAACACTGCCTCCTGTACTCCTGACCCAAAATCTCAGCAAAGTGAAGTATCCTTCTCTCCATTTTGCAGCTGGGGAAGCTGAGGCACAGAGCGATTTGCCCGCAGTCCCCAGGGAGCAGTTGCAGGCCTGCGGAGAGCGGAGTACGGCTGTGATCCCAGCAGGAAATGTGTCCTGCCAGGCAAATCCCGGGCTGGGCGTACCAGCTGCTCCCCTGCAGGGACTCTGGAGGGATTGGGAAGCTCCCATTGCAATGACGTGTTCTGATCCCTTGAAAAAGGCTCGGTCTTTTGGAGTGCTGCTGCTCTCTCAGGATGCCTGTGCAGTGCTTTCTGCAGAAAGTTGTCCCTGTCCCATTTGCGACATCAACCTCCACCATATTTGCAGCCCAAACAATCTGAGGGCAAATAAGGAAGGAAAACAAGTGGCCAACTGCTTTCCATTGAGTTCATGGGTTTCTCCTGGATACTTTGCAAGAGTTTTGTTTAGCCCAACTCTGGCTTCTGCCTGCAGTGATGTGAACAAGCAAAGGAGCCACGACCGCTCTCGCGTGAGTGCAAGTGGCCCAGCTGTGGTCACACAACAGCAGCAGCTCAGGTGGTGGGGTTTGAGATGTGACCTGGTGCTACAAAACCACAGCACAGCCTCCGTGATGTCCTTTGGTTTATTATTCTTTGTTCTCAAGGGCCTGCAACAAGCCCTACAAAAGTAAAGAGGATCTGTTTTCTGTGTTTAGGATTTTAGGGTATCTTTTTGAACAAATCGTTGCAAATCAGCTGCTAAAAATGTGTCTGTCATTTCTTTTAAAAGGCATTTCCTGTAAAATCAGCTGGGATTGTCACTCTGCCTGGGCTTTCTTCTCCTCTGCAGTAAACCAGCACTTTGTACAAGAAGTTTGGCCATTTCCTCCTTGTTTTTTCTCAACTAAAACATATCCAGAAAGACTGCTGATTTCCTTCAGTCAGAGGCAAGACGAAATAAAAACATCTTTATTATGCTGGTAGGACCAGCCTATCCCTCAAACAGTCATCTTTCCTTTTAACAGTAAAAATGAAAAGGAGGTGGTGTTGAACCAGTGTGGTGCAGGGACTCAACACACAGTGAGGAGCAACTGCAGCTTTTTTTTCTTCTCAGCTGATCCAAATTTTTCTGCAGAGCCTGATTTTTGATAGAGTGATTAAAAACCGTTTTTGAACAAGCCAGGGAAGGCAGTAGATTTGTTCTCAGCACACACATAAATAACGCCATGATGTCTGAAGGTCTAAAAAATATCTGCAAAACATATGTCAGCAAGAAATGGCATCTCCAAGGCAGCTTTGCTCTCAATTTTCTGCTGGAATATTTAAACAGGAATTATTAGTGTGGACTTTTTAATCATCATGGAGGTTTTCAAAAAACTCCTGCTTGGTGATTCCTTTCCTGTTTGCAAAATGCTTTTTTATTTTTTTTTTTTAAGTGAATCATTGACAAATTTCTTACTCTGTTTTCTTTTCTTTTTCTTTTGTCATATCAGCTGAGATATATCTTAATGTATTTTAAGTTGTTCGTAGATGTTTTGGCACAACAGTTTTTTCCTTTTCTCTTCTGATTCTCACAAGAATCAGTTGTTTGCTGGCTTGTTGGATTTTTCATTAACGAATTTCAAAACACACAGTGCTTTGCTTAATTTACAGAGTCTCTATTTTCAGCTTCCTCATCAGAAGGTAGATGTAACTGTGTAACATGCAGATTGAATTCCAGGTATTTCAGCCAACTATGCTGTTCAAGGACTACTCTTGTGAGCTTCTGAGTGGTTCTGTTGCATTAATTTTCCATATCCATTTACAGCAGTAAAGATTATCAGCTTGTTTGCTGCTAATATGTAACGACCATGAAAGACCAAATTAAAAGCAGTTTTGCAATTTAAAAGAGATATATCTCCAGCTGATCCTCTTTTTTCCATTACCTGCAATGCTCACAGTGTTAGTTTTGGATTTGTGTTTTCAGAGTTCTTTCTTATCTACATGGGCAGAGATGGCAAGAGGCAGATGAGGACAGCAGAAGCAGGGACTGCCTTTTTCCACAGTAAGTGCAGGATGAAGATGTGTGTGAAACTTCAGCTTGAAACCAATCCTGCCTCAGCTCTTCACCGGTGGGAATAGAGTTAATAATCTCTCATTGTCTTCCTGTCCTCCTTCTGCTATTATCTGTGCTGCAATCCAAAGGAGCACTGGTTTTAGCTATTTAGCATTTCTGTAATAATTGCAGCCACAAGATGCAAAGTATTCCACTTAAAGTGACTTTCTTCACATGATGTTGATACCTTTGCTAGCTGTAGGTGATCTCAAAGTTTGCATTTTTTAGCCAAAAAGAAGTTTCCTTGTATGCTTTTTCTGAGAGAACCACAAAACAAAAATGCCTGTCTTAAATTCTCAGCCCCACACTTCCTGACTGACCCAATATGAACCACTGCTGCTCTGCACACATTATTTCCTCTCTATGAAAAAACATGAAAAAAGAGTAAAAAATAGCCACAGTCTGGCAATACCTTGTGTTTCCATTGACCTTATCTCTCATCTTTTGGGGGTAGCAAGCTGCTCATCACAAGAAGGGAGCTAAAAGCAGAGCAGGGCAGAGGCGGACATGGGGCTGGAGACATCGCCTTCTCCAGCCTGTCCTTTCTGCTGACTGATCTCCTCCCTGACATCAAAGCACCTCACTGGTGTCCACCGTAGTAGGAGGCTGGAAACATTTTGTTCTATTCTTTCTGTAGTATCAAGGATGTTCTTTTGCTGCCTTTTTTGTCTGGCAATTTTCTTAGCAAAATACCTCCTTGCTGCAGCACTGCTGCTGTTGCGCTGCCCAGTGCTAAAGCCTGGCTGTTGTCACACAAAAATCATCAAAATGCAACTTTAGCTCTTGTCTTTGCTGTGTAACTGAGGCTTTCCTGCCACAAGCAGTGGCCAAGGTCTTCTCAGCCCGCTGAAGATGTCTGTCATCAAGTCAGCAGCTCTGTGTGTTCCCTCCATCTGTGCTGCTGGGGAGAGCTGCTGACTGGCACTTACTGGGAGCAGGATTTTCTTACTTTTCTCTTAGAGATCCTATAAGGAACCTCTTCTCCAGTTATATTTCTGCATGGCTTTTTATTTTTAGTTTTCTATGTTTTCTTTTTCGTCAAATAGTGTCATGTTTTGTTTTGTTTTCATAAAATATCTCAAAAAATGAACTCTTTTTTTTTTTGCCATATTCAAACTCTGTTTTGATACAAATGTTTGTATTGCATTTCAGTCTGTTAAAATTGTATTTATTTCTAAATAGATTTCTCTACAGATCTAATTATAAATTGTGATTATTATTTGCATATAAATGAATTGAAAACCAGTATTATTCAGCTTCAATGTATTCACTATTTTTAAAATAAAAAAATAAAATGAGTCCTAATTATCAGTTTTTAACAAAGTGAACTTTCTCTTAATTTATTTCCTTCCAGGGTAACAAACCAGGAGTTCTTTTCTGGTCTAAATTTTAAATCCTAGGTCCCATGCTTAAACCATTTTCTCCTGACAGCACATGGCTGAACACAAGCTGAATGTTTGCATATATATTATAAATATATATTTCAAAACAGACATTAATTTTTTCAATTCTCAGGGTTTTGATTTTTTTTCTTCCTAAGGATTATAGATATTTGACATTTTCCTAATAGCTCAATGAGCAGAGTCCCTGAGACTCTTAGTGTTTGTAAAAAAAGTAAATTATAAACCACTTGGATGTGGAAAAAACTTAGGGCATCCCAAAAGTTTAGAAACCAGAAGGCAAAGAATTTGAAATTTGCCTAAGACAACCAGAAACTGTTAGGATTGCTGATCTCAGGTGGGGGCATCATTAGCACATTGCCAGGCTATTAACGCATGATGCAAGTGAGTGTGAAAAGGGCTCAGCCCATGCGGGTGCTGCAAGAGCAGAGAGTCTGGCTGGCTGCAAGGGACATATTTCAGAATTAGTGTTCCACTTCTTTCTCAGAATTTATTTTTTTTTTTCTCTCCCTGCAAGCAGCAGCCATAACAAAATCTGTCCTTGCAAAGAAGTGAGTGTCATCAAAGGTGATGACTTTTTTTCTTTTAAATTTTAAATTAGCTAAAAGGCCCAGGCTGTTGAATACTTGATTAGAGATTTTGTATGCTTAAGGGGTCTTAACAGTGTGCTTTTACCCAGGTGGAGTCAGAGTACAAAGAGGAAGAAACCTCCGTTTGACACTGCCTCGCTAGTCTCAGCAGTGTATCACTCATTATTCTGCACAGGATTAAAGGTAAGCTCTGTATTGCTGCCTTTGAGGCTCAGCAGGGCAGTTATCCTTTGCAAAAATGGGGTTAAATAATTCCCCATGTGTGGCAGAAAGGTTCTGGAGAGAACACAGTTGGGTTTAAATTACCTGGCAGAGCCTCCAGTGTTCCAGCCTTTGTCTTCTCTCCTTTAAAATATTCTGTAGCCTAGCTCCAGGATAAAAGGAGTTTCTTAATCATAAAGGAAATTTAAAAAGCTTTTTTTTAAAAGAGGGGGTGGTATTTGAAAGTTACTAGTCCAGTCTAAGAAGAAAAGAGGAAACAATTTTTGTATGTGTGTGTGACATTTTTACAATCATTTCAAGCACACACAAGTACTGGATGCTCAGCTGAAGTTAACCAAGATATTTTTAATTGGAGATCAGGCCAAATAAGCACTTGTAAATTCACATTGCTAGGATCTTTATTCTAGACATTGTCTCTTGTTAAAGGAGGAGCATGCTAGAAATTTTCCATGGAAAGAAAGTTGGTTGTTTTTTGTTGTTTTTTCTCTGTAGAGTTCAAATCTTGCGATTATTTTAGAAGCATCTCATAGAGTGTCTAAGTTCAGATTTTCGGTCAAATGTTAGTGATTGAGAGGTGCTGTAGCTAGTGTTTCCAAACATATTGAGTGGTTTCTGAATTTTGCACAAATATAATCTGTTTGGAGATGTGAAATTATTTTTTTTTTAATATGATAAGTGAAATAATAGGATTCTACCTATATTCATTTTTATACACAAACATACACACATATTTGAGATCAGGAGCCATATGGGGTTGTTGATATCTGCCTGCATTTCTGAAAAATGCTCTTTTGCTCTTCCAAACCAAGGGTCTTCTGAAGCTACAAAGGTAAATTTGCTCCCCAGGATACTCAGAAGTCTCTTAGTACAGATCATGGTTGTAGATGACCCCGTACCAGCTCCTACCTCGATCTGTTGACAGACAGGATCTCTAACACTGCATGTTGAAAAGATGCTTGTCACAAAAAGTGGAACAGAAGGTTTTGACCCTTTAACATGACTCACTCAGTTATGACTGCAGTGCAGAAAGATAATCACTTGCAAGAGCGATTTGCATTCTACACAAATATGCTGATCCTAGAGATATAACCAGATGGATGCTTTTCCAAGGCACAGGCATCTGGAAGGCATATCCCTGTACAGTATCTCTCATTCTATCCCTATTCAGAAAGTATCACTCAAGGATATCATTAATTTTTCAATCATATTTTGATTTTAGTGAGATTTTGACATGTGTTTTTACACGACTACATGCTTATCTGCATTAGGACCAGCGTGCTCTCACCATCCCCAGAGAATTCTTGTGCTTTGATTAACTAGAGAGCTTTTCTAAACTTTCTGATGCAGCATGTGTCAGATTAAAGCTGATCTATGCATGAATGAGCACAGATGCAAGGAACTTCTCCTCCCTTCCTGTGTGCCCTGAGGGAAGGCCTTGCACAATAATAAATCCCTGCAATCAGCCATGTAGAAAGTAGAGAAAGACCTGGGCTATCTCTGTTTTATGATGCCAGAAAAGCTTCCACCAGCAGTAGCAAAATCAATGCTAAGGAGAGTTCAGCATAAGGGAGGAAGAAGGAGAATGACCATGGAGAGAAGCCTTGGTGTGTGTTCTCACACTGTGAGTACCCCTGGGATGAGCTCAGTCAGGGCAGTGGCTGGAGGCTGAGCTCAGCCCTGCTCATTGAGCCCAGCCTGCCTGAAGATCCCTTTCCTAAACCTCTCCAGGCTTACAGGGATAATGAGTGAGAGCAGGAGGCTAAAGCAGATGGTAACAGAGCCTGGTCTCTCCTCAACTCACCCGTGGTGCTGCTCTGGAGTGGGAAAGGAATGAAAGGCTGAAAGTTACCGAGGGGGGAGAACTGGACTGTTTCTTGCTGAGTTACGACTCACTTCATTCAAAACTATTGTCAAATGCTGCTTTTTTCCAGTCCTTACCACTCAAAGTCACATTATTTTTATGAAAGATTTTTATGTAATTGGCTTAAAAAGCACAGGAGAAAATTTTCTCTGGTTCCCTGCAGAGTTTTCTGCAGTTTTCCTGTTCTGCTGAGGCCTTGTAACATTGGTATCAACTCACTGTTGATAGTACTGGTAATGAGCTGCTGGCATTTTATCACTGTGGATGTAGTCACTGTAATATTTAACTCTTCATTTGAAGGTGGGATTGCAGGCCCTTTAAGCATACTGGTGTTTCCTGTGGTCAAAGCTTGCTCAAGATGCTGAGTAAATAATTCATTAGTATGTGTCTAAAAAAGTGCACTTTGACACTTATTTAAAATATTTTCACATATATTTTTTTAAAAGTTTTTTATTGAGCATCCCAAACCACACAGCAGAGTTTTCACTGAAACTTTTGAAAGTATAATTCCAATAAATGAAAAGGTTTCTTCTGGCACAGCGAGATTTGCTATGAGGAAATGCCATTGCAAAGTCAGGACATTAGGATAAAACCTGGAAGCAATGTTCTGCCCAAGGCATGTAATTGCTGTGAGATCTTTGGCAAACCTCCTCACCCTCTGGGCCTGATGCCTTTGAAAAGGTGATATAATGACTCCTACTATTTTTTAAAAATTGTTTTGACATCTACAAATGCAAATTGTTACAGAAATTGTAAGGGACAGCACTGTATTTTGTGTATGAGGCCAGTGGGCAGTAACTCCTCAGAGGATTTTTTAAATGCAAATGTTGCAAATAACAAGAGACAGGGTGACTGAACTGAGGAGTAGCTCAACATTTGAGGACTCAGACAAACATTTCAGCAGGCAACAGGCCAGCCACTTACAAGTACAAGCTCTCTTTCTTCATGTCAGTTTTTCTGCTAGTGACCTTAGTAGTTTACTTTAAGTCAATATTTACTTTAAATATTATGATTAAGTGACAATAATCTACCAAGATTAAAATGCAACTCTGGTAAGAATGGAGCCAAGTACACACTAGAACACTTTCTACAAGAGATTCTCTTCAAGGACCCTGAGCTCTGTTATGTGGAGAAGATGGGGGGTGTTGGACGTGTGGCACTCTGTGATGGTGATGAAGGTGGATCTCCTGTAAAATTCATTACTTGAATTGTGCTGCTACAGCTGGACATTGTTCTCAAAGGCCAGCTTCATGTTACAAAGGCCCTTTGAGCCACTAAAAATGATCACTAACACTTGATCGAGGCTTCCCAGAGTAGCTGAAGCTGTTGCCATGAGCAGCTGGGGTGGCACAGGACTGCTCTGCCAGTGACAACAGCCCCTGGGAGGGACATCCTTCCCCTCTTCCCTCCAGACTGCAGCAGTTGTTGCTACCTCAGCTCTAACTATGCGAGTTCTCTTGACAGGTTTAAAATCAGCTTGAGCCCTGCAGATGAAAAGTTCATAAAGGCAAACCTTGAAAATTAAGTTTTCTTTATGAAACATCTGGTTATGGTTTTGCAGCTCTAACTAGAAAATCTAGCTGAGCTAACATATATCCTGCTAAGGAGCTAACATATATCCTGCAGGAGTGTGGTGGCTAGTAAATCCTTTGGCTAGAAAATGTCCGTGACTGTCCCTAAAATATTTGTTCCTCCTGCCTAATCACTCTTTAACATTTCTTAAAATTGATGGGGTAAAGATTTTCAACTTCTGTCTTCTACACAAAAGCTGTTTTTTCTTTGTATCTCCTGTGAGGAAATGGCACCAGTTTTGTAACCATTATTTATTATATCCACGAGGCTGCCTAGCCAGTCCTGTGCTTCTCTTTCATGCCTTGCTTTGTTCTTCAGGAGAAGCAATCAACGCTTCATTACCAAATATAAGACAGGGTTGAACTTTTCAATGCTGTAATTAAGAGAGTGTCAGCGTGAACACTACAGATTCCCTTTCTGAGGAATTTATGATCAAGATGTAAAACTATAATCCTAGCTGAAAAACTCGCTTTTCAGATCTTATGGTATGAATTGTGATATTTTTACAATTCAAGGGGTCTTAAAAATTTTTAAGAAGGAAGTTAAACTGAAAAGAAAAATAATAAAGGAAGGAAGATTTTATTCTAGTGGTTAACCTTCTTCTTTTTAAACACACAGGCTTTGCTGGGGCAGATTCTTCAACTCAGAGAACTGATTTTCCCACACCTCTCCTCAGCATATATTTTCCTCAGAGAAAAAAAGCTCTATAGGCTTTTTTTTTCTACAAGAAAGGACTGGAGATGTCACCTGATAGTTATCTGTGACTATGAGATCCATAATCCTTACAGGTAATTATGTTGTCTGCCTGGAAGTTCTCAGTTTTGAGGTTTGGTTGTTGGATGGCAGAGCTGCTGATTCTGATAATAACTCAAATCCACTGGGATTGTGAGGAAGTCTGAGTACTCTTATTTCGGGTCTAGTGAATGTGCTGAGTAACAGCTGGCATTTCTAAGAGTTACTCTTTTATTGGTTTGGTTTTAAGGATTGCTTGTTCCATCTGAGATTTTGTTACATCCAGCAATTTACAGGATTTGATGCTCTCCCCACTGCAGCTATGACTCTCTTCAACATACATATTTTCTCTGGCTATATAATGACTCTTCAGCTTTAAGAGCGTTTTATCAGGTAAGTCTAAGGTCATGCAAGAAATGTTGGGAATGGGTAGGTTTTATTTGTCCTTCCAAAACACCAATGAGGCACAACCAAGTATGTCCAGACCAAAGTTTTTCTTTGCAGCAGAATTTTAACTACTGCAGCACAGCTCTAAATACCATAAAGATGAGCAACTCTGTGCCTGTGTGGCTTCTGAGTTGTTCAAGGGTGGTTCCTGTGCTGAAGCTGTGCCATATGACTGGTGGGGAGACTGTTGGTACCTGGCCAAGCAAAACAGAACCAGGAGGGGCTGCTGGGGCTGGTATTTGCTGGAGCTTGGATTCAGATGACTCCTGGATCTGACAGCTGACATTAAGTGAATGCTGCCATCTCCTGCTTGTAGAATGCCCAGGATCACCTGCATCCTTCAGCTCTCTGTGGTGTGAGTGGATGTTTGGGTATTAGCTTCTGCAGCTGGGGAAACTGGCTGCTTAGCTCTTGCTTTTTGCCACTGTACACATAATTTCAAAGGCAGCTTCAACATGAAACATTGAAGACTTTAAAGATGAAGAGCTAAAAAAAAATGTATGGCAGAGACATCATGGTGTGATTAATAAATATTCTGCTATTCTCATTCATCTACTACCATGGCTCCTGTTAGATGTTCTGTGAATTTGTAATGGAGTCACACATTATAAGGAGAGAAACTTGTCCCAGGTTAGACAGCTGGAAAAACGTGAAAAGTCTTCACAAAATAGCAAACAGTGATAAGATTGCAATGACCATCTTTTTGTTTTGCATTTAAAATGAACCACACCTTTCCCAGGTATTGGGTTTTCTTCCTTTTGTGGTGGTATATTTTGAATGTGCTCTTCAGTTTTTTTCTGATAGGTCATACTTATTTGAAACTTTTTGGTACTTTTGACCATGATAAAGGCTTGTTAGTTTGCTTTTGGGAACAGTTTCCCAAATTGCTCCTACAGAACAGTTGGACACAATTGATGTTTTCTTCTCCTTCTGTGTAGCTAGGGAGTATATTTGGTGGCATTTGTTGCAGAATCCCATTGCAGGTATCATTTTGTTTCAGTAGTTTCTGCATGCATAAGGTGAAAGTATCAATTAATGTTTGACTACTGTTCAGTGTTTTATAATGCTGGCTGAAATGATGGAAAACTATTTTTCTGCTCAACAGAGTAGATTAGTCTGTTAAAATAATTGTGCTTTTCACTCCCTTGTGCCAGCCACCAGTATTGGGAGGGGGGGAGATGAAGAATTACCTCCATGAAACTTAACATCAGCATGTGGGAATCAGCATTTGGATTACAGGACCTGCCATTGTAACACAGCACAGCCCTTGGAGAAATGGCCAAGATTTTCCCTGAAAATGCTGTGGCATCCCTAGCTTTGGTTTCTGGGCATTTGTTTTGGTGTCTGCTGAACTGGCATGACTTGTTCCCTGTGATGACCTTGTCATCCTGCCTATGGGTGTAGGAATTTTCCCCAGATTTATCAAATTGGTCTGGGTCAAGACCGATACATCAAGTTGAATGGCTGTACCAGGGCTTGACCTGCAAGCAGGGTGTTGTCCTACCGCTATTCTTCTGAATCCCAATCTGGGAAACACTTTTAGCATTTCCACTCCTAAACTGATGTGTGATATAATTGTAGCGGATCACCTGGAGTCAGTTTTGACTTGACAAGGTAACTCCAGGACAGTGGAGCTGTACAGCCTTTTCCTAAGGCTCAACCATCCTTCTCAGACGAGCAGAACATAAGCTCCGAGCGGCGCCCTGGCAGAGGGGACACCCCGCCTCAGGGGGCGGCTGTGGGCATGGGGCCCTGCGGGGACAGTGGCGGCCGGGAGCTCGCCTCGACAGCAGCCCCAGGGCGGGCAGAGAGACGGGGCGAGGAATCCCGAGGAGTCCCGGCCCCGCTTCGGCGCTGAGGGGGGCGCGGGAGGGCAGGGCCGCTGCCCCGGCGCTGAGAGCAGCCCGCGCCATGGGCGCCCGGGGTGGCCGCGGGGTCAGGTGGCGCCGCCCCTTCCCGGTGACGGCAGAAGCAGAGCCCCGGGAGGCGCCGCGGGAGCAGCGGCACGGTAGCGGCAGCACCGGCACTGCCCCGCCGCCGCACGGAGCCGCCGCCGCGGGGTGAGGTGAGGGCGGCCCGGCGGCAGCAGCAGCAGGTGCCGCGGGGCTGGGGCGGGGCGGCGAGTCCAGCGCGAGGGAGGCTCTGGGCAGGGCAGGCGGGGGATGCGCGGGGTCGGGGAGAGAGCCGGGGTGCAGCGAAGGGTGAGGGACAGTCGTGCCAGGGGGCGGCGAGCGCTTGGGCTGGAGGGGACAAGGGAGTCTGGGGGCTCCCTGAGGTGGCCCTGCGGCCCCGCACCTTGTGTCTGGCCGGGCCCCGCCGCAGCCCAGCCTGACGGAGAAGAAGGAAGGAAACCTTGGCAGTGTGGCAGTGCCTGAGAGCAGCCCAGCCGTGCGCGGCCCTGCCCGGGCTGAGGGCCCGGCCTGCCCGGGGCAGGTGGGCACCGAGTTGAGGCGGTTCCGCTCCCCTGCTCGCCCCGCCAGGCCGCAGGGCTCTGCGGGCAGCAGCTGCATCGCAAGGGCCATGTATTGATTGTTATTAATTATTAGTGCTGTGGTACTGCGCTGGTGTCACTGGTGGGTATCCATCTGGTGAGGTGATGTCCTAAATCCAAAGGCAGAGCTCAGGGCAGAGGATGCAACAAACCTTTTGCAATGCCCAGAGCACATGTGAAAACTTAGAAATTGGCTGGAGACGAACTTTGGACTTCACTTCTTGGTTAACTTTATGTGTCTGGAAAGCACCTGCTGTGTCATATGGGTGAAATTATAACAGACTATGGATTCATTAGTGGTTATCTGAGATATTCTTTGCTAGCTGGTACATTTATAACTTGCCTTTTCTAGTTTTTCCTCTCTGTGTTATCACAAAGAGAGTTACAAGCTGTACACTGATCTTCTGCTAAGAAGGCTTTTTTTGTTAATGTCCGAAGTAAATGAAGTAAAATTAAGTAGACGGGATAGATTAAATAGAATTTGTTGTTTTCTTTTTTTTTTTAATGTCCATGTTCACTTGGTTACTTGCAGTGTGTCTTTTAGACTTTTTAGTCCAAATCAGTCAGACTTTTCAATTAAAATCTATCAGAACAGGCCTTACACAAACAGTAACAAGTGATCCAAGTTTTGCATGTGCTACAAGACACCTTCAAAATTTAGCTCCTGTAATTCCTACAGTCCAAGGGAAAGAGTCATGCCTGTGTCTAAGCTAGAGCTTGTGGCATGTTTTGGTGATTATTAACTCACTTGCTGAGTCCTGTAAGTGATGCTGGATCTTTCCAGTTTAAGCTTAAGTAACTTTTCAGCAGAAGAGCAGTGATGCTTCTATTACACACAGCATCTTGTAGTTCACACTCTGCTGGGTTAGAGGCATCCAGGTAATGGGGTGATGAAGGTCATCACAGAATTCTGCTGCATGAATGGGTAGAAAGATTGTTATTCCAAATAGTTGTGCAGTGATGGGTGTAAGGAAGGCTGAGGGGCACCTGTGGGTGAGTGTAAGACAGCTCCTGATGTTTGGAGGTCTTATGCCAAGGGCTTCTGTTAGTTCTTTTACTATTAGGCAGCTTTTTGTGATGTTACTCTTCAACTGGAGCAGGTAGCCAAAACAGTCTAGAAGTGGTCAGGTTGATCAAATATTGCAATATTCTTTCCACCTTAAGTCAAAAACTTGGCTTATGACTTAGCAGCTAAGTTAGATTAAATTCACTGTTTTCTCTGGTTTCGGGAGAGAGAGCTCCTTTAAAAGGGGAAGTCCAGTATATTATATTCAACAGAAACTGTTTTAGAAGCCACCTCTGAGAGGCAGTTCCTTTGTACTAAGGGTCTTATCTCTCAAAAAACCTGCTGCATTGCTCTTTATTAAATAGTTGTATTTAGAAACTTCTTTTCTTGTGTTTCTAAATAATATTTCATTTAACAGCCATACCTTGTACTGTAAAAGGCAGAGCTGATGTATGTTTTTTTTATCATCTCTTGAAAAACTATACTCATTTAAAAGTTCAGTTTTTTATTATTCAGTGTTGTGTTGCACAAATGCTTAGGCCTTGTCCCAGATCACAGCATATTTATTTTATTACGATTCTTAATGAAAACAGCAAAGTGAGAAGACAGGGTTTCTATTTTTTTGTCTGAAAACATAAACTGTTCAAAGATTTTAATTTCTATTTTTCCCTCCTTTCATTTCTTGTTTTAACAAATCATTGTAGCAGGATGACCATGGCTGTCTTTTTGGGTTCAGGCCTGTCATAATTTAAATTATTATCTGTTTATCTTCAGGTAGTCTAAAAGGATCAGTTACATTATGGCTAAAAGAAAATAATAAATCTGCTGCTTGCAGTACATCAAAGTTGTTCACTCCCTCCCAGTTGTAGGATTGGGGTACATAAGTTTTTTCAGTAGTATAAAGAAAGAATACTCCATTTCTTTATTACTGTAACAAGCCAATATAAAACACTAAATGATGTGTATGTTTTGCAAACCATGGAGTGGTTCCTGCTGTAGAGCACTTCAAGCTCACGGTTGGCAGTGTACAGGTAAGAAGGGACTCTTGTGGCTTCTCTGTTAACTTAAAAAAAAAAGTTTTTATTGAAGTGGTAGAATTCAAAAAGGGAGTGGAAAGATTGCACCGGACAGCTTCAAAGTCAGGGAGATCGCTCCTAAAGCAGCTGGTGACACGGTGTTAAAAGGCAATTTCGTGCTGTTAATGAGAGGGAGCAGCAAAGAGCAGTCAGGAGACAGCGACACGGGGTGAGGGGGCGAGGGCTGGCAGAAGTTACGAAGGGGAAGCGAGAAGCGCCACGGTCGAATTAGCCATGAACACGGAAACTGAAACTGCTTGTGATGGAGAGCAGTGGTCTGAGGAGAGAGGAAGAGAAGCAGAGGAGGTGCCGTGGCTGGTGGCTGCTTGCACAGAGCTTCTTTAAACCTGTCCTGCTCAGGGATCGGGTTAAGGGGGATGGCTGGGAGCTCTGTGGCTGCAGCCCTGCGACTGGTGTGACAATGATACTCATTCATGGGTGAAAGAGCAGGTTGCAGACCATCCTGTTTGTAAATGATCTCCCTGAGGAGTAATCAGGTTCGTAATTAGCTGTTTGATGCAGTGATGTGGGAGACCAGAGAGCACAGAAACTTGCTCATATTTGTGAGATCTGCTCTGTACTCATCCCTCTTTTGGCTGTTTGTGCCAAGATGTGTCCCAAGTGTATGCACACAAATATCTGCCACCCAACATGTGGGTAAGAAAAAGCATACTGTGTAGGAGAAACAGAGCCATGAAGTTTTAAAATTGCAAAAACTGATGTTTGGATGTTGCCAGCACTTCAGTGTTTGTATTACTCGTGTTTTCCCTTCATTACAGTTCTCAAAAGGACAGTTACCTGCTTTACATTCTCATGTAGGTCTCATCCAGGTTTCAGTTCTAATACAGTGCAAGAGTTTACACAAGCTGATGTTGCTGGAACTGCCCTCTGTGAAGGCTGTTTGTACCTCCTTTCAGGATAAACCAGCAAGAATTAATGGTGGCCATGTACCTGCCTTTCATTTGCATGGGCAGGAGTCTCTGTTGGGTATCTAACTACATAAATGTGACCTTTAAAGACATGAAAATGCTGTTTTAAATATTGAATTTTCTCCCTTTCCTGCCTTATATTTTTTCTCTTCAGGACACTGAAGGCTGTAACGGTTTGATTAAAAAGAAAAAATGCTGAGAAAGAATATAAACTATGGAGTGCTGCCTGAGTATGAGAAAAGCCAGATCAAAAGGACCTTGGAATTGGGAACTGTTATGACAATATTCAGTCTTAAGAAGAGCAGCCCAGAAAGGAGGACTATTCAAGTCATAATGGAAACCAGGCAGGTAGCATGGAGCAAGACAGCTGACAAGATTGAAGGTTTCTGTGAGTATTTGCAATGCGTACCTGAACTTGGAGTTACTAATAAATTGATGTACTTGTCAAATATTAATTTAACAAGCCTTTTGTTAACATTATGAAGATTTTGGCTGAAAGAGTTTGGTAATTTGCTGAGAATATTTTGAATTGTTTTAATGTAGACGAAGAATCTTCTGCAGCTCATTATTTAGGTATCTAACACTACTTAAATATGATTAACATGCTTTTATCCTTAGTCTTGTTCTCAGAGTTTTCATCTTTGAATAAGATGATGTTTGTATTCTCTGAATTGACAGACTGTTTTCCATCATTATGTCTCACAAATTCAAGTGAGTAATTATTCTTTACCACTTCTCTGCAAAAAAAAAAAAAAGAAAGAAAAAAAAAAAAAAGAACTAACCAAACACCTTCAAATACAAGGAAACTGAATTCACATGTTGGTATTCTTGGGCAATTTGCTGTCTCAGGATGGAAGTCATTATTTAGGACCATTACTGGGAAAGTACCAATGGCTTAGGAGGATGAAGCTGTGAGATATGAGGTGGTTTCAAGGCCCTGAGTTGGTACGGTCTCTTTAGTTGACATTGGAACTGACTAAACCCACTATTTGTAACAAGGTCAGGAAATAGAAGGGGAATGTAAGGCTAGATAGGGCTGCAAAAACTAGACTAGAAGAATAAAGTGAGACTAATCCTCAGTTCTTACGAACACAACTGATGCCAAGAAAACTCAGCCTGGGCTTTCTGTGATTTGTGCAGCTCAGGATGGTGTAATGTAATTACAGTGCTTGCAAATGACTATATGGTAGTTTTTTAAATTATTGTGAGCATGATTTTACTCTACAGCTGCTAAGTAGTGTTTGTCCTCAATAAAGGAATTGAATAGTTTGTCTGAAATGCCAGAATCATTTATTGGTCTGTTGACGTGTGGTTTTGGTTTTTTTTTGGTAAATACACGATAAGTTAAAAACCCATTGGTCTGTAAGGTTGCAAAGATGGGCACTGAGAATTTGCATGATTTTGGGATTGTCTGATTAGTTTCTCTTCATGCTCCTGACTTAAAAGTATTAAATCTCTGCTACTGTTTCCACTGGTTCCTGCCTTATTCCTTGTGGAGACTGGACCTGCAACTGGAAATGTCATATAGTGGAAATAAAAGACTGGTTGTGTGGGAGGATGTTTTTATCATTGGTGATGAAAATACGGTCATATTCAGTATTCTGGGGAAAAGCAAACAGGTCTGGACACCCAATTAACAGGTATTCTGTATCATAATCTTTCATTGCCCCAGTTTCTTATGTGACAAATGAGGGTAATTATCCTTTCCTATAATGATGTGTGTGAATGCAAGTACAAGTGTATTGCTGGTACTGTGCCAAAAAAGACGTCCTGAGAGGGCATGTAGAATTCAGTTATGAGAGCAGTGCTTGAATATTGTTTAGCAAATAAAGCCTGGGGTTTATACACAGAGCCATAAGATGAAAACATAGCAGAAAATCACCACTCAGTGAGGGAAGGAGACCTCAGAGTCCTCTGGCCAAACCAATCTCTGACCGTGTGTTGACATCTTGTCGTAGCCGTTTGCCCAGAGGGGACAAATTTAAAGCTGAACAGACTGTGCATTCCAGATGCTGAGGTCAACTTTTTCAGTCCTGTCTTGTAATCACCTTTTATCAAAGCTTTCTGGGGGTGGTGTGTGTTTGTGGTAATAGATTAACTAGCTTGCTCTGTGCATGGATTTTAATGCTTTTAAAAGAAGATGAATATTGTAATTTGACTCTTAAACCTGGGTGATCCAGCAGGGTAATGACTTGGCTTCCAGATCCACAGGCAGTCATTGCTAGAACAGGGAATATTGCTCCAGACCTGTGCCTTACCCAAAAGCCATCTGCCTCTCCACAAAAATTGTAGTGCTGTAGCAGTTTTTTTAATTGAACAACACTTCAGTGACGTGTGTAACAATGGGAACTTTAGGTCTGAAAATACATCCTAGCCCTAAAGCACAGATATGCAAAATATTGTTTTATTGTCTTACAAAGCAACGAATCTGCCCCAACAAGCTGTATTTTGCAGGTATTGTTCCAGAATATGGTATGAACAGTTGTTCCAACTCACCATGAACTGCATCTGGTCTACTAGAAATGAAAGTCACTGCAGTTTTAGCTTGCTGACAGTGTTTTTGCTGAAGAGGAAGGAAGTATTTTATTTAGTTAGTTACTTATTTGTATGTTGCTGTTGCTTCTTTTGACTGAGACTCAGGCTTTCTTTTTGCTTGAAAAATGGAAAAATGATGGATTTGAAGCTCTCCTATTTGAGAATTGAATGGAGTGGCCTCTTGAATATGCATATATATATGAATGAGCCCAAATATATGCTGGTGGATTGTATTGACTTTGTGACAAATAAACCCACATTTTTGTTTCTTGGTTTTTTTTTAAGGAGGGCAGAGAATTACCATCTCAAGTATTATAATGTATTAATACACTTAATGCTATACAAAATCTAATATTCAGGATATGATCTTAATGATTGCTATTTGCATGTGTGTCAGTCCAAAACCAATTAATATTCAGTACCAGTGGGAAAGTTAAAATGGTTTCCTGTTCCGTGCATGCTATTTTAACTCAAGTTTGGCAACTGCTCTTTACAGAAGGCAGAAAACTCAATGTTTGCATCTGTTACGGGTTTGTGTTTCTAAATCAGATAGTGAGGAGAGTTCTTTAACTTTGGGACACAAAAATAGGCTGTTAATAGATAGCAAAGATGGAGTCCAACACTTATACTTTATTTTAATACTCTCCCTTTGGAGATCAAGAAAAAAGTGTTAAAATTTTTTTCCCTCTCCCTAACTGCCCTGTGTAGTGTTGGGAATTTTGGATGTCATAGTGCTGATTTTCTTGCTGATGGACTGTAAATGTTTGAAGGACACTCAAATTCCTCTAAGCCAGAGTTGATTATAATTATTACAATGATCTTTTTCAAGTTTCGTTAATATTATTTTGGAAATGATTTAAGTTAAGCCTCACAATAACAAAAAGGCAGCTACTCTTATTCTGGAATAAATTGACTGGGGCAAGGGAGAGATGTAGGATTAGCTATACTTATATAAAAATTTACATAACCCCATGGGCCCAAAAGTGGCACTACTGTGTATTTTAAATCACACTGCTCATGAAAAGGCACCTTTTGTTGAAAACCTGCCAGCATATCTGTTTAGATAGAGTGAAAGAGTTGCTAAAATTAAGGCTATTTCCTACTCAGTGCAGATGTGTTTCTCTGGATGAGAAACTTCAGAAAATTCTTCCTAGATCCAGGTCTTTGGTGCGGTAAGAAGTGAGGATTTACAAAGGGTAAATCTGGTTTAAACAATCTCTTCATTGTGTGGTTCAGATCACACAGTGTCCAAGTACTGGAGATTTTACATTGATCTTTTGGGAGACTTGAGTTGCCATATACAAAAGGAATTTCTAACAGAAAAGAACTGGGGAGAAATCTCTGTATTTTCCCCTAAATGAAAGAACACAGGTTGGTTGTGTCTTTTAGAGAAGGATATGCTATTTCAGCAGTAGATCAAGCGGCACCGTATTTCTGACTGTGCATGACGTAAGTTTGAGGTGATGTTTTCATAGCCCAGCATTAAGCAGTTAAATTCCAAGGTTAGTCTCACCTGTCTACCCAGATAGGCATTTGAGAGAATGAACTTATTTTTGCTTGAGAGAAGGCAAGTTTGGTTTCCTTGTACAGAGGGATTTGATTTGCTTGTTTAATTTGCAGTGGACCCTTTTCCTGCAGAAACGAATCCCTGCATACTGGGTGGGGAGCTGTGAAGCTGTGGCTCGCCAGCATGCTCTGCTGCAGTGTGTTGCCTCCTTATGGTTCTGCTGTGTATTTTTGTTGTGTGTTTAACCTTTACAGCTGTGTGTGGGTCTGGATGGGCGCCCTTGGGTCACACGCACCCGGGGTTGGTTCTCCCCACCTCAGACTGTCCCAGGCTGGCCTCAGCGTGGGCGGTGTTGTGCGCACTGGGACAGCAGTGACAGGCAGAGGGGAAGGGAGAGGTGGCCAAGGGAGGGCAGGATTTGTCAGGACTCTGCTAAGACAGACGCCTGTGTGGCTGACACCTGGGATTTGCTGTCTGAGAGGACATTCCAGAACTCCCAAATAAGGCCTCCCAAATTGTGGTATAGTGTTTATATGCACATGAATAAATTAGGCCCCAAAGTTATGATATTAAAGCTTGTAGAGCAAGCAGGTGGCGAGGTGTAAATCTCCAGGAAGCTGATCCATTATGGATATTCCATTCTTTCTCAGATGCAAAGTGCTTTCAGGACAATTATTAAGGGAAAGCTCATGGTGACTAGAGTTGGATTAGTCACTGGAAAATATGTGAGTTTCTGCATATTCTTCCAAGAATCCCTTGAGTGAAGGGATGATTCACAGCCAGGAGAATTTATACTCGCAGAAATCTGTGGTGCCATCCTTGAATGTGCAAGTGTGTGATTCTCTGTAATACAAGCATGCTCATTTCAAGGAAGATTCTATTTGAGGACAGAAGATGATTTCTCTGTTTTTGAATTCCTAGGAATTTTATTTTCTTTTCACGTGAAGAGGTGACCTGCTTTTGTAAAATCATATAAACCATATTTTAATACCTTAATTTTTGGAAAAGAAAGATCATCTGTTTTTTTCATGGTGTTTTTTTTTATTGCAAAAGACTCCATAATAAAAATATCTAGTGACAATTTAGTTGTGCAAGCTCATAACAAGAAATAGGTTTAATGCATCAGAGGGCCATATTTAGAAAAAGTTATATAATATGAACATACTATATGAATATATATGAAAAATATATAAAATATGAATATATAATATGAGCTATGAAACTGCTCTTTCTGTATGCAGAGCAAGACATCAGGGTGTAGATAAGGTTGAAAGAGAAAAGGGAAGAGAAATGTTAGTATTAATTTATTCTGAAAACTTTCTCAGAGGATGAAGTACCTGGACTGGGGAGTGGCAGAGATGGAGACATCATGTTGCTGTGATTGCAGAATTATGAGGCAGGGGAATAAAGGCTATACTTAAATTGAAGCTTTTGATGCTCGTGACACACCACAGTACAACAATAGCAGCCATTTCTATTTTCTGCAGCCCAGACCTTTATTAATGCAATAAGACTATCTTGAATCTTTTTTTCATTTATAACAGAAACCTTTGTTTGACAATGCATAACATGTTATTTTAGAATTAGTGTGAACTTCTCATTTCACATTGTCTCACTGCTCTAGTTTTATGTGTAATATTTTCCCAGAGTTTGTAGGAAAAAATGACCACTTTTAAATAAATTTGCCATCTCAAAGTAACTTAGCATTACTGATTTTTCATTTAACCTACAGAAAAGAGTTATCAAGTGTTAAGTTCACTTGAGATTTTCTTCCCTGCTGAAAAGGGCAGATTTTAGAGAATTTGTCTTCTAGAACATGATTAAAAAGCCCAGACATAAAACGAAGTTGATTTTTCATGTTTCACAGGGAATGTGCAAAACTAAAAACAGACTTAGTAAATTCATGTTAAAAGTAGAATTAGAACCTGTGGGAGCTGCTCTGTTTTTTCTCAGTCTGTAAGATTGTCCTGTCCTTTCCAACTTTGTTATACTGCCAAGCAGGAATCACTACTTTCTGCCAAATGTTGCACCTGGATATTTAATGAACAAAGCTCACTGTAGAAGCAGTGCATCTGTAATAGTCATGTAGATAACAGCACCAGGTCAGGCCACATTCAACTGGCAGGATGAGGGGAAATGCAGGGATCTGTAGTTTAATTTAATGGCAGCCTTCTGTGTGTTGCCACAGGCAGTGCTGTTCTACCTAACAAGGGTTAGGGTTTTTTGTCTTCATTGTTTTTATTTTGTGAATTTTATCCAGCAGCATCTTTGCCTTGAAATTAAATTTTGATAATGTTGCTTTTAAAATCTTTGCTAAAATGACTGCCAAAGAGAGCAAATTTTGGTGCTGTGCCTCCTTTTGGCTATCAGATACACTGGGAAACTTCAAAAACTAACACTTAAGAGTGTTCATGCATGTGGCTCACATTCTTAAACACTGTTTTTTTTTTTCTATGTGTTAAACAGCTGAGTCATTTATTTAGTAGAATTGTTAATATCAGTGTAAATTTGTTCTGTGGTAGAAGACTTTTTTCCCCCTCATTGGAGAAGAAGCTATAAACATTTACAGATCTGTACCTGTCTGGGAAAAGTGATGAGCATCTATATATTCTGGTGAGGAGTGTGAAATGAGTGCTTAATATGGCTTGATTTCTGGACTTGATCTTGCTGATTTCTAGTAGGGACCTTTGTTTTCCTTACTGCTAGCAGAATTTTCATCTGAATTTCCTTACTGTTTCAGACTTAAAGTAATAAATAAACTTAACTCAGATTGAAAACCCTGAGCCTCTATTCTGTCATTTGCTTTCTGTAGTCTGAATACTGTTAAAGAACACTATGTCATTGCAAAGTGAATCCACTTCTTGCTCTTTATGGAGTAGCTTCACAAAGGAACATTAAAATTCACCTTTTTTTGGTGTGTTTTGAAACGGCTGTATTTCATTTGTTAGCCAGGGGATCTTTGTGTAAGTCTTCAGCTGAGTACATGAAGCTTGGTTTCTGTGGTCAAATGAAAAAATGAACATGTGTAGCCTCTAGCTCTTTTCAAATAATGTCTTCCCTTTAGCAGCTCAGTTCTGCAATGTCTGATGCTAACTTACAATGACCAGACTTCCTGTCATGGCCAGCCAGCAAAACGGGGATGGAATGAACTGCACAGACCTCAGCACCCCTAAATTGGTTGATCAGAGTGAGTGTGAGATGTAGGTGCTCCATCCTTTTCCCAAAGTCAGGATAACATGCCAACATTTTTGTTTTGTTTTGTTGCATGGAGCAGAATGTAAACTTTTATGAGCACAAACGTAAATTTTAGCCTATTCTTATGCCATTTTGTGGAGGTGCCCTTTGATTTTTAATACGAGAACAGTAGCCAGGTGTACACCCCCTTGAATTCAGAGCTCAAACTGGGAAGCACTGTAACATGGTGCTGTACTGAGCAATCCAGTGAGAAGTTATGAATTTAGTAGTAATTTGTTGTTACTGTACATGCCAGCTCTGTGTGACGTGATTACGTAAAACCCAATGGGTTTAAAAGGTGCACTTCTCTAAACCTTATGTCAATCACTCAGCTAAATCCCCAGAGGACCCCTTGGAAAGGTACTCACGGGTGCTTTCTCAAGGTGCACCACACTGTCTCTCATGTTTCATCCTTGTAACTGTGTTTTCAGAAGTTTTGTGGCTGATCTGTAATGACTTCCTTAGGCCGCTGAATGTCTCAGTAAACATCTCTGTTTACATGAGCTGAATTACCTTCCCTGCCACATCTGGACTGCCATGCTGCAGGACATTGCTGCTTTCTTGTGGCTTTGTCCTCCAAGAGAAGCCTCACCTTGTTCCCTCCAGAATCAGATACGATTTGTGTTTCATTGCTGCTCTGAAAAAAAGAGGCTGTTAAAACACACCTTGGGTAGTTAATATTTAATTCTGCAGAAGTGAGAGCAGAGCTGTTGTCCTCACTAATCACCATGAAGTACATTTGGAAAGGGATACTAAAGGCTTTCTTCATTCACTGGGCACTCATTTGCACACAGCCTCTGTGGCAGTGGGCAGTTTCTGCCTTTCTAAAATGAAACCTACTTTGGAGTATTTTGTAATGCAAATTTTTGGAAAAAAACTCTGGTTCTCAGTGTGGAATGTTGCTGCACATATGTACACATGTAAATGCAATTATATTCATAGAGAGGATAGCCACCCCATGTCTTGGTGTACACAGCTTGGGTGATCAGAGTCCCTTATTTTCTTCTTCAAACATTGCCAGTAGTTTCTCTTATGCCTTCTTGAGACTTACTGAAATAATGCTCACAGCAGGCTTTCTGACTCTGTAAGCCTCCTCTGAATCTCTCTGTAGGCTTTTTCTTTTCCTTCATTAAGTACATGACTGAGCTCTGATCCGAGCACCGTTTGTGGCCACAGACACTGAAAGACTCCTGGGGAATCTGGGCTTTGAATCAAGAATGTTATCCTACAGAACTCTGTAGTCCATAATGGCAGATTCAGGTAAACTTCTACACTGTTAATGTAGACTTTTCTATGAAGGGTACTTTGATGGGTTGACAGCCTCTAAGGTTTTTTGACCCATGCTTTTATATACAACCAGCCTGATGTTCCAGCCTAACATTACCTGACTTGACCAAAGGTGTTCTTGCAAACTCACCTTCCTCCAGTGAACTTAGATGGACACTTCCAGCTCACAGAAGGTGCTCTGCTGGTGCCACTGGCTGGTTTTCAGCAGGGTCTCCTCCCTAACCCACCTGTCTGTTCAGGTGCTGGAAGGTTGTGTTCCCACCCAGAGGTGACTGGTGGGTGACCATTGTGGCAGACAGAGCCAGAACTTCTCTCTTTAAATAGCAGTGCAGCAGAGTGTTGTTTATAACAGTGTAATGTGTTTTTCACAGTTCTCTTGACATAGTTCTCTACTCTTGGTTATTTTGTATCATGTCTTCCCCTCAGCTTGCACAGCACCTGCTGCAGTGAAATGCAGGTTCTGTTTCACCATCTACCTCCAAGTGTGACTGAAGGAACTGTAACAGGAATTTGTACCTGCAGGTGTGTGACTGAACATGATCACTGCTGGGTTATTTGAATGGAGATCAGTGGGGATGTTGAGGATCAAAAGTTTATTGTTAATTTCATGGCAGTAAAGAGCTCTGTCAGGTGCCCTGGAAGGCACTGAGCAATTAATCTGTGCAGGATTAGGAACCTATCTGTGTAGTAGTGTAATGATCCATTGAATCCACTGATTTGCCAAATTACACAGCAGCAGGAGCTGAAGTTTGGCAGCTTCAGGCTCTGAACTGCCTCGAATGCACATCCAGGTCAGAGCCTGAGACAGCGTGATAATTGAAGGTGCCTTGGAGTCTGGTCTCCTTAAAGAGCCACTTGAGGGAGTTGTCAGAATCAGTCCATGACTGATGAGGCTGCTAAGGAGATCCTTCCAACCTGGGGAAATAGTCACATAAAGGAATGGATGGAATTTTGAACCCCACAAATTGTGGGTTTTAGAGTGGCACTAGACTTCTATAAACTGTTTGGCTGGGGACTGGCTGTGCTGGCGGAGTGCTCTCCTTGTCTTGCTGGATGTGAGTCAATTTCTGTACAGGGAATACTTTGATACATGTTTCCTTAGGAAATGTTTTAATCTTCTTTCACCTTTCTTGTGCAAATTGCACCTGCAAGTCTATTGGATTTGATTTGACTCTGCAAGGTGCATCTGTCCCGGTCTGTGCTTTTTTTGGGTGTATCAGGCCCCAGGAATATGTGTCTGTGAAGCCAGGGCAGGATATGGCTCTGCAATTTGCATGTGGGATAGAGAAGGAGGAAAGCTCCAGTACTTCAAGACAGTACAAAGATAGAGTGTCTGAAGTGCTGTGCCTGTAGTTCTGGCATAGGTATAAAATTATTTTTTAATTGTTCAGTGACAGATTGTGTTGTAAAAAGTTCACACTAACTGCGTAACAACTAAGTTGGTAGAGTTGATTTACTGATCTGAGTCTGAAACATGTTGCAGCTTTTCCTGGCCTGCTCCTTTCTCAGTATAGTTGGAACCAGCCATTCTGGAGTTACTGGGCATCACGTGGAAGGTGCCAGGTGACTCCAGACTACCTGTGGAGGACACAGAGCTTAGTGCAAGACCAGAATTAATGCTTGGTGGTCATATTTCTCTTTTCTTCCTTTGATTCTCTACATTGGCTTTTCTTTCAATAATGTAGAGTAATACATCCTAACCAACACTATGAAATGTCATTAAAATACATACAGGTAGTTTCTATTCATTTTCTGGAACTATAATGTGTATTACATCTTTATTTCTGTAAAAATGTAAAGAATGTTTAATAAAACTTGTGGTTTGTACCTGTTTCATTTATTTTTGAAGGAAACGTAATATCTTGCCCCAATTTTGTAGGATATATAGAATATGTTGCCTGACAATAATAGGGATGGTGAATTTTGAATTTGAGTTTTTTAATATAAATATTTCTTTCTCCTCTCTTTTACCCAATTTCATTCTCTTGCTGAACCATTCCTCTATTTACTGAATGTTTAGCAATTAGGGTATAGTGAAACTGTTTCTGAATAACCAGTTGGAGAAGCAATAACATGTCTGTGCATACAAAAAACCTTGTGCCACTATGTATATACACATAGGCTCATGCAGGAGAAGGGGATGGTGGGGTTGAAAGGCTGTAATGCAAGGAGAAGGACTGTAGTGAGTGTGTGTAACTGAGGGGAGACATTGGGTAAGTCTGTGTGTTTATTTCAGAGGTCAGTGTGAGGTAAGAGCCCCTGGAAATGACAACAGCAGTGCATTGTGAAATCTCTTTTATGACTGCTTCTAGTTTACACTTTGAGAGGGCCTTCTGTTGTGTTATTCATGTGTGTGGATTTAAAGGAGTCTGAAAGGAAAGGTATGATTCACTTTGAAGTTAAAACTGTTTTTCAGCAGGGATTTTTTGGGTGAAGGGAAAGCAGGAGAGGTGACTGGGATTGCACTTGCCAATGGTTACAGTGAGCCAGCCTGGTGTGCAGTCCCGTGCCATCTACTGCAGCCATGCAACCTCCTCCCCTCTCCATTTGGGTACTTTCTCTCTCTGCATTCTGATTCTTCTCTGTTGATATTAATGTAAATTCGTGGCTTAAGATCAACTTTTGTAGATGGTGACATTTAGGATGGTAATTTGGATACATCTTTAGGGATCCAAGTGAGACTCTGAATAGTAAGGGGATCAGGGTCATCATTAGGACCTTTTGGTTGCTGGTCATTTATAGGCACAATGTAAATTTATTTTAGAAGTTCGCATCTAAATTTAGGGGTCTTGACCAATCAGATATGCAGATTTTAGGAGATGTGTTCATGGTTTGAGAGGGAGGCTGAGATGTTAAAACCTCTATCTTGAGAATAATGATGCTTGGAAAAATTCATATAAGAAAGATGCTTGTATCCTATGATTAGTTCAGGTTAACCTTTGAGGTTTCATTTTCACAGTGTAAGCTGTATAATGACTGTGAGAAAGGAGTGTCTGGTAGAAGTTTGGCCTGGGATACTTTGCAGAGAATACTAAGTTCCAAGATGAATTAATGTTTCATTATCAGGATTTTGTTGATGAACTTCCTTGCTTGTCTGTCCATGTTGGCATCATAGAAATGCAGCATTACACAGGTGAAAGCTTTACCTGTGTTCAGCTCACCCTTGTCTGGCAGCAGAGCTGCTGTTTCATTATGTTGTTAATGGTTTTCTGTTACTGATGACGTGCTCGTTTAGAACAGGGGGTTTGTATTGAGGCATTCTAAATGCATGCACAGAAGCCCTCAGCTGTTTTCCTTGGATCTTGCTAGGTCTGATAAACACATTTCAGGAGCAGCCATGAAATGTTTTTCTTCACTCTTCGTCCTGTAGCTCGTAAGTCAAAACTGTCCAGAAGTGGAAAGAGCTGTTCATTTCTCTAGTCCACAGGCAGAGCAAAACCACTTCCTCAGTTTTCTAATAAGTATCTTATCTTGAGAGCACACATATTTCTATTTCAGTGCTGTCTCACTCCTGTTCTGCAGGCCCTGTAGCAAGGGTGTGAAAAAAGGGAGCTGACTTGGGAGAGTGTGTGCTTGTGCAGGGTTCCCATTCTGCCCTGCTCCAGTGCATACCCCTGTTCTCTGGAGAGGTGAAAGTGACACAACAGGTTATGTTAAATAACATAGATCTCTGTGGAGCTGGCCATGAGAAAAATCACAAACATTTTAATTATTAAGCTTGATTTTCACTTTATATTCCTACTTCAAATATTTTTCTTGAAAGTACCAGACACTGTACTAGCTGACAAGGTTAGCTGGCTATCTAAGATATTTGTGGGTGGTTTAGGTGGGTAAGGTAGAATTGTATCTTTTCTTTTTTGTTTCTGATCAGTTGCCATGGCAATTGGAAAATTACTTGCTCAGAGTTAATGCCATTTGTGAAATCACATTTTCTGTGACCCAAAGGGCCATGTGTATGCACCTTGTCCATGGAAAATCAGTGATAGTGAATAATAAAAATATGACAGGTTATTTTTCTTCTTCTGGTCCTTTTCTACTATTGTCTGTTACTATTTATTTGTGGATTTATGGATTGCAAGCTGGCACAGTCAATTTGCATTTCTTGTCCAATACAGATCTGCATTTTTTTATATATAGCCATTTTATATGTGTGTGCCTACTTTGAGTTATCTGTCGTACCATTTCAGGCTCTGCACTTGTACTGACTGAATCTTGTTTCCTTTCAGTGGATCTGATGGAAATAAAAGAAATTCGCCCGGGAAAGAATTCAAAGGACTTTGAACGTTGCAAAGCAAGGCACAGAGAAGAACACTGCTTTACTATTTTTTATGGTACCCAGTTTGTCCTCAACACATTAAGTTTAGCAGGTACTTTTATCTTCTTTCTTTCTTCTTTAAGGTTACTGATTGAACAAGTCAAACACATTGATGGAACAGGAATGCACAGAATACTGTGGTTTTAACTTCTGCAGTTCAGTAGTGCACCAGATGCTTAAAATTTGGAGCCAGACCTTTTTACTCAGCCCTTCTTGTCTGTGACCTGCTGCATTTGGAATGTTTCACTTTCAAGTGGTGTGTCGTGCGAGTGTCGTTTCTGATTTTTTCTAGCAAGGTAGACTTTTGCTGGCTAAATAACTCCAGTAAGGTTTTCAGCACTGAAGAGCAGAGGTAACATTGCCTTTTTTAAAGACAGCTATTCCATGTGGCCAGAATATTGTCCTAATGCTTTTAGTCTGGCCAAAATGACTTTGGATATAATAGCCATGAAAAGTTGCACTGCAGCTGTATCACAGAAATTTTCTTATTGCCTATGAGCAATTGCAGACTAATTTGGAAAAATGAAGTTTTAGTTTGGGTTATTTGTGTGCATGTCACCTGATAATACTAAACTTCTTCTAAATATGTACTAGGGGACCATAAATAAAATTGGAAAGTGATAAATTTAAAATGAAGAGGTCTGTGTGAAACAAAGGGAATTTGTACCCTGTATCTATAGAAAGGGTTGGAACACTTTTTATTACAAGCAAGATTACCCAGGGTCACAAACCCAAAGATTTTGAAATGAAAAGAGAGAAAAGTTTTTACAGTACAGGCTGAATACCATTTCTAACTAGTGGAATTTACAAAGAGTTTTCTAAAAACTTTGTAATGGGTCGTTGGTTTAGAACCATACAGACAATTTATTTGGAGTCATAGTTCTCTCTGTGCTGAGCAGGAACATGCCTTCCCATTGAAATCTTTAACTTAATTGCAAAATCTTAATGTGAGAAAAGGGGAGTGCTTTGTAAGTGTTTAAATACTGACAGCTTTTATTTTTTTATTATTTATGGGATGAATTTCTTGTAGATTGCAGTATTAGAAGACAAGTTTTTTGCAGTCAGATGCTTTTGAAATTAAAGACTGCTTGTGACTAATCCATTCTTAGAGGTTTTTAACTTTAAATAAGTTTTACCATTGTTGACTGAAGTCTGTGAAAATTTTGGGTAAGTGGCTGTGCTTAGGTGCAGCTGTGCCAGGGACTTCAGCTTGATTTCCTCTGGCAGCCCCCCCGTCCCTCCCCTGTGGCAGTTCTCAAAACAGGCCTCTGCCAAAGCTTTGAAAACACTTGGTACCATGAGCTGTTGCTGTAATGCTGAACTGCAGAACAACATGGTGTAACTTTCAGTTAAGGGGGAAATCCTTTTCCTTGTTGGAGGGCTTTGTCGTGGTTTCTTAAAACAATATAAAAGAATTGTTCCTTGAAGGGAATGGTAGCTATCATAAAGGGCAGAATTGTCTTGGGAGAAGAATTGGTTTGGCAGTGGTAGTGGGTGTTCTTTCCGAAATTGTAACTAATTGAAAAACATTTCCATGGGGAGCTGAGGCTGGGCTCCAGCTTCATCCTTGGGGGATAAAGCATTGTTTGAAAGTATCTTTAAATAAAATGTAATCTTCACCTTTTGAGAAACTGGTTTGCTTTGAAGGCTGATAAAAGATTTCAGCTCCTGTGTGAAAATAATTCTTCAGAGCTGGTTTAATTGAAGAATGCCTTCATACAATTTCAGAGCCAGCCTGCTAAATCAAATGGAGTTTGCCCAGCTGAGGGCTGTAAAGATCACATCTCAAGCAAGGTTCTTTCAGCTTAGCTGGTATTTCCTAGGGAAAGCTGTGCCCAGCAAGCAGTTCCTTATCTTGCTTCTGTTGGGTTGAAGAATTACCAAATACAATCATGATAAATGATGAGAACTCTTCTGGTTTGGGAAATGGAAAGGCAAACTAGATTGTAAACAAAACAAAGCAGTGATATACTAATTTGCAGGGTTGGGAGGAAGATGTACTTGGCTTCTAGCTAGGCCACATAAGGAATTTCAGACCCTTTTTTGACTTGTATTAAAATGTTTTATATATGCTACACCAGTTTTGTACATTGCTCTCTTTCTGTTTGTCTTGCCAAAATTTAGTCTGGAACAATCTGTGTTGAGAGGCATGGTTAAGATAAATAGAAGGTGGTTATGTCCAAAGCCAGTATATTGCAATTTTGTTGTAGGTTGCTGGGAATATAATGAACCAGCTTTATGCTATAGCAGTACTGAGTTCTTTTGCCTGTGCCCTTCAAGTTGCTCTAATCTGAGTCCTGGGCTTTTGCCACTTTGGAGACAGAAGATAAGAAAATGAATTTTGATTGTGTTACCACAGGAGCTCAGCAGTAGTTTTATAGTGTTTTTGTTGAAACTTTCCTACTCTGATAAACAGTCTTCTAGAAGCAGGTATTTTTTGTCAGAGCTTACCTACCCCCAAATTTATGCTGTTTTTTATTAGTAGCAACATGAAGCTGTGCAATGAGATTTATCGAAGAGGAAGGGTAGTCAGCAGCTTTGTGTACTAGGGTTTATCTAAACAAGTTACGTTTTGGTTTTGTGTTGATTTTGTTTTGATGTTTACCATTGCCTATTATTTTTTCCAGCTGACTCTAAAGATGATACTGATAAATGGTTGTGTGGCTTGAATATCTTGTATCAAGAGGTCATGAGTGCTCCCACACCTGCGATCACAGAGAGGTACGTGGACGTATTTTTACTTTGTGAGACTGGGAATTGAAAGAGGAAAATCTGAATGAAATTTTTAAGGTGCAACAAGTGGTGCTTGCCAATTACACTAAGAACACTTTTCAGTTAGTGTAAGACACTGAAAGCTCATATGGAAATTCTCAATGCCTATTTTGCTGCATAGGTGCTCTGGAGTCACACTCTGCTTCATACACTAATGCAAACTTGCAATTCACCTTGTTCTGTGCACCCAAAACAAAATCTCTTTATGAGATCTCAAAAGCAGCTGGTGTTTGTGTGTTGGCTTCTTGGAAAATTAAAAAGTCAGCCATATGAAGGTGAAACTGCACCTTTGTACTTTAGAGGATGTTGTGTGTGAAACTGCTCAGGCTCAGATTGCCAGTTCTGTAGACAAGGTTTCAGTAATGTCTCCATACCCCATTGCTTTTCATCACATTTTTTTGTTTGTGGCCACTGCTGTTAGTGAGGATATGTTCTGCCCTCGTGTTCTCCCTGACCAAATTGTGGCTTTGACACTGGTGTTGTCAAACAAGAGTAATTCCTGTTGAGGCTCAAGATCAGCTTAGCAGTGCATTCATCTTTTAGATCAAAATTGTGTATGTATTTATTTACTGTTGGTGCAACTAAAAGTATTTTACTGTGCATCTAACACTGGCATGCACTGTAATGAGGATTTTCTTTAAAATTCTCTAAATCCCTCTCCCTTCCTTCTAGTTTTTAATTTTTATGCATCTAACAGATATTTGAGCCAACAGCTCAGAGATTAATCTGTCAGAAATCATTGACTTTATGGAGTTACTCCAGTTTAGATTAGCTGAAGTTTTGGCTCACTTTATCCTCTTACTTTTTTACAGCTTCTGGTTACTCATTCTTTTCTGTCCTGCCCACCCTTCCCCTTCCTGTGTTGTTTATGTGACTTTAAAATGCAGCAAAGTACATATTTACAAAATGTGATTAATAAAACTGGCTGGATCCTTGAATGCTGCACTGGTAATGTTTTTGCTTTGCTAAAAGAGATGAATCTTAAGACTTTTAAGTTTTTCTATTGAGTTTTGTCTATGGATTTTGAAATTTCATTGGCTGTATATTCTTTATAATTCTTAGATTTTTTTTTTTTCCTCCCTCTTCTACAAGCTGGCTGAGAAAGCAGATCTATTCTGTTGATCAAACTAGAAAAAATAGGTAAGGAGCTCTGTCTTTTTTCAGATGTTTTTAGTGATTTTTTGTTGCAGATTCTAACATGGAATGAAAAGAAATAAAGAATTCATTGCCCAGAATGTGGAGTATGAGATCCCTGAAAATGGCATTTGCCCTTGCTCTAGCAACTTGAGTTTTGCCTTTTGCTAAATACAATGTGTTGGTAGCATTCCCTCAGGTTTATGTACATGGTATAATGAGGAAACAAATGATGTCAACTAAGTATCTTAAATTTTAGCCTAGAATTACTTTGCCAGAATGAGCAATGTGTTATTGTAGAAATTGAGCTCGGCTGGCAACTGGCCTGGCCATGGGCTTGTCTCTGCCTTGTATTTGAACAGACCAAAGCCAAAGAAACACCTCTGACCTGATGCTTCTCATGTGAAAGAAGTCCCAGGGGTTCTAGCTTCCAGTGTGATGTGTGGCTTCTTGTGTTTGAATTTCAGTAGTTCCTTTCAGGTCCATGTGCGATGTGGCTTTGTAGCTTTTACACACAAAGGAGACTTTTTAAAAAAAATTAATTCAGCCGCACACCTGTCCTTAGAGTTGCCAGAAATCATGTGACACTGAGAAGAATGTTAACTTTTCCTCCCTTCTGTGTTATTATTTCACCATGATTTTTCTCTTTGTCTGGAACATGCATTTTATTCTAAAGTACAAATCAGTGTAGAAAAGCTCATGCTTTTCCTTTCGTGTGCACCTTTTCCCAAAAGCAAACTGCAGTGAGGTGTTTCATTGTGTGACTGAGGCCATGGTATTGCAGGAAATCACACCCTTGTGCAGACAGCCCGTGGCACCGTGCAGGGTGAGCTGAGACCCCATTTCAGAGCTGTGTTTCCTCAACTGGCCACAGTCCCATCCTTTGCTGGATATTGACTTGTACCCCCTGATGCATTTTGAGAACTAACCCTGCAATGGGGGTGTGTTGTTGGGGTTCACAAAGCAAAAGCAAATGTTCGGGTGGAGCAGCTGTGGCTGACAGTAGGTGTCTGCTGAAGAGGTTTCATTTGTTGCTTTAGGATTGTTTTATTGCTACAAGGCAGGTGGTTGGGACCAAGGAGACTTGCACTGTGGAGAGGGCAGTTTTTCCTTCTCTTTCTAGACGATTTATGCTTTTAGAAAAATTCAGGAAGGGAGTTTGGACTGAGGTCTGTTGTGTTCAGAGCTGTGGTTTTTAGGGAGGTTAATTGTAAAGGTTAGGCTACCAGACAAGTCCTGTTCCACAGGCTGAATTTTTTTCCTGTGGTAATGAAGTCCCAGCTCTTTGTTTTCTCTTGCCCTTGTCTGGCCAGAGGAAATTGCTTGTGCTTGGTCTTTAGTGTACAAATGGAGTGCTCGTTCTTGCTTCTAATAGTGTTTTTTTCCAGAGGTCTGGCGACGAGGCGGAAAGCCAGGCATTTCCTGAGTTCTAATCTGGCTTGGGCATGGACTTTGGCTTAGTTCCTTCTTGCTTTGCCTCCTTCCCTCTTGCACAATGGAGATGAGAATATCTCACGGGGTAGCTGCTTGCATGGACAATGTAGAATGGAAGTGTTTCTTTCATCTATGTGCTAATTGGTTTTGTTGCTTTCAGGCAACTCTGTTCTGGCCCTGTGTTTGCAGAGGTTTACTGGCTTCTGAATTGTCCTGTAGGACAAGGCAGAGTCCCTCACTCTTATTTTGTTGGGTACTGTTGGTATTGCTTTAATATTTTGTGGGCTTCAACAATAGGACCCACGGGTCTTGTTGTACCTGTGCTCTCTTGACTTGCTGCCTTGCTGTTATCTAGAGAACTTTGGTTTTTGAAATGTTGCTGGGATATCACTGGGCATTCTGAAACTCTGCAAAAAGAATCAGCAGGTCTGTGTCAATGGAACTGGAAGGGAAGACTTGGTTGGGAGAGGAGAATGAGATAATGTTCAGATGTTGCAGAAGGGAAGAGTCTTGCTGCTGCAAATCAGCATTACCAGACTGAATAACATCTGGAGAGAAAGGTTAAAATGGTATTGAAAATTGGGGCTTTTTATTTTCTGTTTGTGCTCATCTGTTCGGTACAGCCTTTGCATGATGTTTTCTGTGTCTGTAATCCAGTTTCAGTGGAAGAAAGGCTGCAGTTCATCTGACCCTGTATAAACAGCTACATTTGAGCTGATCATCTAGATCTGATTAGTTGCTGAGAGAGAAATACCTATCTATGCAACATGGTTATTTTAATTCCAAATTAATTGAAATGCCTGTTTCTCCATGTCTAGCTTGCTGCCATGTAGATGTTAAGTTTATGTAAGTTTACAGGTATGTGAGATGAGCCCTACACAAAATGTTTCAATAGTCACATTTTTGTGTTGATACAATATATGAGTAGTTGACTAGATGCAACACAACTGTGGTGATTTTTCTATCTTTTTTTTTCTCCTTTTTTTTCCCCCCAGTATCAGTCTTAGAGAGCTGAAAACTGTCCTTCCCCAAGTAAACTTCAAAGTGAGCAGCATGAAGTACTTGAAGGATAAATTTGCGGTAATTACCTGATTACTTAAATGTGCTTGCTATTATCTGATAAGTGTTGATGTTTCCTTTTTGGACACTTCCTTTTATTTATTCATATCATGTACAGTTAAATAAATTATATTGATTAATTTGTCAGCTTGGCTTTGCCTATATCTTAGGGTATAAGAAAATACAGACATAAATGTTCCTTCTTTAAATTGTGTGGTTGACCAAAGCCAACACTGGGTTTTGAGCTCCAGTACTGAGCAAGTACATAGAAAAGTATTTTATCTTTCTTTTTCTTCTACATGAATTTCATCTTAATTTTTTTTCAATATGATCAAATAATAACCTCTTCTCTCCAACTAATGCCAATATTAAAAACTTTTGAAGGTCATTCCATTCCTACAGGAACCTTGAATATCTCCACCCTTTCCTGCTTTCCAACTCTCCACCCTTAGAGCAGACATTCTTGCTTCTGTTGCCCCAGCTAACATTGAGTAAATGAGGCTCTACTTCTCGGTCATGGAAATGGAGTGAGGTGCAAAATGCAAGGCCAAAGATGGGGGCTAGGAGCACTATGTCATAAACCAACATCTGGTTTCTTGTTTGTATTCTTAAAAATATAAATAAATTTAAAAAGCCAAGTGGTTAAAAATAAATAAAGTTGGAGTAGAACAGAATGTGTGAGAGAATGCCTACTGGAGTAAGAGTAACTTGTTCAGTGTGCAAGTGTAGTTCAGGGAATTCTAAAGTCACTGCGTGCTACTTTCTGTTGCAGGAAATAGGTGCTCACAAGGAAGAGCTTACTTTTGAACAATTTCATTTGTTCTACAAGAAAATCATGTTTGAACAACAGAAATTGGTAAGCTTTTTATAAATAGTCTTCATACTATTCAACTGCTACATCAGAGTAGTGAGAGCTGGTTATCTTTTTGTTTGTTACCGATTTTCTTCTTTCCTCATTCTTGTACCAAAGAAAGGGTGCAGTGCTGTACTCGATGTGTAGATAACAGTCACTATCAGCAGTTGGCCTAAGGAGATGAACAAGTCATTCATGTTGCTTCTTGTGTGTTGGTAGTAGAGATAGGAACAGTAGAGATATTAGCGGGTTTTTAGGAGGAATTCTCTTTGTGAGTTTGTTCAGGATGCTGAATGTCTTTTCATTAAGTGTGCTGGTATTTTTTACTGGTAGAAGCAATTCCATATTCCAGATTACCAGCAGCAAGTCCATTGCAGACATGCATCAGACATGTATGCCTTGGGAAACATAAATGCAGTGGAATTACATTTTAGCTAATTTAAGTGGGCGACTGCCTGACTACTGTTTCCTTGTATTTGCTGTACAGATTCATGAAACTGGTGGAAACAGCATACTTTTAGTGACTCTGAAAGTTAGGAACCCTTTAAAACTGTGTGGAAACACATAATTTGAAATTACTTGCATGAATGTCTTTCTTGACTATGTGCTTATTTTGTATTCAACTTTCATTTTGCAGATGCTAAACTAGAAGCTTCAGTAGTCAAAGTCAGTGCTGATTTTCTGGCAATATAGCTTGTACTGTTTAAAAGTGATGCTGAAATAATGGTGAAGTGATAAAAAACCTAGATTAACTGACAGGATTTTAGTTTTGGCCATGAAAACCCTGTTAATTAGCTTGAGCAGAAAGCTGAAGAGTAAAAAACACAGTAAGGAGCCTCTCTGACTTCCTTAAGCTCCTGTTATTGCCCTGTGTGAATCACTGCAAAGAAATTTCTCAATTTGCTTACAAGTGCTTTGGGTCACTTGAGAAGTTTCCTACAATCTCTAATGATGCTGTGCCAAGCTAGAAACAATTTTGGTTTTATATTCACTTGAATAAATGTGACGGATGATACTTAATTCCAGTTTTTCTGGGATATCAAACAGAAAAAGCTCCCCAGAAATTTGACTGTTTGTATAAGGTGCTTTATCAAAGCAAGTATTTTACCTGAGAATTGTGTTCACATTGAAAGGCCTGAAGTGCAGTTGCCAGCCTTGGCAGTATGTTTTTTCTTATGCATTTAATTAAAAATGTGTCTTGCCAACTTGTGTGCAACTTCTCTAGAGCAGACAGGAATTTATTTCCCCTTTCCAAACCAATGGACATTATTAGATGGACTTAGATAGAAGAGTGGATATTCTTTTATTATTTATGTTTTTTCCCTTATGTTTGTTCCTTTTTTGTTTGTTTTTTGTTTGTTTTAAGATTCTTGATGAATTCAAAAAGGATTCCTCTGTTTTCATTCTTGGGTGAGACTCTTCATTTGTATTATTTTTCCACATTTTCATATGGTTGTAGTCTTGCAGGATTGTTTTTTAATTATTTCACTGTTTTTTTAAATTTTATTTTTTGTTCTGATGTTTTAGTAAGTAAAAAGAAATCATGAATATTTTTGCATTCAGAAAGGTGAACTTACATTGGAAGTAAGTCCTGGTGATTGTTTTTTACTTTCTGACTACAAAAATGGTATGGACTGAAGTTGCCTGTCCTCTGATTTTATAAAGAGCTGAACAGATCTATAGAAGGACAATTTGATGCAGAAAGTCAACTAAACTTACCAACACTCCGGTCAAGTTAATGCAGCTCATTTGCTATAAAGCAATGACTACAGATTTGGTGCTTTTCCCAATGAATCCCTTTCAAAAGTACATCAAGAATCCAGGAGGCTCAAAATACTGCAATTGGATAATACAAACCTACTCTAAATCCCACTGAAATTATAAAAAGTCTCTTGCTGGTGGCAGCACCTTTATACTGTAAATCCAAGATACAAACCCATGTCATCTTCTGCTGTAACATCTGATTAACCTCTCTATTTCTTTAGCTTCACTTTCCCTTTCTTTTTTTAAAGCAATACTGACCGTCCAGATGCTTCAGCAGTTCACCTCCATGACTTCCAGAGATTCCTGCTACACGAGCAGCAGGTGGGAAGGTTACAGAAATACTGAACTCTTTTTCTTGGGGTTGTATCACAGAATTCTGTGCTCATTAAAAAGAAATGTGAAGAGTCATAGAATATGATTGATGCCACTGTAATACTGGGCCTTGGAAAGATTTCTCCTTTGTTGCCACTGAAGTCCACAAGAACTTATTTTTCATCTATATAAAGCCTCTGAAGGTGCACCAGAGGACAAGAGGGAGGACAAAGTCAATAAGGTTTTAACAAGGCTCCACTTAGTCATGTCGATGAACAGACAAGGTTAGAAGTAAATGCTGTATGCAGTCAGAGATGAATGCCTGGCCTGCTCACTGCTGTCACCAGAGGGGCATGGGGGTAATGCCTTGGCTATGGCCCCATTTTTGCTGCCTGCCTGCATTCCAGTCAAAGGTAATTTCCTATTGACTGGAGCCAGTTAGATGTCCTGTGGCAGCAAGCAGATGAAGATGAAAGCAGGAATTGGAACTGTGTCTTCATGATTTCTATAATTTTATTAGCACAGACTCCATGCGAAAAAATGCTGCAATAATTGCTAGGCTCTGCTGAGCTCCAGGTTTGCAAATGTGATTGAAAAGTGAGACCTACATTTCCTGTGCAAGCTTGCTACTTTCTTTTTCTCCCAATTTCACTGTTTTCAAAGGATGTTCAGATTGCACTTAGCAATGAGAGAGATTATAGTTAAGGCATGTCCAAGGAGGCCAGCTTTTTTCTCCCTGTCAATGCACATATATACTTACATAAGAGTGTATCTCTCTAGATCTCTCTGTTCCTTGTTTGATTTTTGTACTGAATAATACCACTGTTAAATTTTTTTTTTACTGTATTGCAATTATCTGAAGGAATCCTGGGCACAGGATCTCAGTAAAGTCCGAGAACGAATGACAAAGTTTATTGACGACACTATGAGAGAAACTGCTGAACCTTTCCTCTTTGTTGATGAGGTGAGAAAATGGTACTTTGTAGTGGTTCTCATAGACTTCTTTCACAGAATTTTCACTGGGTGGCACGACCTCTAGGCTCCTTTTGCTGCATTGCTGGGTTTCTTTTATTCTCATAGGGTAAAAATGTTTAAATTCAGTCTCTCTCTGTATTGTAGTTCCTCGCTTACCTATTTGCCAAAGAAAACAGTATTTGGGATGAGAAATATGATTCAATAGATGTGCAGGACATGAATAATCCTTTGTCCCACTACTGGATTTCTTCCTCTCATAACACGTAAGTTGCCAAAAGTCCCATTGCCTATCCCAGTTCAAACAAATGTAGCAACGTGAGAGAGACAGTAAATGATGCCAGAAATGGGCTGTGTGGATGTGTGAAACCTTCCTGCAGTGTGGTGTAAATGTGGCAAATAGGGTTTCTGGGACTCTTTTTTCCCCTTCTCATAAGATCATACAGGTTTTGAGCTATAACTCAGCTGCCAGAAAACCCAAGTCCTGGTAAAAAAATATAAAGTATTGTGTTGGAACTGATCTGAACCCTCTCTGCTTTCAAAAATTTAAGTTGCTGAACGGGCTTCTGTTTTTTCCAAGCACCAACAGCCTCACTGAGCTCATGTCAGAATTCATTAATTGTACAAAGTCTATGATGATGAGTTTGAACTGTCATCAAATGAAGGGGATTTGCTCATCTGGCATTGTAGTAGGGAAAAAAGGTATAAAGAGAGGGAGGAGAGATGAACAAATAAAATAATGCAGGGAATGCAATAAAGTGGATATGGATGTAGCATACACGTGTATTTTGAAGTATAAGGTGTGATATTACTCTAAATACCTTCCACATCCCTACCACATGCTCATGCATGAGCATGATGAGGTTTAGGTGGGTTTCAAAGCTCATGATTTGCTTTCTAGAAGTATGTCAGAGTTGGTTGCTGTTTAGATTGAGCTTTTTACCTGATGTAATTTGGTCCATTCAAAAACCTGATAGCATCAGGTTCAGCAAAGTCTGGTTCTTCCATCAGAATTAGAAAAGCCAAAACAAACCAACAACAAAATGACAACAAAAAAAGTCAACATACAATGTCCATATCAGGAGGCAAAATGTAACCCAGTGACAGTGAGTGAGAAGTGGTTGAAATTGACTGCCTGTCTTTTTTAACATTTCCTTTTACTCCTTAGATACCTGACAGGAGATCAGCTTCGCAGTGAGTCCTCCACAGAAGCTTACATCAGGTGCCTCAGGATGGGATGTCGATGTATTGAGTGTGAGTAAAGAGCTTGTGGAGTGGTTTGTAACCTCTTGTCTGTATAGGTAGCTTCCCCTGTTTACCAAGAAAGAAAAAAGAACTGAAATCAAGAACTGTCTGTTTTCTGAATTTGAAGTTAGTCATATAAAAATCACTGATTCCTAAATTGTTTTTCTTATATCTCACCAATGCCTCATTCACTTCCTCTGTTTCTTGTTCCCAGGCAGTTTTAAGAGTCTTCCTAAATCTCCTCTCACTTTACACCAAAAATTCAATCCTGAATCTATATGAAAGCTTAGGATTTAAGCTGGAGTACTTGTGTAGCATAGTTAGTTTATTTACCTTCATTGTAATACAGACAAGCCTAAGGCACAGGTATTTTTGTGATGTGGTGCCTTTTGTCATCCTGTTTAACTTGCTTGTAAATCAGTTAATGTCTTTGTTCTCCAGCAATTGTGTATGTTTTCAGCTCTGTGCTTGTGTTCCTTATTGAGAATTTTCACTTCAATTTCATGTTGTTTATTTGACTACTGCAAAGTGTATCTCAAATTAGAGTTTCAGGGTTGAAATCAACAAAAGACAGAAGCTCTCAGCTTGTCACTTGTTGGAGTGTATTTATCCCTGGAAAATAACTGTAAACTAGTAGATTGACACTTTAGTTGCCTGAATCTCTTATTTCCAGGTTCCCACGTAATAATGCTTTGGGAACATTTTGTAATGTATTTTATTTGTCTTGCTGTTACTTAAGTAAACTCAGTTTCCTCTATGAGAGATATAAATTCATCTGATAGAATGTTTTATTGGAACATTAAGGTCTGTGAATCAGTGTATAGAACCCTGAAGTTTTGGATGTATTCTTCTTACCAGAGTCATTTAAGGATCTACCTGGTCTCTTACTTTTTTCACTGCTTGTGTTTCCTAGTGGATTGCTGGGATGGTCCTGATGGGAAACCCATCATTTACCATGGATGGACACGGACAACAAAGATCAAATTCGATGATGTAGTGCAGGCAATCAAAGATCATGCCTTTGTTACATCTGAGTAAGCTTTATTTTCCTTCAGCCTGTTTCCATATGCTTAGACCTTTCTGAACTTAATTTCTCTGTAATCTAGAGCAAAAAGTGATCAGAGAATAAAGGATTCCAGTAGCCTTCAGTATTGCCACATGTGGGTCTTTAAGAGATGCTGTTTTGAGGAACAGTCCCAGTGCATGACTATTTGTTGCTAAGGAAGATAGTGAGTAACCTAAAGTGGTTTCCAGCTCTGGTTTTGGATCTCCTTTTATTAAGTGGAAAGTGAAACTTCAAATGCTTAATAGTATGTCTTAAATCTTAAAAAAAAAAAAAATCAACAAAATTGTACAATTGACAAATAATACATCTGTCACATGGTGTTTCTGTTGTAGGGACAGTCTTAGCTGAGAAGATACAGAACTCATAGTATGTCTCCTGAACTGGTAACATTGGTTTAGATCTGCATCTCTGCCCTTCTTTAACTTGTGCTGAGATGTCCTTAACATGAAAAATATTACCCAGTAATTGGGGAAGAAATCAAGCTGTCAGTGTCCTGTTTTTCCACGTTACCACTTGGGCACAGAGAGGCAGTATTTTCCCATCTGGATCAGTGTCTGCACAGGAACTTTGTGTTACTGAAAACCATAATATGGGATGCATTATGGTTTCAGACTCTTCTCAGAGTACATGTGAAGGAAAACAGACATGATTTTGAGGAGAGGAGAAACAAATTTTCACATAATGGTGCTTTAGCAGTGAAACTGTGCCCAAAGAGCTTGGAGGGAATCTTTGTCCTTGCAGATATTCAAATCTTGGCTGGATAAAGTTCTGAACAACCTGATCTAACCTAGGAATTGGACCTTCCCAAAGAAGGGCTTTGGATTAGATGGGCCTTCACAGGTCCCTTCTGACCTTGGCAACTCTGTGATTGCACGTCTGTTATTATTTGTTGTGTCTATAACTTCCTTTTGTCTTCTTGTTTTCTTTAAATATTTTCTCTCATCTGGGGTCTGAGGGAGGGTGTTGTCTTCCTTTCCTTGCCAGCTGTAGCAAAAAGAAATTGTCTTCATTCACCTTGGTTTTGTCCACCAAAGATATCCAGTCATTCTGTCAATTGAAGAGCACTGCAGTGTGGAGCAGCAACGACACATGGCCAAAGTGTTCAAGGAGGTGTTTGGGGATCAGCTTTTGATGAAGCCTGTTGAAGCCAGTGCAGATCAGCTCCCATCACCAACCCAGCTGAAAGAAAAAATCATCATCAAGGTAGGCTTTCTTTGTGTGCTGGGAGATAAAATAGGAGAAAAAGAGCAGGAGCCTGAACTACTGTTCCTGACTTCACAGATGAGTTTCAAGAACCCCTTGCTTGAAGTGTTTCCTGGTTACATTTGGCAGTAATGTACAGTGTTCTGTAAAACTCTGTATAAAAGTGCTTGCTCTTGGTTTCCTTTGCAGTAGGTGTTGGCAGTTCAAGTGCCAGATCAAACGTCAGCTCTTTTCTAAAGGTCTTCCAGCTCCTGAAATGTCACTGCTAAATTTCAGCAAGGGTTCACTGCTGCAGAGGCTCATCACAGACGTTTTACACCATGTGCTTAAAAATGCTGCTTAAAAATGATAGAAGTATATTCTTGAACAGGAAGATAGATCAGTATTACTATTTTTTTTTTTCAAAGACTGCCTTTCATTCAAGTGAAACCCAAAGCTCTTGTGGCTGCACGCTGAAGTTGTGAGGATTTCACAAATTGATTAGTGTTGGCTAACTCAGTGTGATTTAAATGTGCAGTTTAGTGAGCCACTTGTGAAACACAGAGGCACTGCTCTGAGAAGGCAATCTCTGTTTGTGTCAGACCTTGTGGGCAGTGCAGGTGTTTTATGAGCTCTGTTGTGCAACAACACAACCAAAAGATTTCTCAGATTGAAGCTGTGGTAGAACTTTTCAAATGGCAAAATTTGGTGAAGAAGCTCAGGGCTGCTCGTGATCTCTGTAGTAAAATAATAATTACTTTTGTCCATGCTTCTGTTTTCTTGCTCATGTAACAGTATTGCATCCTATGTATTAGACATCTGAATGGAAGAAATAAGGGTAGATAGGTATTAGAACATGCTCTTGAATGTAAGATTGGAAATAACAGAACCCCACTGTAAGGTGGAAAACTTCTGTGCTTAAGTTTTGGGGATTTTTTTTTTGTTCTCTTCAGACTGTCTGTTGTTTCCATGCAGAGCAGAGAGGGGACTTGCATAGGCACACGATTAATAATAACGTGACAGATATGATTTAAAGGGAATTACAAACTATTATGAGTGTGCACAAGAGAACATCCATATCACTCTGTGCTGTCTAAAAGAGCATTGATGAGTCTTTAAATAGATCAGCACCTGCCAGTGAGCTGGTTGTGTTGTTTGGCTTTTGTTTGGAAAATGTTGTCAGTAAACAACATTTGGAAAATGCTGTCAGAGGCAACACCTACTTCACTGACCTGTGAGATTTTTCAGATAGGCCTGTCAAACTGAGATCAGCCAAGAGTAGGCTGTGCAGAACTGAATGTGGCTGAGGTCTGATATGAGATGATGAATCCCATCATTAACTGCAGTTAAGTAATTGAAATTGCCTGTGGCCCCTTGAGACACTTCTGTGAACACTCTAAAGAAAGTAGAACTTGACCCCTTTTTTCATAAAGGATTTCACTTGTACTCATTTTTCTCATAAAAGGGTGAATTCCTCATTCATTTTAATTCTTTATCTTTTTCCTTTTGTTTTGATTTTTGTTCCTTATGTGCTACTTTCTGCGGAAGGATTCCTCTCTATCCTTATTTCTTGGTATGTGTCACTTCATGTTTTCTGTTCTCCAAAGAATCGTGAGATCTTATCAAACTACTTGTTTCTTCACTGCTTCAGTGATACCTCTACTAGTTTTTTTTTAACCTTTATTATGGGATCTAAGTTTTAAAGAAAGAAGTACCAGCCCTGTTGTTCCTTGTGGAACAGCTGCTGTTATGATAATGACAGAAGGTGGCTGTGCAATGGAGGGAGATACTCTTAGTAACACTAAGTGTGCTGAAACATTATGACCAATTTTATGTGTGATTCTCTCTGAGTGTATGAACGTTCATTTATTTTCTGGTTTTTAAGCACAAAAAACTGGGGCCAAAGGGAGACATTGATGTGAACTTGGAAGAAAAGAAAGAAGAAAAGAAGCAACAAGGAGAACTTTACATGTGGGACACAATAGAACAGGTATTATTTCGAAGACATCTGCTACAGGTTGTTATTCAGTTCTGTAATACTGAAAATTTATATGAATTTTGATATTTCTGTAAGTAATACTGTCAGTTGATCAGGTGTGGATGAGGGAAAGAAAGCTTTTTTTTTTATTGTTCCACCCTGTTTTGAGATTGTAGTTGAGAGTGGTTAGTGAGTTTCCCTCTGTTCATGGCTTTAATATCTCCCGACTTTCAGAGATGGACTCGGCACTACTGCGCTATTGCTGATGAAAAGCTTTCATTCAGTGATGATATAGAACAGAGTGCTGATGAGGATTCGTCCAAGGTGATGGCTGTGTTTTATTGTTTAAACATTTTATTTTTATTATTTCAGATTATTTAAATGTCTACAGATATGTATTTTTTGTGCTGATGAAATTGTAGAGGTTCTGTATCAGATAACAAGTGTGAGGATAAAAACCTATAAAAGGGTCTTTGCTAAGGTCAGCTCTAGTTAGCCTTATTTTTAATAAAATAACTTTTCCCCTTGGTTAGTGGATGACTTGCAAGGAGGAGTACAAGGACAATGAAATATAACTTCAGTACTGCTATGCTAATGCTGATGTGTGCACTAACTCTTTTAAGTATTATTGCTATTCTCAAATTAAGCAGAATGAACTAATGTGTATTGTGTCACTACCGTGTTACTTGGCTGTTGTGGATAGTAAAGCAGGGTAATTATAAAGGTGACTGGCTGGACAGCTTGGGCCTAGGAAGAGCTGAAATCCTGAAATAGTAGATTGTTATATATCACCAATAACAAGTACTTAGTTTCAAAGTCATAAAATTAGAAATCTGCTATAAAAAATTCTTACTTTCTGGTCTAGGAGGTGAAACGAACTGAACTGCACTTAAAAGAGAAATGGTTCCATGGGAAAATGAAAGGGGGGAGAACAACTGCTGAGAAACTGCTCCAGGAATATTGTGCTGAAATGGGTGGCAAGGATGGGACATTCCTGGTTAGGGAAAGTGAAGCTTTCCCTGATGATTACACCTTGTCATTCTGGTATGGTCATTGTCATACAAATTTAATGGGGGATTTGTTTGTCTGGGTTTGGTGTTTTCTTTTTTCTTCTGGTTGGAACATTACAAGGAATAGTGTCAGATGGATTTCTGACCCAGAGAGCTGTCAGAGCAAATTTTGCAGAATACGTTTATGCCAGATTTTAAACTACTGTCAGTTGAAAATTACTGGTTTTGGTCCTGTAAACTCCCTTGTCAGAATGTTTGTTGCTTGTTACCTTGGCTGTTTTACAAGATGACACAGATTTCTTGCCTCTTCAGAAGCTCCCCGGGTAGTTGACCAGGAATAGGTGGGGAAATGCTTTGAAAGAAGAAAATCTGTTACAAACCCTGTATTTCCCTTATGCCCCCTCTACTTCTTCAGGAGGTCAGGCAGAGTCCAGCACTGCCGGATCCGTTCCACCAGTGATGGGGACACTGTGAAATACTACCTGACAGACAACCTCACCTTTGACAGCATCTATGATCTCATCCAACACTACAAGGAGGCCCACCTGCGATGTGCCGAGTTCGAGCTGCGCCTCACCGACGCTGTGCCCAACCCCAGCCCTCACGAGACCAAAGAGTACGTATAGAAGCCAAGCACTGCTCTCATGTCAGTGTCCTTGCCTTGCTTAAGGTGGGATTTTTGCACAGAAAATTCCCTGGATTTAGGAGCACACTTCAGTGTTGCTTGTCTGTGGAAGTTTGAGGAACAGGCTTCCTGAAAGATGCTGAGGGAGAGCGCTGACTTTGTGTGAGCCTGGTACGACAAAGACTGGTCACAAATTTCCTAGCAGCAACTGGAAGATCAGTGAGAGCTGTAATGCTGTGGAAATGTGCCAATTCTTTCTTTGTCTGTGCAGTGTCTTACAACACCCAGTGGGTCAGGTTGGATGTTTAGTAGTTGGCTGTGGTTTGCAACTAAGTGGTCACGGTCTCTTCCATCTGGAAGGTCTGTTCCTGGGGCAGTGAGCCCAAACAGCTACATTTGCCTAACCCCGCCCTCCACCTCACCCTGTCAGAGCTGGTTAGGCTGACTTCACCCCGTGTGTTAGGAACTAAGCACCGTGTTTATTTCCAGCTGGTATTTGTCTGCCATAGATCCTGGGCAGAGCTTGCTCTTGTTTTTTGGCAGAACATTGTTATCGCTGCCTTTTGTTCTGTTTTTTTCTGCAGTGGGCAGAAGTAAATCTTTGCATGTAAAATACTAATCTGTGATTTTAAAATTCTTTTTTTTTGTCCCCCTGGGATCTGGGAGTCATTGACCACACATAGAGGCCAGTGAGAGGGGAAAGAGAATTTAAGGGCTAGACTTCCCTGCCTTTCTGCATAAGCTGGAGATAAATTGCCGCTGTAAGTGGCCACAGCTTCGCTGAAGGCACATTGAATCCAAGACAGGTCCATCCCTATGGTGAAGGATAAAATCAAGCTCTGAATAAAAATTCAGATCCCTAGTGTCTTTCTTTTGTCTGTGTTTAGGCTTTATCTTATATCTACTGTGTCAAAATGGAATAAATACTGAAAACCGAATGGCACACTAAAAGCAGGATGCAGTGCTTTTGTTTCAGGAACAAATGCAGATTTATGTTTTATGATTTCAGACAGACAAGGTGTTCTGATATATTCTTGATGCTTTCATCCAAAATAAACTGCTGTCTTACAATGTTTTGTAATAAACTGCTGTCATAGGTGCCAAGGTGAAAATCTAATGCATAATTTTTCTTAGAATGTTTGAAACTCTGTTGTTAATAATGCTGTCTGTTATTCTCCAAAAATGAGATTTGACAAGCCTTGTAATGCTTTGCCCATTCTGGATTTTCACTGTTGCAGTTGGTACTATAGCAACTTGAGTCGGGGTGAGGCAGAAGACATGCTCATGCGAATTCCTCGGGATGGAGCCTTTCTCATTAGAAAGAGAGATGAACCTGATTCTTTTGCCATGACTTTCAGGTAAGAAAAGACAGCTAGAACTACCTTATCTAGCAGCCCAACAATATTCTGGTTTTTCTTTTTTAAAAAATAATGGTCTTTTTGGAGTCATGCTATTGTTGCTTTCAAACTTTGAGTAATTAGCGTGGTTGATTTGTGCAGCAGGTCCATGTATGAAGGTCTGTGCAAGAGTTAATTTGTGACTGGCCTGAACCTTTATGCTTTTATAAAGATTGTTTGAGCACCAGCTGTCCTGTTCTTCCCATACAGAACTATGGGTGGCCCTTCTTTCACTCACTGACACTCCTTGCTAAAGAGTGTTATTTTGAAGTTTCCTTCAAAATTGCAGTGCAGGTGCAGGTTCATCAATGATTCTATGTCCTTATCCCCTAGAAATCCTGACCTGTCATAAAACTGAAATGTCCAAGTAAAGTTGTTGGCTCCTCTCGCCAGGGGAAATAGTTTTGAACGGTTTTGTGGTTCTTGTAAAAGCATTAATGAAATGTATAGAATTGTGATGTTCTGCATCATGCCTTCAGATCAAACTGTGCTTCTCTGAAAATGCATAGTTTAGCAAAATATAAAGGTGCTTACTTACATGCCTTATTGTGTATCGAAGTCATGCACAATTCCCCAGTCTCCTGTGTACTTCAGGGTGAAGTTTTCTGCTGTTACCAAGGTGGACATTGAAGTAACTGGAGCTGCAGCATCTCAATAAAACCATTTCACACCAGGGAACTTCAGCAGTTTGAAAAGGATGTAGGAGTCTTTTTGGATGGGATGGTTGTCAATGGATGGTTTTAATGCATTTATCAATGCATTAAATCACAAACCTTGTGTTCAAGCACAAGAGGCTTTTTTTTCTTTAAAAACTGATTTCTGTAGCTATCAAAATAATTATAATAATCATAATAATTGAATAAAAGAGGCTTTGTTAGAGAGAGAAGTCATTTCAGTTGATGAAGGTGCACAAAGCAGCTCTGGTGCAGTTCAGAGCCCTGGCGCTCTCCCTGTGAGCACTGACACCTCTCCCAGCTGTGCCCTTGTTCCGCAGAGCGGAGGGGAAGGTGAAGCACTTCCGAATCCAGCAGGAGGGGCAGCACTTCGTGCTGGGAACCTCGGCCTACTTTGAGAGCTTGGTGGAGCTGGTGACCTACTACGAGAAGCACCCTCTGTACAGGAAGATGAAGCTGCGCTACCCCGTGACGGAGGAGCTGCTGGAGCGCTACAGCACGGTGCTGGGCTGGGCTGGGCTGGGCTGGGCTGGGCTCTGGTACAGGATCTCTGGGGGAGGTTAAGCAGGTCACTGGCTATGAAACTGAGATGGCTATACTGACTTCTCTCACAAGGGTGTGAAGAACAGCTTCATCTTTGACTAGAAGCCTTCCCCATGATTTGGTTAGAAAAGCCCCACTGTGTACTGGGGGTCGTTGCCCTACTGAAATGAGTTTTTGATACAGTTGGCCCTGTCTTCTATTGCTGAAGTGGGCATTGATCTTAAAATGATCATGCAGATGCCAATTGCTAAGTGCTTCAGAAAAATTGAAATATTCTGCTGTGCCTCTCACTGTGGACCTTTCAGGGACGATGTCCCACTGCCTTCTGTGGTAAAAGGCACCTCTGAAGGCTCACTCTGAGGTAAGCATGAGGAACTCTCCCCAGGAGACTTGTCTCTAGCCATTGACTAAACAAGGAGCCTGGATAATTAACTGAGGATAAAGGGCTGTTTTCTGGATGGATGTGTTTCATTTTGAGGGAGATTTGCTTTGGAAAGCCTGAGGTGCTGTCTTCACTTTTCAAGTATATGTCTTTTAGAAGCTGTAGGAAACTACATCTGGCAGGTCTGAGGCAATCAAAACCTGGGGATTTTGTTTTTCCTGGGGAGACAAAAAAACCACTAAAAAGATTTTAGACCTCAGGATTTTTTATAATGTTGCCTATAGCAAAGGTTCTGTATCTTAGGACTGGGTTCAAATGGAATCACAAGGAGAGGATGAAATGAAAAATATGACTCTGTATATTGTTGTAGAGTTATCTTATAGTGAAACCAATACTGGTAGTAAAGTACTGTAACACAGAAGTCATAAGTGCAGGTATTTCTTTTCTGGTTGCACATAGAAGAGTACTCACAATCAAAAAACCTTTTGACTGATTAAGAGATACCTTTATGAGGTATTGCTGTTTCATCGGGTGTTACTGTTCATTAAACTGAGGCATAGAGAGATTAAATAACACATCTTCAGTTATGTTCAACTACAGAAGTGAGCAAAACAGAGGTGTCTGGCTTCCCTTCTCTTCTGTTGGCCTATGTGATGTCAAAAAGGTCAGAAATAAATGTTCTGTAAGCATGAAGTACTTTTATAACATTTTGATTCCTGAAACTTGATTAATTTTCCTTCTTGTTTTTAGGAAAAAGATATTAATTCCCTCTATGAAGTCAAGATGTATGTGGAGCCCAGTGAAATCACCCCCACAGTGGTATGCTTTAAATGAAATATTCACACTTACTGCAGACTTCTGAAAATTAGACTTGTTGGTTTCCTGTTGGCAGTAATAAAAAGAATTGAAAGCATCAGGCTGCTTGGTTTAGGGGGGACTGGACAACAGAAATTTAAAGGGTGTGAGTTTTTTCTAGCTTCTTGTTAAAATTTGTACCCACACATTTTCTTGTGTGCAAATCCTGCAGCGATNTCAGATCAAACTGTGCTTCTCTGAAAATGCATAGTTTAGCAAAATATAAAGGTGCTTACTTACATGCCTTATTGTGTATCGAAGTCATGCACAATTCCCCAGTCTCCTGTGTACTTCAGGGTGAAGTTTTCTGCTGTTACCAAGGTGGACATTGAAGTAACTGGAGCTGCAGCATCTCAATAAAACCATTTCACACCAGGGAACTTCAGCAGTTTGAAAAGGATGTAGGAGTCTTTTTGGATGGGATGGTTGTCAATGGATGGTTTTAATGCATTTATCAATGCATTAAATCACAAACCTTGTGTTCAAGCACAAGAGGCTTTTTTTTCTTTAAAAACTGATTTCTGTAGCTATCAAAATAATTATAATAATCATAATAATTGAATAAAAGAGGCTTTGTTAGAGAGAGAAGTCATTTCAGTTGATGAAGGTGCACAAAGCAGCTCTGGTGCAGTTCAGAGCCCTGGCGCTCTCCCTGTGAGCACTGACACCTCTCCCAGCTGTGCCCTTGTTCCGCAGAGCGGAGGGGAAGGTGAAGCACTTCCGAATCCAGCAGGAGGGGCAGCACTTCGTGCTGGGAACCTCGGCCTACTTTGAGAGCTTGGTGGAGCTGGTGACCTACTACGAGAAGCACCCGCTGTACAGGAAGATGAAGCTGCGCTACCCCGTGACGGAGGAGCTGCTGGAGCGCTACAGCACGGTGCTGGGCTGGGCTGGGCTGGGCTGGGCTCTGGTACAGGATCTCTGGGGGAGGTTAAGCAGGTCACTGGCTATGAAACTGAGATGGCTATACTGACTTCTCTCACAAGGGTGTGAAGAACAGCTTCATCTTTGACTAGAAGCCTTCCCCATGATTTGATTAGAAAAGCCCCACTGTGTACTGGGGGTCGTTGCCCTACTGAAATGAGTTTTTGATACAGTTGGCCCTGTCTTCTATTGCTGAAGTGGGCATTGATCTTAAAATGATCATGCAGATGCCAATTGCTAAGTGCTTCAGAAAAATTGAAATATTCTGCTGTGCCTCTCACTGTGGACCTTTCAGGGACGATGTCCCACTGCCTTCTGTGGTAAAAGGCACCTCTGAAGGCTCACTCTGAGGTAAGCATGAGGAACTCTCCCCAGGAGACTTGTCTCTAGCCATTGACTAAACAAGGAGCCTGGATAATTAACTGAGGATAAAGGGCTGTTTTCTGGATGGATGTGTTTCATTTTGAGGGAGATTTGCTTTGGAAAGCCTGAGGTGCTGTCTTCACTTTTCAAGTATATGTCTTTTAGAAGCTGTAGGAAACTACATCTGGCAGGTCTGAGGCAATCAAAACCTGGGGATTTTGTTTTTCCTGGGGAGACAAAAAAACCACTAAAAAGATTTTAGACCTCAGGATTTTTTATAATGTTGCCTATAGCAAAGGTTCTGTATCTTAGGACTGGGTTCAAATGGAATCACAAGGAGAGGATGAAATGAAAAATATGACTCTGTATATTGTTGTAGAGTTATCTTATAGTGAAACCAATACTGGTAGTAAAGTACTGTAACACAGAAGTCATAAGTGCAGGTATTTCTTTTCTGGTTGCACATAGAAGAGTACTCACAATCAAAAAACCTTTTGACTGATTAAGAGATACCTTTATGAGGTATTGCTGTTTCATCGGGTGTTACTGTTCATTAAACTGAGGCATAGAGAGATTAAATAACACATCTTCAGTTATGTTCAACTACAGAAGTGAGCAAAACAGAGGTGTCTGGCTTCCCTTCTCTTCTGTTGGCCTATGTGATGTCAAAAAGGTCAGAAATAAATGTTCTGTAAGCATGAAGTACTTTTATAACATTTTGATTCCTGAAACTTGATTAATTTTCCTTCTTGTTTTTAGGAAAAAGATATTAATTCCCTCTATGAAGTCAAGATGTATGTGGAGCCCAGTGAAATCACCCCCACAGTGGTATGCTTTAAATGAAATATTCACACTTACTGCAGACTTCTGAAAATTAGACTTGTTGGTTTCCTGTTGGCAGTAATAAAAAGAATTGAAAGCATCAGGCTGCTTGGTTTAGGGGGGACTGGACAACAGAAATTTAAAGGGTGTGAGTTTTTTCTAGCTTCTTGTTAAAATTTGTACCCACACATTTTCTTGTGTGCAAATCCTGCAGCGATTCATTCAGACTGGGAATTTGGGCACTTTCTGCTCTTGGGTCTGTGGAGGTGATTTGGTTTGTGGACCCCCAGATTAAATACCTGTGAGAGGGTTCAATTTGAGAAGGCCACATCTTCATGGAAAGAGTACAACATGAAAATTTCTATGTCTGTGGGTGTCTGTGCACTCTTGTTCCATTAGCAAACATGTTCTGCATGCACTAGTAAGTGCAGAGTTTATTCACGTGCTTTCTATAAAAATTCAGTGCCTTTGGTCTATTAATGAGTTATTAGAGTTTTTATCCTTTATACACTGTTTTAAAAACAAGTGTCCCAGAAAACATTGCTTATCTGTAATTCTTGCTAGTGCCTACCTTCTTGTAAATTCTCATGAAAATTACCTGTTTGTAAATTTTGTGACTGTAATTCTTTTCAATCTTTTTTTGCCAGTGAATTTGCATTGCTACTGAAGGATTTGGGTAGTAGTAAATTCAAGGTAAAGGTTTAGCTCATCCTGCTGAAACTGCACATCTTCCTAAAGGAAATGTGACCAGCAGGATTGCTGATGTGGTTTTGAAGTGGAGGTTTTGTAGGCAACTAAGCCTGAAAACTCCAAAGTGTTATAAAAATAGAGGCTTTATATTTCACTTTACTTTTTTTTTAATTTTTGGTCTTATGTTTTCTACCTTAATTATGTTGCAGCACCCCAAAAAGATTTTATTTTTTCTTTTTCTTTTTTTCCCAAGCTGATACTTAGACAATACCAAAGTAGCATCACTTACTTCCACCAATAGATGTCACTCGGGAACTTCAGTATTTTGTTTTCTAAGCTTCATAACAACAACAACAACAAAAAAATCCAATCCTCCCAAGTTTTTTTGTTTTAAGATTGCTTTATTGATTATCTTATGACCTGTCCCCCCAGATGACCCCTTTGCTCTGTTTCTCTTAAAGCCTCAGAGAACAGTGAAAGCCTTGTATGACTACAGAGCCAAAAGGAGTGATGAATTGAGCTTCTCTCGAGGAGCTTTAATTCATAATGTCACAAAGGAAACTGGAGGCTGGTAAGGACAAAGATTCCTCCTGGGAGAACTTCTGGTGACTTACTAGATGCAGGAAAAAATGAGCTTTGAGCATTAGTTTTTAAAAACTGCCTGTTGTCTGATTGCTGCTTATTAACTGTGCCCTTATAAATCTTTATGCCAGTGTATTAAAAAAAAAAACAACCCAAACACAAAATCCCCTCATCTTCAATTCTCCTTTCATGTCTTTTTCATTTTTCTGTCTCACAGCAATAACCTCAGCCTGCAGAACCTCCATAGCCTGGTATATCCCATATTTTTCCCATACTACATCCATCCTCCCTGAACATTTGTATGTTCTGGGAAGTCATGGCAGTCATTGCTCTACTTCTGTCCTTGCTCTGCTAAGCATTTCTCAGGAATCAAACCCACCTTTTTTAGTGCTCTGTACAGTCTCCCTTCATACCAGGTTTTCTTTTTCAGCTGGCTTGTAAATTGCTTGGAAAGCTTGGGAATCTAATGTTTCCCTGTAGTTTCTACAGGGTAATCAACCATATAATAGCATTTTTAGTACTGGAGGGGGAAAAAGCCTCTTAAGTCATTAATTGCAGTTTACAGTAACTGTAGTCCCTCTGAAATCATCTGTTACTACAGTTAATGATCACTTTGTTAGACCTTTTAGCTACTTCATCATTTATATTTTTGGTGATAGGCAGCTAGACAATCTAGTATGGGTTATTAATGACCAATTTCTTGGGGATTATTGCTTCATTAATGGTCTTTTGAAACTATTTAACTTTTTTTTTCATTCTCTCTACTTTTCTGTTTAAATTCAGGTGGAAGGGGGATTATGGAGAAAAAGTCCAACATTATTTTCCATCTAATTATGTTGAGGATCTGTTATCTGATAACTCTGCTGAGCTTGAAAATCAGGTGAGGGTTACAGTTTGTCTGCTACATTTCCTTGGCTACCTACTGAAGTGGAAGTCTGGTTTATACACTCAAAATTCATGTGCTGTGTTTGAGAGAGCAGAATAGAGAGATGAATGCATTCTTCATTGTTCTCTGCTGCTGAATAGTTTTGTCAGGACATCCCTTGCTGAAAGCTATTTAAGGAGATAGAATATCTTGAGTTGGAAGGGACCCTCAGGTATCTATGATTTTATGATAGCTGAATTGGTGAGGCTTTAGGAGATTCTGGTTCTTTCCTGCTAATAAAAATCATAAACAGTTTAGATTTTCATAGTTTGGCTAAATAGAAACATGCCTGAAACTTAACTAGTTTTCCTGTATAATCACTGTCTTAATATTTACAAATAAGAAAATTATATGTCCAAACACACCTTACTAGTTGTTTTACTGTCCATTATCAAGTTTTGATGCATAAACCAATCCTGTTTTGTCAAAAGAATCTAAAAAATCTGGTCCCATGTCTTGGACAAAGAGCTCTTGAGCAAAAGAAAATGGAACTGAACAGTAATAAGTTTTGACATTTTTGAATTTCAAAAATAAAACATTGAACTCTTTTGTTCTTCTGAAGCACTTCCAATGATTTTCCAGAATTCTTTGGAGGAAACCTCAAGTATTACATTTCCTCCCCCCTAGTTATTGTAACCTTAAGCAGACTTGGAAAATGAACAGTTGTGTCAGGACAGAAGCTACAAAGACAAAGTAGTTTTGACTGCTCTCACTGAAGAGATTCTTGTGTGTTTTTTAGGTGTGAAGACAGGCTTTCAAACATTATAGTGAGCATGCTTTCAGTAAAGCTGAGATTAGATTTAATGGTGCACATTTATTATTTGTTAATGTCCTGTGTGTGTTCACTCAAGAGATTTAGGGTCAGATTTAACTCATGTTTTTCAGATCATTGAGGACAACCCACTGGGCTCTCTGTGTCGTGGCATCCTGGTGCTCAATACGTACAACGTTGGTGTGTATTTTCTGATGCTTATATATGGACTCCTGACCTTTCTCTATTGAGTAGACTCCTTTATGTTTAGCAGGAGAGATTTAAAAAAAAAAACCAAATCAAACCCCTCAAACACCTACTTGTATTAATATAGCCAGCAGACTTAATATGTTGAAACTTCATAATACTAAACACTGCAATAAATCAACAATGACAACTTAAAAAAAGAGCTGTTGGATTTCAGTATAAATTTCTTGCTATGGTATTACCTAACAGTGAAAATGCCACAAGGAAAACACAAAAAGCCTTTTGTCTTCATTCTGGAACCTAAAAATCCAGAAGATCCATGTGTTGAGTTTGCAACTGATAAAGTAGAAGAACTCTTCGAATGGTACCAAAGTATCCGTGAGATCACTTGGAAAACAGCAGAAGAGGTATTGCTGGAAATTTATCTGTTGTTGTTTTAATAATGTGCTGCTATAAATTTACAATAGCTTTTGTCTTTAGCTGCCCTATACTGCTAAATGTTGCTCTCATATTGTCCTTCACCCTCTTGCATATTGCTGTTGTCTGCTCATTTTATTGATGCTGTGCATCTTGTTCCATAACCTCTCTGGGGAATAGTACATGAATTAGCATTTTATGTAAATTGATGTTAACAGGAGTTTTCCAGCAGAGTACTGTCTGCATTGCACCCTGCCCCTCAGTGAAGTGTGCTTGGTAGGCCAGAGTGGATACCACTACAGTTCTCCATCTGCTCACACTGGTTCCTCCCAGTGTTTTAAGCAGCAGAAGCTCTGATACCAGACTGTTCTTCTCAGAGCTGTGAATCTACCAGTGAGGATGTGGGAAATCTGAGCTGCCATTCCCTAAACTCTTCTTATCCTCTTTGCTAACTCTGTTTTCCAGTGAATGGAGTGGATAGAGGATTGTTTGGCTAATACTTTATTTGTAACTAATAACCACATTCTGGATTTCCCAGTTCTTCAATAGCAGTATTTCCAAATATTTGCCTAAAGATTCAAGGATTCTGCCTAAGTTTAGCTTCTATGTCCCTCTACTGCTACTTAAAGACATTCTTCAGGACTTGCTTTTCCTGTTCTGATGTAATAATTCACCTCCCTGTAATCTTTTCTAGTATTTAAGAAGTCTCTGACTTGACCAAAAAGTCCTTAACTTTGGCTGTGCTTAAGGATTCTCCTTCTTTTGTTGCTTTTATTCACCTTTTATTGTTAAGTGGGTGATATGGTTGATGGAAAATGCGTTTCAGTATCATGTTGGCTCATGCTGTATATCTGTCATATGGAGTGGAAGTGCTCTGAGGGTCGTCCTGATCCTATTTATAGCAGACAAGTTGATGTCTCAAGCAGAGGATTGTAAATACAGCAAGGGGAGAAGCAACAGGAGCTGTTGACCTACTGGGGAAGGAGAGATACAGTTCTTGTGCCAGGCTTTCATTTAGAAGTAAAAATGTGAAAAAGAGAAACATGACCTAAAAGAAGTGTCTCCAAATGGAATGTTTTTTATGCTACAACAATGGCTCTTCAGGAGCCTGGCAGCTTTTTCTCTCTCCGTACAGTTGGAGAAGTATTAAACGGTCTGTGTTCAAAGATGCTTTAAAACTCATTTCTGTCAGTTGGGAGGCTTTTCTCACAGCGTGGCCTCTACAAAGTTCACATGATGACTGACTGCTGCATGGGGAGGGGATGAAGATGAGGAAAGGCCCTTGTTGCCAGTACAGTTAACAGGCTGAATTTTGGGGAAGGAAAAAGCACAGTGAGTTAAGACTGTGCTGCAATGTGATACAGAGGGATTTTTAAATGAGTTTGGTTTTGGACAATGTCTGTTATGCACAAGAAATAAAACTAAGCTTCATGTCTCTTGCAATCATTGCTCAGTACTGACACTTGCCATGCTCCCTGGGGTGGCTGTTCCTTGCTCTCCTGCTTGGTTATCTCTAGGGGGTTCTGGCTAGAAATGAGCCCATGCCACCAAAAAGTGACCTTTTGCTGCTCAGAGCTCTGGTTACTGTTGAGCAACGTCTGGGAACTGTGGTGGATCACTAAGTACAATGAGATTTGTACAGCTTTTTCCCAAGGTTATTTCCAAGTCTAAACACTGTATTCCTCTTTGTTTTTCTTAGACTTCAATGGAAAATTTCTTGTTCAGTGAGATATTCTGGAAACCTGTGGCTCCCTAGTTCTGATTTTCATTCCTTCTATGTTTGTTGTGTTGAGGGAATTCTTTTGGAAGGCTTCCTGATTGCTGCTGCTTCGCGATCTTTTGTGCCAAGGCCGATCGCTGTTCAGCATGGGACTCTTCTAGCATGTTTTATCCTGTAGCTGCTTCTTATGCCTGAAAAGCCTCCAGCCCAAATGTCTCCACTCAGGACACATCTTGCTGCCTTTAGCAGTTCCCAGTCTCTGCTGGCAGGGAACACTGCTCAGCTTCCACAGAGCTGGTGCTTGCAAATGTGGAAGTAGAGAGAGCGGGTTTGGTACTGGGGATTTAACAAGATTGCACATGATTTTCCATACAGACCAGGATGGGTTTGGTGCACAAATAGAAAACTACATAGGAATGATGCCCAGAGGGTTTGAATTTTACTGTTTGGGAGTTACTAACAAGACTTAAGTTCTGCCAAGGATTATAAATAGATACAGAAACACTTTACTACCCTTTGCATTTTTTTCTGCATACATTTGCATTTATATGAGGTATAGGGTTAAGAATGTAACTAAAATTGAGTTGAGCAGAGCCACATTAAAAGAAAAAAAAAAATGTTGCCAGGATTCCAAGCATGACTGATCAGGGAAGAACTGAAACCCTCACTTACAAAACAACACCCTTCTCCCCACTAAAAAAAAAACCTGTAAAAGTACATTCCCAACTAAACCTCACAATTTGGTTATGACCTGTTCTCTTAGATGGGTTTGAAAGTGCATTACATCTGTGCAAGTGTATAAGGTATCAGATAGGAATCCGGGCACCAAAGATGGCATTCATGAGAGTGCACCCTGGAGCTACTGTGCCATAATACTCAGTGTTCCTGTAATCTCAAACTTTGTTATGTTTTCCAGGAGAATAGGAGGAAATACTGGGAAAAGAATCAGTTAATTGCTATTGAATTATCTGATCTAGTAATCTACTGCAAGCCAACAAGCAAAACCAAGGACAATTTAGGTATTGCCTTTAATATTACATCTGATTTTTACCCTTTCTACTATCTTTACAGATGTTAGTTGGGATTTTAGCTCTGAAGATAAAATCTCTCCTACTGGAAAACAAAGTTCTGCTTCACCCAGGCAGTTTTCAATAGCACTTTGAAATTGTACACCAGGGAACTTGGTGCTGTTCATCTATCACAAAAGAGCTGTCACAAATTTTAATTAGTTAACTAGAGACACCCTCTCAGATGTGTATTCCATGGGGAAGCTCACTAGTTATGTGTCAATTGACTTTTTTGGGATTAAAAACTCTGGCTGAACACTTGTGATTTGTTTGTTAAAAACCTTCATAAATAGGTTTACTGTAAGTTTTTTAATTTTACTGTAAGAACATGTTTGCCAGGACTAAGCTGTTGGAATGATGTATGGCTTCATAATATAACTGGGCCTGTGTAAGTGCAGCTGTGGATTCTGACACTGAAATATGTACTTTTTAGTCCAGTTTTTTTGTCATTGCTGCTGGAGAAGCCAGTAAATGTGCCCTTTTTCTTTAAGTTTCTTTCCAAATGTTTTTAATAAGCTGTCACTTCATTTAAGACATTATAATTATAGTCATTTTTTGAGGCATTGGCTAACCCTGGCTCACCCTTTCTTCTTCCCATTTAGACCCAGGAAAAGATGTCTCATTTAAATATGTGTTATAGTGATCAGAAGTACATTATTAGCAATGATGAGATGAGAACATGACTGCAGGCTCCTATCTGCCCTTCTGTAAAGCATGTGGCAGGAAGGCAATTTTAACTTTCAGGCTTGATTTTCAACCACTTTGCAGTGTCTGCCTGAAAACTGTGCCAATTATCGCATTAAAGGACGAGGCAAAACAAAGTAAAACAAAATGTTGGTGAAAATACAGAATAAATGTCAACTTCTTCCTTTGGTAACCACTCTTCTTCCTCCTACCCCTGTGTAGACAATCCTGATTTCAGAGAAATCCGTTCTTTTGTGGAAACCAAGGCAGAGAGCATCGTTAAGCAAAAGCCACTGGAGTTGTTGAAATACAACCTGAAGGGCCTGACTCGTGTCTATCCCAAAGGACAGAGGGTTGACTCATCCAACTATGACCCATTTCGCCTCTGGCTTTGTGGCTCCCAGATGGTTGCTCTGAACTTCCAAACTCCAGGTAATTTTCCCTTTGAAAAATAATCTAATCCACCTTCTGTTTCACTGTAAATGAGCCCCTTTATGGCCCTTCTGCCCTTCTAATCACCATCGTAACTATTTGAACTTCTCTGCAAGAAGCAGTGTTTGAAGTTTGCTTTTTAATGTGTGAGTTGCCACACAGAGCTGGGCCCCAGGAATAGGTCTACAAAAGCTCTGTCTCTGAGCCCAACTGCCCCCAAGCCCTATAAGATTTATTTTGCTTTGATCTCTTTAGTAGTAAGCAAGTAGAGATATTTACAGTGAGTTTCAGATGGATGAATGGTTGTGCAGCCATAGGGAAGGGTGTATTCACTTCCTGGTGAGGGCCAGCTAGTTTGTGATACACTGATAGAAGCTAATTGGGGATGGAGATGGGTTTTTTTGGATTAGAATTGGTGAAAAACGGCCTGTCAGACTCAGTTACTGAAGGAACCAAGTCTCCCACGTTTCCAGCTCTTTCTGATGAAGTGGTGACCACAAAGAAATGCAGAGAGGAGCCATTAATCTGGTATTTCCTTAGCTTTATTCCAGAGGATCTTGTGCTGTGACTGTTTAACTCTCTCCCCAGATAAATACATGCAGTTGAACCATGCCTTGTTTTCCCTGAATGGACGCACTGGCTACGTGCTGCAGCCAGAGAGCATGAGAAATGAGGAGTATGACCCAATGCCAAATGACTCCAAGAGGAAATTGCAGATGATTATGACAGTGAGGGTAAATCTCTCTTGTAAATTGTTTTTTTACAAGTCATAAATATCTATAAAACTAAAAATAAAACTATTATGTTTCAGAGCAAGATCTGACAGATTGTCAAAATACTGTTTTTAAATGTCAGTGTGTGTGAGAACAAAACTAACTTCACTGGTTCTTGACAAGAAATACATGTCTTTATCATGCTAATGAAGAACGTGCTATAGGACTGAAAACATAGTCCTGGGGTGGTTTTGTGTAACTGCTAATAAGTACATTAAATGAACTAACGAGTTTCCAATCAAATGAGTTCTTAGTAGAAGGGTCCTATTGGAGATTGATTAGCAGCAGACTAACTTGTTCTGGGATTTTGAGTGTGAAAGAAAGATATTTATAATGAAATACAGAAACTAAACAGAAAACCTAATAAGCTGATCCTCCATTTCATATTTAATACACTATGACTTAATCTGAATGTCATTCTCATTTTTCTTCAAGAGATGAGTTTATCATTGGAAAATGTTGCCATCTTGACTGGGTGCCAAACATGGTTGAACTTGTTTCTGTTCTCAGTTGCTAGGCAGTAAGACAGGTTCTTAAAGAAGTATGTTTTCTGAGAAAGAAGAAACATTAATTACTCTTCACTTCAGTTTAAAGGTGAGGTAAACAGGGCCTGTGAATGCAAAGCAGAAATGTCTTGAAGTGGGTATGTAATAAACACAGAAGAAAGATAATAAAACTTGTGCTACAGGCCTGGCCTGGAGCTGCACGCTGTGTGTAATGAATGTCAGCTACATTGTCTTTCTTTGGTTTTTTCTTACAATGAAAATCATTGAGTTACCCAGACTATTGGAGGTATTGTTATTGGTGGAACAGATAATACATGCAAACATATTGAAGAGAGAGAATGTGTGCTTTTCCATATTCTGGATTTTTCCCCCCTCTAGTTCTGTAGGCTACCTTCTGTTCAGCAAAAATGATGCCAAGTTTCCTTAGGAGGTGATTATCATTTCCAGTTGCTTTTGCAGGTTTTAGGTGCTCGTCATCTCCCTAAACTTGGTAGAAGCATTGCCTGTCCCTTTGTAGAGGTTGAAATTTGTGGGGCTGAATATGATAACAACAAATTCAAGACAACAGTTGTGAGTGAGTATCTGTGTTGCAGGGATATGGTTCTACTTCGAGGCTACTTAAATAAAGTGAGCTGAGGATGCACATTATAGGGGGAGTAAGTTAAGTGTAGCTCTAGACTGATGAGTCACAAAGTCTTGTTCTTTTGCTTATCTTGGGGCCTGTTAATTTGAGAAATTTCAATGTATATCAAATTTAGAAAAAACAGTACTGTTTTGGTTTGGGAAAAAGAAGTCCCATTCTGATATGTTGTTGCCCATGCATAAGTTTGTGTATTTGCATATTTTAAAAAATTACTGTCTTGAGAGTGCCTCCAACAGTGCTAGTCAGTTCCCAAAAGTCTGGCACAAATGGGGAGTAACTACTGTGAGCTCCAGACTGTGTTTATTTAAACTGAGGTTCTAAGACTGGCACCCCCTTGGAGGCAGCTTGGGTGTATAGAGCTGTAAAATAGTTTAACTGGAAATGGATTAGAAGTTTGATCAAAGCTTGGTCCTGGGGAGTTCTGGATAAGGAATGTGTTTATATGTGCATGAACTTAAGTGTGCTGAAATGGGACAATATTTCAGCCACTTCATATTTCACTATTTAGTATTTCTGGATGCAACAGTGTTCCTCTGGTAAAAAACAGGCTTTGGTTGTGATTATCCAAACCAGTGATGCCAGTGGAAAATAAACACAGCATCAGGTGCAGAATGTGCATTGTGGCTCCTCAGTACTTCAGAGAAGATGATTATGATTTAAACTTTCTGTGGGAAGTGACAGAGACTTTAGAGAGCAAACTTCCTGGCTGTGTCACATATACCAAACCTTGGTGTTCTGTACATAGCTACAAAAATTGGACCAAGGTACATGAGTCTTCCTAGAGCTTCTCCTGCTCTCTCTTGGATATGGAGCATAAGGCTTATGAATATGATAAATTAATTAGCTTTTTCTTTTCTTTACAAATACATGTCCTAGGAGGTTTTATATGTTTGAATACAAATAATAGCTTTTCTTCATGGATTTTCATCCCTGCCAAATTTCCTCCCACCCCCACGACCAAGTAAACAAATCCAAACTTTCTGAAGCAAGGTTACAACATAAGACAGATGGTAAATAGGATTTTTGGGCTTCTGTATCCCTAGAAAATGTCCTGGGATACATACTCGTATGTGAATGAAGTGAAATTACTGCTTCATACTGCAAATGTTTCCTTTTCATTACAGATGACAATGGCCTTAATCCAATTTGGGCACCTTATGCAGAGCAAGTGAAATTTGAAATTTACGACCCAAATCTGGCGTTCCTGCGCTTTGTTGTTTATGAGGAGGATATGTTCAGTGATCCCAACTTCCTAGCACATGCCACTTTTCCCATCAAAGGAATCAAATCAGGTGAGATCAGCAGTTATAATGAGGTGCTGTTGAGCATTATTGAACTGTGACTTCCTCTTTGATGCCAGACTCCCTCCTGCCTCGATGGAGCTCCTTCCTCTGGCTTTGGTTTTCAAGAGCATGTGAAATCAGGTGTTTCTCTATTTTGCCAGTCTTGCCTTTTGCTTCTCTGCAATTTCCATAGTAGAGCCTGCTCTCGGCAGAGGAGCATTTGAGCACTGAAGAATGTTGAAAGTGTGCACTGTTTCTGTGACTGCAAATTCCCCCTTGATGGACTCTGTAATTGCCCTGTTTTCCTTCCCCCTGCCCCAGGTTTTAGGTCAGTTCCTCTCAAGAATGGCTACAGTGAAGACATAGAGCTGGCCTCGCTTCTGGTGCACTGTGAGATGCAGCAAGTTCTGGTGAGGAGCACTGGGGTGTGTTGTGTGCACTTAGGGTGTCTGTTATCAGTTCTTTGTGGGAACCAGGAACTGAGGATTCTGTTTTCTGTTCTGTGTCTGATGTGCTGCTGTCAGGCATTTCTTCTGCAGGTACTGGGGAAGACAAACAGCACAAATTGAGTTACTCTCCCTCTGGGTGGACAGATTACACGGTTGTTAAAAGAAATAATGCACAAACAAAGCCTCATTACCTCCAATAGTTTTTGCTGTAACAGCATGGTCGTTGTCTTCCCTTGTTAACTGACTGATGCCGTGCAAAGCTAGCTAAAATCTGTTTTGGCTTCATAGATTAATCTTTTTTTTAAAGGTCCTACATAAAAAGAAATCACTTCAGCAATAGAAGATAGTAATTTCTCTCAGTATTTCATTAAATAAACAACCCATCAAGTAGAAGACATATCTGGTTCTTAAAGAACTGCTTATCTGCTCCTTTTAAGCCTCTCTAAACACCTACTTGAAATAGTAGTATTTTAAAACACATAGGGGAAAAATAATGATGCTCATGAATCCAGGCATTAAAGCAGCTGATCTATGAACAGTGTTTGTTGGTGTTCCAAGGGTGCTGCTGTATATGTTGATTTGTAGGATATTTCTCAGACTCTTTCTCAATAATATATTACATAATTTAAATACACTTGTGATATGATGAAAGTTTAAAGATGCTTCTGGGAAGTGTCTGTCTCAGGGTACTTTCCAGCACCTTTCTGATTCAAAGAAAAAAAAAAAGTTCAACTTCTTATTTGTAATCTGTCAACCCTTTCTGGCCCACGCTGCACTTCACACCAGTTACATTATTTTTCTGATTGAAACATCAGCTTCTGTGAACTCTTAAGTCTTTATGGCTCTGGAGGGATTTGTGTATGCAGTTGCATACACTGACCTGGAAATTTCTGAATTCAGTCACATTGTTCTTCCCAAAGGAGTGGAAGCCTTTTTCAAACATCCTTTGTGGAGGTTTTTATGAAGCCACTTTATAACACCTGATGTAAAATGACAGTGTGTGCAATGACAGTATTTCAGTGTTTGAAAGCTGTGGTAGGTTCCTGTAAGTTCCTTCTGTGGGCCAGCCAAGGGTTCTGAGAGCAGGAGAGGATTAGAAGCTGAGGTCAGGGATGTGTGTGTGAAGAGGAGACCTATATCCTTTCAAGAGAATATTTAAATTGTTCACATTTCATGGACTCAAGTCTCATAGGGGAGGCCTGGTAAACTGCTGCTTTTGGGCTTGCTGCCTTTGAGAAAACTGACAAAGTCACCATTGCCTAATGCTGAGCATGGACATCACTTGTGGATACATTGCAAATCCCCCCTGCTGTGGTTTCTCTTCAGGAATCCAGATCATTATTTGCCTGGGGCAGGAGCAGCTCTCAAATGTTGTTGGTAGCAGCAGTCTGTCCCCCAATCTGTCAGCACCAGCTCCTTTGACAGCAGCACATTTAACACTCTACAGTCCCCTTCTGCTAGTTAAGCCAAATGAAGATGCAGCTCAGCTCTGTGTTTTTACAATGCCTGGTGGTAATGCAGAAGCAGGACAACTTCCAAACACTTCCTTTGTTTGGCAGCCTGCAACAAACCCAGACTCACCACAGTTGTCAACTCTAGAACTTTTGCCAGATCATTCAAGAAGCATCAGAAAAGATCAAGGCTGCCTCTGTTCCTCTGCTTCTTTTTAAAAAGTTATGGCCTTCCATAAAATAATACCATTTAATAACAGGCCTGTTTATATACACAGCTCATCTGCATGTGCTTGGAGATGAAATACAAAATTATAATGAGGAATTACATATGGCTGTGGAGTTTATTAGGAATAGTAAAGCAAAAATATTGTAGACATAAGCATGCATGTTTGTGAATGATTATGTGGGGTTATAAGCATGTCTTATTTGCTTGAAAATTGATTTACTTCCCTCAGAAAGTACATATATTTCTTCAGCTCTTTCTGACTACAGTCAGCCTCAATGGTGTATATGTTCTTGACTTAAAGATTGAAGAGGACATCTTAAAATGCAGTTTAAGCTGTACCTTTGTGGATACATTTTTTTACAAGAGCTAACAGTGGTACATGTGCATCTTGATGATTACACCTGCAAAGTGGTAATTAGCAATCTGCATTTCCTTTGTGATTTGGGAATACAAAGTTTCCTACCCCTTTACAAACAAAAATTAAATAAATTACTCTTTAAGTCTTAATCAGTAGCATAGCATTGAGGCTGTTTCAGTTCCTCCAACCCATGCCTGCATAGGAATGTGTTCCAGGAGGAAAAAGGTTTTAGGAAAGGATCTTGTGCTGTAACTGAAACCCCCTGGGTATGTTGCTAAGCTATCAATTTTCCTAGATCTGGACTGAATGCAGAAAGAGGCATTCTTATTAGTATGCTGCCTCTGAAAATGTTTGGATTTATTACATTTATTGATTGCATGTCATTTCTTGTAGAAGGAGTATCTTGTTTTGCTGCTGATGTGAAAATTAAGACTTCAGTCCTGCCAGTTCTATTCCCCACTAGTAACTCTATAAAGAGGCAGCTTTTGCATCCAAAGTTCTGAAGTATTAAAATAATTTGAAGTCCTAAAGGGAATCATGATGATTGTTTACGGTTGTGGAATATTTTGAGACCTTCTACTATGAATAGTACTTCTACAATAGAAGCTCAGACCTGCTCAGTTCCTTTGCAAGTACTGAATTGCCATAGTTACACAGAAATACAGGATCTGTCCTTCTTTCTTGGCACATCTGAGTACTTGCTGCTGTAAGGGGTCCTATTTACCAGTCAGTATTTTGACCTTTAGATTACATTTCAATAGAAAATCCCCAGGATTGCCACTTCGTCACATGATACACAAATATGATGGAAGAGCCAAAACCTAAACATTTAAAAAATGTATTTTTAATATTATTATAATCTGAGAAGCCATTGTGATACACTATTTTCTGTTCTTTCCTCAACAGACTGGCATGGTGTATTAGGGAAAAATATTCCGATAGAAATGTTTAGATACACAAATTTTGCAACCTGTGCTAGAATGTCCTTGATGCCCCTGTCAGAGGGTATGGCTGGTCATACTGTGGGGCTGAGGGTTTTTTTTTAGTGCTTTCTAAGTTAGTTTCTTTCCAGAAACATTCCAGAAACATCCTATCAAACTAACTTTATAAAACGTTCTATGCAGTTAAAATGTGGTTAGGAAAACAAACTCATCCCCCAAACTCTGCTGATTCTGTGTCATTTTGGGAATGTGTTTTATAAAAGCACCTTGATTTCCAATGTTCCTTTGAAGGAAAGTGAAGAAGAGCTTTATTCCTCGTGTCGGCAACTTCGGAAGCGCCAGGAGGAGCTGAATACCCAGCTGTTCCTCTATGACACCCACGTGAACCTGAGGAATCCCAACAGGGATGCCATCCTGAAGGAATTCAACGTCAACGAGCACAAACTACAGATTTATCAAGAGACTTGCAACCGCAGGTGGGTGATGATCATTCTCCCTTATGGTAAGGAAACCTCAGACATACCAAAGGGAGCATCTAAAGGGTGGTGAGGGGAGAATGAGCTCATCTGGAACGAGGAAGGGCTGTAGAGAAGCCAGGCTGGGCCTCAAGCCACTAGAGGCCAGCAGAAGCTGAGGAATGTGTGCTCAGTGAAATCTCAGTTGCAGTGATCACAGTGACACTTGTAATCCTGTCAGATTTTATATCCCTCTCTGCTGCTTTCTGGGAGCAAAGCCTGGAAGTATATACAGACAAATAAATAAATCTCTTCACTCTTGCTATGCTATCAGAGTTATGTCCCTGGAAATGTCATGCACATATGAGATGTGTGGGAACAGATACACAAACCACAAAAGATAAAACCAGTATTGAGTTGTAACAGCACAGCATTGTCAGTTCAGTGTCAGTGAATTATCCAGAGCTTAGGGGGAAGGTTCCTTCTCCTTTGCTGCCGCCTTTGGGCTGAGTGTGAGGGAGATAGAGGGAGGCTTCATGTACCAAGAGGAAGTTTTGAGTAGATCTCAAGACTTTACATATTCTTGCCCTTTTTTGTGTGTGCTGAACAGCTGCGTGAATCACTTGTTTATTCCTGTTTATTGAGGGAAGCAGTTTAAGTGCTCATTGCTGATACATTACTTGCCATTGGTATCCAAGTACATTGAATTTGGTAGACTGTTTTCCTCTGAGAAATTCCTATTAGGCTTGACATTTTCCTTTTCTTTTCCCTTAAGATTAAAGGAGAAGAAAGTCAGTAACAGCAGATTCTACTCTTAGAGCCCATCATTCTTTGATGTGTGCTTTATGGTGCAATTCAGGAAGAGATGAATTTATCCTGGTCATCCTACTCAGTGACGGTCTCATCAGACAGAATGACTGGAAGAAGAGAAGGAAGAGGAAATATGGATTTCCTTTAGAATTTCTTCTTCTAAGAAAAACTGTTTTAATACCTAATAATTTATATTCTGTACAAAGCATACCCTCTGTGCAGGCCAGAACTTCTGTGTATTCAAGAGTTTTAAAACTTGAGGATGTGTAGTTGGATGGACCTCACTTCTCATTATCAATACCTGAAGTACAAATCATCTCCTGTATGTATGTACACTGGCTGTAGATAAGACAGTCACAACAATTTGCATGCATGGAATCACACCACTTTAACAACCTGGCTCCTCAAGATTAACTAGTAGTGAGTTTTTAATTTATTAAATGCTGTAAAAGCACTTCTACACCAGCATTGTCACGTCATGTACGTTACCGTTCTGGAGACAGCAGATTGTGCTGCTGATACTGTATAAAATATTTTGGGCAGCTATTGTCTCTTATGAAAAATTTTCTGTTACATTTTCAAGAACAAGATAATATGTTAATTTTGTTGAAAGCAAATACCCTCTGTGACTGTAGTTGTGTTTTTCCTGTTGAACTCTCTTTAAAGATTTAAGAAAGGAGCAATGTGTGAACCTCTGTTCATAGCCCCTGTGAACTTCTGTTCACAGCCTCAAGGCACTGGAAGGAAAAATTTTAAGATATGCAGTAAGAGATATCTATTTGTTTGCAGAAAGGGAAGGTATTTAAAATTCTGAGAAGCACTTACTTTTGTACAGTATCATTTCTGCAAATCCTTTCAGCTGCTAATGTGCTTAGAAATGAATTTTTAAATGAACTGTCAATTTTTAATCTTGCAGTCCTATGTAGACGATAGTCAAATGATAGTGTTCTGTAAATGTAGACTGTTTTCCCAAAATGTAACTAATCCAAGAATGATAGTGTGCACAAATATAGAGGTAGATCCTTCTGGTGCCTTTAATCAAATCAAGAACATAAAGCTGCAGATGAGAATACTTGTTAGATTAGCAAGTGTATTTTCCTGCCAGGGCAGAACTAAAGGCCTTCGATGGAATATTTAACAGCAGTTGTCATAATTTGTGTATGTGCTGGTCCTTTGTGCTAGTGCTGTATTGTTACCATCAAATTCCTGCTTGTCTTATCTCTACATGGGATGAGTTTTGCTATCTATATTCCCAACTTTAATGTTCAAATCTGTGCAGAGGAGTTTAGTTTTTGGAGTGACTGCCTGAGGCACAAAATGCTGCTTCCACAGAGCTGTACTTCTGATCACAGAGGACTTGCACAGATTTGGGATTCATGGCCTGATGCAGCTGCCTCAGCAATTTTCAATTTCTCTTGCTCCCCATGCTGCGACTTCTGTTGTTTCAAGAGGCGCTTAATTGATGCCATTGTGCATTCACAGATGATGGTTTGAGGAACCCCCTTGAGGTTTTAGCTATTCTGTAAAGACAGTCTTGTCTCAGAGATGAAAGTGTTATAATAGTGTATCCCACAATGGGGTGGCTTCTGTAAATTTTTCATTATAAAGAAATTAATTACTAATCACCCAACTGAAAACCAGAGAAAAGTTAAAGGCAATTCTCTGCTTTTCATCCTCCTTCCTGAAATCTCTTCAGTACCCAGCTGTGATTGACCCGTTCAAGGATTAGATGGATGTAAACCCTGCTCAAACAAAGAAAAAAAATCACATCAACCGTGAATTTGGGAGGTGGAGCTGTAACCTAGACTGCTGTATAGAGCTGGTCTTACCTTCATTGTCCAGGTCTGGATTGTTCTGCCTGTCAGAATTCTTTTTAAGCTCAGTTCCAGAGCAGACCCAACCAAACTGTCCATTTGTCCTGGCTCCCTCCATTGGTGTGTGTATTCCTGACACAGCACAGCCACTGTGTGATGGACACAGGAGTGAGTCCCTCATGCTGCTCTTGTGCAAATATTTAAGAATTAGCTCATTTTGTAGTCCTTTGAAAAGTCCTGTGCACATTCTCCACTCACACATAATGTCAGGAGTTACAAGAGGCACTCCATCAGTATTTATGCAAATGCATTTTGTTTTGCAGTAGGACTTTTCCCCAGACTATGATGTTACACTGTGTGCAGAATGAAAATACTGCAGTGACTCTTCTGCTGACTTGCAGCTGGTGGGCAAGGCTATGTTCTAACTCTTCTCTTGGTTCTTGCATTCTGTGTTTTATCTCCAAGACCTCACTTCTCAGTTCTTCCTTGGGACAGATTGTAGCAACTTTATCACAGTTGCAACTGTTTGAGTATGAAAGTAGGTTTGAATGTGTGTGCTAATTTTTTTAATCCAGGAGGGAAAACATTTATATATTTTTGAATTTAACAATTGTTAAATTGTTATATTCTTATAGAAACTGTTTTAAATCATTGAAATAACTTATTTTAATAAATAATTGTTGATATCTCACATTGGTGTGAATGATGCCAGGTGTTTCTTTATTTAAGCATTGCTCGTTGAATCTCATGACTTTTGCCAGTCATTTGAAGCAGTGAGTTCTAATTGAAAAGTGATCTGCTGGTGTGGTATGGTGTGCTCTGCTAGAGGTTGGAAGAAGGGCATTTCTGTGTTTTTAAGATGAACTGACTTAATGATTGTTTCAGTAGACATGGTTATCATTGCACTTCCTCTGGCTCCAAACACACGAGGCAGAATGAAAAGGTCAAAGATTGAGTTTAACTTGTGACTCCAAACCAACCTTTTTCAGTGAGAGGCAGATACAAACTCCAGCTCTAGTGAGAATCAGATTTGTATGAGCTTGAACAATAAAATCTGAGCAAGGCAAATATTAAATTTGTCGTAATTTGGAAGAATAGTAATATTGATGTTTGCCAAAAAAATTTTATGGGAAAACTTTCTGCCTGTGAGGTTGCACGGGGAGAACTGCTGTTGGGTCAGTGCACTCTGTCTTTATGTGGTGTTTTTTCTATTTGTTGGGAATCTTGGGAACAAATTTTTTCTCATCTTCTGATCAAAATTACATGCTTATTGAACATGAATCCGTAGGTGTCTGCAGCCTAACTCTTCTAGAAGGTCATTAAATCAGCCAAAGAGTCTTTATCACCTCATTGAATATTGGTATGCATGAGGTCTGGAGTCCAAAACTTACTACATTTACATGTTTTGTTGCCTGTATTGTCACTTTTTCCCCCCAACATATCTATATATTTCTCTGTTGAAAGCATTTTGTTAGTTTTGCAGTTCTTTAACCCTGGAGATGGTGAGAAGGTGTGAGCTGTGTACCAGCCATTATCTTTGAATTCTCCAAACCAGCTGGAAAAATTGGAATGTGGTGTGGAAGCTGAAGTGCAGTGGTTGAGTTCTGCTACAGTCATGTGTCAGCATTTTTAACTGCAGTCCAACTAGTTGGCTTTGTTCCAGACAGAAATTCCCTTTATATAATGAGAAATAGAAGTTAAATATAATGAAAATTAACTTTCAGAATCAGTTCAGGGATGAATTTATCTTCTGATCCATAACAGTATTTATAAACATGCTCAGCTATCAGTTTTAAAAGAACTTAAATTAAAAGCAGTTTAATTCATTGCTAGTCTACATTTTTAGCTGTTACTCCAGCAAAACAGGGAATTGTGAGCTTGACTAAAGTAAAGCAGTAGTTCCCCCAACACTTGTGTACTCCTGAATTGCAGTTTAACCCTCAGTTTCTTTACAGTATGTGTAAATTATGAGCGTTCAGGACCCTTTACTCTGAAGAAGTAAATTATAAATAGTAAATTATTAAATATGCCACTATACTTTGGAAAGTATGTGGAAATCAGTAATAAATAGAAACAAAGGGACATTTTGGTTGGGTCCCTTAGGAGAAGGGCCTAGAAAAATCTGGTTTGATTAATCATCTAAAATAAATATATTTAAATACACATGAGAAGTATAAGTTTCCATGTATATCTGGCAAATTTGTACCTTGAAATGCTGTGTCTGAGGTTAAGTAGATGACCAAGTATTCTTAAACTATTCACTTTAAACATCAGCATCATTCTTTATAGTGAGGCACCTATCAATGTTCAGGTAATTTTGAGGACTAGGAAAAATTGAATCTGAGCTATATTTTCATTTTGCTCTTTCAATTTTTAGGTGCATTTCTGGTAATTCAGTTTCAGGAAAATAGGTAAAATGAAAATTTGAAACTAGACTCAACGCTTGAATTAATTACCCTAATTTACCCACCTATTCATGCACAAGGAGCAATGACAAAAAACAGGAAAAAGGAGAGAGAATTCTCATTGTAAAATACTTCAAATAGAGCAGCTGTGACTGTCTTTACAGGGATGGAATTTTCAAGCAATTTTGGAGTATCTCCTTAAGCCACAGACTGCCTGTTTTCCTTTTGGAAAGAGTAAGTGTATCCTTCCCCTCTGCTGTGGTCAAGACTTCGGTGTTTTTAATAGATGGAGCTAATTGATGGGGAATTAATGAATCCCCAGTGCACTGATGATGGCTCTGGGGTGTGTCCCCACATCCATCCCGTGTGCTGGAGCACACTCTTGGGCCATTAGGACAAAATAGTGCCTCGTGCTCTGTTATCAGAGAGTTCTGTCCTTGACTCCAGGCAGATGAAAAGCTTCACGTGTTGAGCTCAGCTTCTGCAGGACTTCTGGTATTTGGGGTTTTGCTGGGCTGTTTTTGTCTTGTCAGGAGCTGCTGCTGCTGCCGTGCCTCCAAAGCTGACCAGGGCCTGAACCCCAGCTGGTACTGACAGTGTGGATTTAGGATTCATGGCTTAAGGACCCTTCCAGAGATACTTTTCACTAACCCCACCGTTGAGATAATTATAAATAGCAGTAGCTGAGTTTTGCTAAAAGATTACAAATAGCAGAGAAAATTCCTCTGGGGCACAGGAGTTCAGTTACCCATGTTAAAAACAATTTTTTTTACAAAACTTGGCATGAAATACCGTTGCTGTTTCTGTGCAACAGGCTTGTGCAATTTCTTCTACATTTTGGTTTTGTCTTCTGCTGGCATTAGAATTTTGTAATCTTTTTCTGATAACATTGTGTCAAAGCCAGAGAACTTAAACGGGAAAAGAACAAAGTGATTTCCACTTGAAAAAACAGAGCTGTTGGAAGGAGAGCATCAGCCCGGTGCTTTCATGAGGTCATGAATGTCTTTTTTCTGTTTTATTAAAAAGATGATTTCTTCTTTCTGCAGATGATGTTGTATATTAATGACTCCTGGAGAGTGGCCCTTGTGCCATCAGCGCTCAGTTGGAGACACATAAGCTCTAAGAGAGTGCAACACTCCTGCTACAGAAACAGCTTATATGCTATTAGAGAGGGAAAAAAAAGTGAGTTCTCTCTTGAGCTGTCCCTCAAGCTAAGTATTAAATTTAGTTTCTTTCATGGTGTACTTACTGGTAGGAGAATGAGGGAGAAAAGTCAGATTTGAAGCATAAAAATACAAACAGTTACCAATAGTGTGGGCTGTTTTTTGTTTTTTAAAGTAAACTTATCAGGAAGAGAACTCAACAGTCAAAAATTTATGCTGTCTCCAGTCACCATGAGCTACAAAAAGCTGCATCTTCTAAGCAGGGGTGGCTGTGGATTTCTAGCTTGGTTCCTCTATTTAGGCCCTCTTGTTTTCTGAGAATCCTTTAACAGTGCAATGGAACTGCTCTGCTTCTTATTCATTACTTCCCCATTTCAGTTGCAGCAAAGTTTACCAGAAGTATCTGGAAGTTACTATTAATTTAAGATTAGTGTAGCTTCAGCCATTAAAATGGAAAGACTAAAGTTTAAAGAGAAGTTTTAAATTCTTGAAGGATTCTGCTTTTATCAAGGGGTAGAGAAGCTGCAATTCTGATGAGTTAAGGAAAAACAACTTTGTGTTTAACATTTGAGGTGAAATTTCTCAGTTTCTATATTAAATTGACAGAGGGAATTGAATGGGACAGCAGTGACTTGTACTTAAAATCTTATCTTCTAATCTTAAAATTCCACAATATTATGAGTTTCCTTGTGGCAAGTGTTTATCTTCCTATTACAAAGCTGAAATTCTATTCAGATGGTTTCAGGTGTTAAAGAAATATTATTAAAGACTAAAAGTGTTTTATAAATAGTGGAATATGAATGCAATCACTCACCAAATGTCTTTGATGAATTATTTGTTTAACCATTCAATAATGCTGGGAAAAATCCTAGGTTTTATTTATGAATGCACTTCAGCTGGCTCATTCATTTTAAACAGGCATATTTTACTGTTAGAAAAATCTACAAATCTGTGGTGCTTCAAGCACTTTGCTGTAATTTAGATTAAGCAGGGTGCATTTTCCAGAAATGTCATTAGATACCAGAGTTAACTCAGGAAAGCACACCAGAATGTATCCATGTAAAAAACCCATTTGTTTATTGTCTCGCAGTTTATCAGTTAATCTTGGTTAGGCATAGATACATCCAAGCTGGGAAGCAGAGCTGGGGTTTGGAATGTGATCAGAGAATAAGTTTATTCTCCTCTGGATCATGTAACACAAACTCTTTAGGAATAAAGGGCAGGGATCAGGAGTATAATCCCATCAGGGAGGAAGAGTCAGCCTAAGGACATTTGTTCCATTCACTGTATTGTGCTGTTGTACCTGAGAATAAAATGCTGTTTGCAGTAATACTGAGCTTCATCTTGTTAGTGATCTGATCAATTTGACTTTGAAGAGAAAGTATATATAAGAAATTGCACCTTTTTACTCAGCAGTTCTGTTCCTTGGGGATAAAGCTGTTATTTACCTCAATCACACAAATATGTATTTTTCAAAAAATCTTTTATTACCTGTCTGTCAAAACCAAGAGTAAGCAGAGAACATAACTAAATTCTGTCCTTGGCATTTCATCTTTCAGAGTGAAAATGTCGCTGCAGATGGAAACCAGGAGACCAGCACAGCAATCAGCACCACAAGCAGTCCTCCATCCCTAACCAGGTGCATCATGGTGTAATTTCTTGGCTTTGGTCCACATCCCTGGGATCTAAACCACTCCACCACTTCATCCAGGCTGTACTGCTGGGGCTCATAGCCCAGCTCCTTCCTGGCCTTCTCCATGCTGAAATAATGCGTGACACCAGTTTTGTAAACCTCCGTGCGAGTGAGGAGGGGCTGGAAGTTATAAACATGCCCTACAAGAAAATGAACTATTTCAGTAAGGAATGCAAAAAAATAGACAAGGGAGAGGGGAAGGCGCCGGGTTGGGAACTTGTAACCCAAACCTTCCACTAGTGGTCGGAAAAATTCGAAGTTGTTTACAGGCCTGCCATCGGAAATAAAATAGGCTTGGCCTGCAGCAATGTGCTTCCTGCTGGCTCTGAGGGCCTCGGAGGCAAGGACATGAGCCTGGACCAGGTTGTCCACGTGTACAAACTCTACCAGACTCAGAGGGTCTCCATACACAAATTTAAACAGTCCCCTTTCAATGTAGCTGACTATTCTTGGGAGATGTCTCCGCTCCCCAGGCCCGTAGATCCCTGCTGGGCGGAGAGCACAGGTCCTTAGGACACCTCTCCCATTTCCCAGCTCAGCACCGTTTGCCTGCAGCACCTTCATTTCAGCTAAAGATTTCGTTCGGGAGTAGTGGTCAGGGTGGAGGTGCAGAGGTAGATAAGGCAGAGACTCATCCCCATTTTCTATAATCTGGCCTCCAAATATCACGTTGTAGGTACTTGTATAAACCAGGCTCGGCACTCCCCTGCTCTTGCAGGCCTGGATGACATTTTCTGTTCCTTTCACGTTAACATCTTCTATAAGTTTTCGGTTCAGCTGCTCCCTGCCAGACATTCCATAGGAAGCGATATGAAATACACAGATTACATCTCTGAGAGCTTCTTCCACTTCAGACAGGCAACAGATATCTCCCTGCATGAACTTTATTCCCTCTGGCATGGCTTGAAGTGGCTTCATGACATCAAAGAGGATCACATCGACTCCCTTTTGATATATGGCACAACCTAAACTGAAACATGACAGAAACCGTATGTTAGGATACAGCACCATGGTGCATGAAACATCTCACCTGGAAGGGAGAGAAGACTATTAACTGTTTTTATGCTGATTATTTTTCTGATGGGAGTCTTTTAAATACTCAGCCCCCTACTATAGGGAAGATTCAGCTGTGATAGTTTAGGTACTGAAATGATTTCTCACACTCCACCAATACTTGGAGAAAAAGAAAAGAAAAAAGAGGCAGAACTGCTGTAAATGAAAATTCTGAAAAGAAATAACTGAATTTTTGTCCCCTTCAGATCAGCAACAGCAACTTTCAGATGTGCAACTATTGCCAAATATAAAAAAAAAAAATAAAAATCTGTACTTGTTTTATCTTACTGCTTTTGTGCCATCCCAGTTCTGTCAAAACAACAGGTTGGTCTTTGCCGTTGTGTTTGAAATGTATGGAGAAGAGGAGTGGGAGAGATGCTTCTAAGCTGCTATGAATACTTTGCCACATGTCTACATTTTACTCCAAGTCACAGGTATTGACACAAAGTATAACTCTGGTGTTTCTCTTCCCCGTTCCTACATTTTTGTCTATGTATGTCTATTGTGCTTTAAGGGCATGAGAGTGGAGGGAAAAGCCACGCAGAAGTCAGGTAGGCATCTCCTGAGATTTTTTTTTCCTTCCCCTGACTTGAAATTTACTTTATTTTCTGGTCCTGACTGTGATCTCTCTCCCCTCTGTGAGCAGTTATAGTCTAGGGCTCAAAATAGGATTTTTTCTTTACATGGCCTGCAGAGCCAGCCTACAGCAAGGGAAAATGTATTTCACTGAAATGTGCACCTTATTAACGACTCTAATCCTAAACCATCACTGTTCATGAAAATAATATATTCTTGAGAGTTCAGCTGGAGTTGTTAATCTGTAGAGCTAAGCACATATGTAACTTCTTGCAGGTCAAAAGAAAAATGTGTGTACAAGTGTAGGCTTGTCCCTCAGAGCAGGCTGACGATGGTGATCCTGCCCCTCTACAGAGGTGAGCACACAGGTAAATGTCTGCAAGGCTGCTGATGCTTTGGAAACGGGATAACAGCGTTACTTACAGCCTTTGGAAACAGAGTAACTGAGTTTGTTTAAAACTGAGACCCCGGATGAACCAGAAGACGGGATCAACTGGATCGGGTGTCTCAGGCCCACAGGTCTCCCTTTTACAGATGGATTTTGCTGCCTCCCCAGCAGCAACCTCTTACATTTGTTCCTGTACGTAGTAAGTATTTAATGCACTAACCGGAAGCCAAAATAGCCCCCTCCTCCAGTAATGAGGACTCTTTCCTTGGCAGCGTTTCCTTCCTCCATCCTCTTTCCTTTCGCGCCGTGTGCTGGAACTGACCTACAAAACACACACCGCAAACACACACATCAAAACCAGTCCGCGTTTTAGCATCAGCGCACATTCCCGTCGGTATTCCCTGACCTCGTTCACGCTTCGGTGCCGGCCCTCGGCTTCCCCGGGGAGGCAGGAGGCGATTCAGCGCCGGGATGGCTCCGAAGGGAAGCTGTTCCCGGAGGAGGGAGCGCTGCGGTGGAGCCGTGCCAGCCCGGGGTCCCCCTGCCTGCGGCGCTGCCGTCCCTGCCCGTTCCTGCCGGTTCCCGGGGCGGCGCCGGCCCGGGAAATGGAGCCGGGCGGGGCGGGGGCAGCCCGAGATGGCGGCGGGGACGCTCGGCCTGTGCTGCCCTCGCCAGCCGCGCTTGTGCGGATTTCTGCGCCGGGACGGGGATGCTGTGCCCTCCCCTCGCAGCCTGAGGCGCTCTGAAATGGGGGCTCGCGGGTCGCTGGTGAAATCGGAGCCTTTCCCGTTCCGCTGTTGGTACCGCTCGATCCGGGCTGGAGCAGCCGTGGGAGAAGAACTCGGGGGTGGTGGTGGCTGGGAGCCGGACCTGCCCCGGCCCTGAACCCCCCGTGCCCCGGGCTGATCCCCCAGTGTGGGCAGCAGGGGAGGGGGGGATTTTGCCCCTCTCAGGTGAGACCCCACCTGCAGAGCTGCCTCCAGCTGGGAGAACTGGGATTGTTCATCCTGGAAAAAGGGAAGGCTCCAGGGTGACCTAATTGTGGTCTTCCACTACCTGAAGGGGACTCAGAGGAAGGATGGGGCAGGACTATTTGCAATATATGTAGTGACAGGACAAGGGGGAATGGCTTCAGACTGAAAGAGTAGGGTTAGATCAGATATTAGGAAGAAATTCTTCTCTCTGAGGGTGGTGAGGCCCTGGCACAGGTTGCCCAGAGAAGCTGTGGCTGCCCCATCCCCGGCCTTGGAGCAACCTGGTCTAGTGGAAGGTGTCCCTGTCCATGGCAGGGGGGTGGAACTACATGATCCTCAAGGTCCCTTCCCACCCAACCATCCTGTGATTCCCTCAGGAGGTGCCTGCAAGTGTCATCCCACGGTGTGAGGCTCTGCAGAGGTCTGGGACTCTTAAGAGGGGCTGAGGAGCCCTTGACTCTGGGTAATTTGGGTGGACACGGGAGTTTCTAGACTTGCTGCTGAACATTTCTTCATGGAAGGGTTTTCAAGCATTGGAATGGGCTGCCTAGGGAAGTGCTGGAGTCACCAACCCTGAAGGTGTTCCAGAAATCACTGGACATGGCAGTGCTGTGGTTTAGTTGATGAGATGATGTTGGGCCAAAGGTTGAACTTGACGATCCTGGAGGTCTTTTCCAGCCTTAATGAGTCTGTGATTCCCTGGTGCTGTGGAGGTACCACAGCTGCCTTCGAATGTCCCACCATGCCTGGCAGAGCATCTCTCTCCCTGGATGAAAGTGTCTGTCCCACATCCTGCTGCGTTTGTCGTGAGCCTGAACCAGGGAAGGCACTCACAGGAGTCTGCTGTGCCCCGTGCAGAGGTTGAGATGTTTTTGGCAGTGGGAGGACGCTGCACAGCACTGCCTGGCTGCAGCAGAACTGCTCCCGAGTTCAGCGTCAGCAGTCCCAGCTGTCTGCGAGAGAGAGCTCTAACAGCAAAACAATGAAGAATTACACGATCAAAGTCTGGCTTGTGGTGTATTCCATTTTTCATTTGCAGAACTGAGCCACTTGGGGAATGCCAGAGAGTGGATTCACTGTCAAAGCTACTTAAAACTCTGCAAGTTTCTGTTTTGTATAACCTTGACAGAAGTAGATGCAGTAGGCTCTGTTGTATTTTTGATGGATGGCTGGCAAGAATTAGAACTAAACAGATTCTAAGAATTCTGCAAGTACTAAAGATTTTTTTTCTTTAGCAATGATTTCTTGCTGGTGAACCTCTGAGCCTCTTAAATAGAAATTTCAAGATGGAGCTGGTGCTGTACCTGATTATACAGAGCTGCTGCACTCGTGGAGATGTGCAGAGTGTCTGGTGTGGAGGGCATCCCCCAGTCATAGCTGATTTCCCTGTCTCCTGTCTGTACAGCAGGAGAGTGGGTTTGAAACAGCCTTGAGGCATCCCCTAAGATACCATCCGGACATATAATCAATGGTGTGTTCATAGAGGTATAAGAATTCTAGCTCACAAGCAGAAAAATCCCTTACATATTCCTAAATACTAAATATAAAAATTCTGTATGGCTGCATATGCCTTCAGGATTTATGCATAATCTTGATGAAGGTTTTGAGAATATTTTCCCAAGTGTTTAATCACCTGCAAAATCCAAAAGAGTCCTGAACTTTCCCTAAGATCTGTGGACACAAAGTTTTTTTTTTTTACCTTTGAGGAGTCTTACTGAGATTAGGGCATTTGGTGGCTCTCTTTTGATCAAAAAAAAATTGTATTTGAATGGAATATTGAAGGATCACAGAATATCTGAGGCTGGAAGGATATTGCTCTGTTGAACCCTTGCACAAAGCAGGTTCAGCCAGAGGGGTTCCATGGGTTTGTGTTGGCATTGAATATCTCCAAGGATGGAAACTCCATGTTCAGCCACTTTCTCCTCATAACTCACAGAGCTTTGTGCCCCCTGAACAGTGACCTACACTCCGTGTTGTGTGAGTAAATTGCTCTGTTTGAACAGGATGACCTTTGTCCCCTGGACTTAGTGATGTGTCCATGCAGGACCATTTGCAGGACTGAGACCCCTCTCAGTGCTTTCTGCTTTATCTTGCTCTCTGCCTGATGTGCCATCTACAGAGAGTGAATTGTGTCAGGTTATCTCATAATTATGGATATTGTGACTATAGTAAGGCTGTGGCTTAGATACTGTGAAGATGTTGCTCTTAAGGCACTATCAGTTTTATTTCTCACTATAGTGAGCTGTTCTTTTTGGCTTCAGAGAATTGTGAGGAACATTCATTCCTTCAGAATGGTGACATCTGTGAAAGCTGTGGGTGAATATTGTCCTCCTTTTACACTGACAGGTGTTAGGACTTGACACTGTCAGATCTCAGTTTTGCACAACCCATTTATTACTGTTTTTTCATTTCCTATGAGACTCTGATTTTCCTAAGGTTTTATGGACTTTCTGAATGTATCATAAGTTCTGTTTTGCCATCAAATGAATGGACTTCCAGTTTTATTTTACACATAATAGAATGTTAGGCTTGAGATTGTGTCTTTGTTTAAAAAACCATGTAAACCCTACTTTTCCCTTTAAAGATCCAGGCTTTTTGGACCATGCCTTGCATGTATCTCAGCATGCAGGGAATGAGACTATACTACAGTGACTTGAAGAGATTGCATTGGTACCTTGAATTGCTCATTAGGACAAGATGTGTCAGGATAGAAGGATTTGCAGTGTAACTGGGAGTTATCTGCAGTGAACCTGAAATGGGCTGCAAAGGAATCCTTAAATCAGCTAAATAAGCAGCTGCTGTAAACAATGCAAGATCGAAAGAATAAGCAATGAAATAATTAATTATTCTTTCATAGTATGTGAGTTCATCTGGTTCTCTTTGCAATTTAAAATACTTAGCTAGTAAAATGATTTCTGTCATCAAAATACAAAGTGTGCCAGCAGTACTATTTCAGGAAGCAGGGCAATATTTCATCTGGGGAAATAAACCTTAGCTGACTGCTTTCTTACTATTTGATTGATTTCTTTTAGGTATTACTTAATTGTGATTTTTTTTTTCATTGAACAATGCAATGAGAGAAGAGAATAAGATTTAAAACTAGGTAGAACCAACCATATTTATGGCCTTATTAAAAAATATAAACCCAATTGTTTAAAATAGTACTAAAGAGGTGAAAACAGAACATACATTTTGAGGGAAATTAGAATTGTAATGTTCAAAATTGGAATCAAACATTCAGTCTAGATGAGACTGGAATATATTTCAAGGGAGAAGGTGTTATGGATAAAAATGCTAGTCTGAGTTTTTGTCTTGGCTCTGGCAGGGGTCTCCTTAGTGACCTTCAGAACATTGATTTGTGTTCTGTGACAAAGGTGTCATTGAACTTTCTCCCTGCCTGAGCTTATGGTTGTGCTGGTTTCGTTTGTGTTTCTGATGCTCAGATGGGAGCTGCTGTAAAAATGTTAATAAACCAGGAAATCAGATTTATGGAGCTTAAAGAGCTCAGAGAAGTGTGCAAGTTATACCCTTTGAGAATGTGAGCACTGACTTCTTAGGGCAGCTGTTGACTGTACAGTGTTGCTTGTGGAAGTGTCATACATCTGGTGATGTGGAGATGACCATCCAAAGTGATTCTAATTGCTTTTTCCTGTGAGTTCCAGTAATGGAAAATCTTAGCCTATTTTTTCCACACTGAGAAAGGAAAAGGATTTCAGTAATAATTGTATTTACTGCTTAGTGAACACCATTCACTGAATTGTTCATCCAAGCAGTTCCTTTATATTATTTTCCTAATCTAATTCTGCTGTGCTCTCTCACTTTAGGAGGTATGACTTTATAAACATTTTAGTCCTGACTAGAAGGAGATGCAGGGAGAAGTGGATTCCTTATCAAGTGGGAATTCACAAAATGGAAAGTAGCCTCTACTCAACAGTCTTGGGAAGGGTCAGACTGTTTGCAGAGTATTTTGAGATCCTTGCATGAAGGAAGATTTTATGTTGCACTGAAGAGCTTTGTTATGTAATTCTTTCTATACTTTCAAAAATAAATCTCCATTTTATTATCGTTTTGGGATCATCTTGAGTGTGGATGTGGATTTTGGGGTGAATGTTAACCTGTAGCTAACAAGTTCCTTTTCATACGTGTCCAGAAGCAAGACCCAGTGAAGAACCCGTGGAGGGAGGGAGATGTGATGCTGTCCCTGCTCACAGGGCTCTGTCCCCCCTCATTTGCTCGAGGCAGCTCTGCTCAAGGCTGTGCAGGAGAGAACCTTCCATCCTCCCCCTTCCCCAGGAGCAGCTCTGGCTGGCAGTGTGGGTGTAGGAGGGTGCAGTCAGTTTCAGAAGGTACAAACTGCTCAAACTTCGGCTGTTTCACCCCAGAAGAACAGGTTGGGCAGAAATACCAAGCAGCTGCCAGTCAAACCAACCACTTTAAGTGTCTGGATGGTTCCATCTGCAGTTACATCCTCAGATAACACCCATGCCCTGAGAGAGGGTGTTGTTGTAGCACTGGTGTAGCACTGACATCGTGAATGTCACTGTTGTATTTGATGTCAGGGCTTAGTTACAGCGAGGTATTTCACACAACACGTGTGCACTGAGTGGTGTAAACAGCAGGCTGGCACAGGGCAGCCTTCCTTCACAGGGCACAACAGTCTAGGCTCAGTAGTCATGCCTTGGCTAACTTGGATTTTGTGGGTGGCTTGCACTGTGGTGATCCTCAGTGCGTTAGTTATGAAAATCATTACTATAAAAGACACTGAAAATGCTTTGAATTCTCTTGGTGAAGATTCTTAAGGAACAAGCTTGATTCTGAGGTGTCCTTTCTGCAGTAGGAAGTGATGCATACATTCTGTGGAGCCGTTAGGAATTACCTTGTTTTCCATTCTGTAATGCTTCAAAAAATGTAGATTATCCCATTTCCAAAAGAAGCGGTTATTTATCCTAAAGGGAAGGGAAGAAAGTTTGCATATTTTGGGATAAGTGAATGGTTGAGCATAGGACTGAGAATAACCTGTGTTCTCCCTTTTTACTTTGAAGACAAGTTGCTGTTTGTGGTCTCTGTGTCTCTTTGTGTACCCTGCAGGGCACATCAGTGACCCAGTTCTTATAATGAAAATATATTAATCTTCATAACCTCCATGGAGCTGAACAGAGTCTGCAGGGACTCACCCACTCCTGAGAATTTCAGTCCAGGTGTCTGAAGTCAGCGTTTGCTCCTGTGATATTGATCTTAAGCTCCCTTAAGCCTCATGTGTTTTTTTCAGTGGTAATTTGACCTGATATGTTTCCTGATGTTCTGAGGTGTTGATATCTGTTTGCATTAACATGTTGCACTGATTTTAGTCCATAGCAGTACAAGGTGATGCTATCCAGTGTAATTGCAGCACATTGGAAGTAAAAGCCAAATTTTAGCTCATCCTGTAACCTCATTAATAATTTCAATATTGCACACAGGACTGCAAGGGCTCAATGGTTGAGCCTCTTTGTACCTGAAAGGATTATATACTTTAAAAGTTAGTATGTTAAGAAATGTCTTATGGGAAGACAAGTGAAGTATTATTGCAAATACTCTCACAGATGTTTTTGCTCTCAGAGCAGGGGAGGACAGGTTTTGGAATGCATGCTGAATGTCTTTGATTCTGTTACTTAAAGCAAGTCTTCTAAATTCTCAATAGGAAGCTATTTCAGAAGATAATTATACACTTACATTTCAGTAATTGTCTGATTCAGTTTCAAGTGTGATTGATGTGCATCCAGATGCCCTTATTTACCACACTAATAACAAGGAAAGGCTTCCTGTTGAAGTAATTTATAACTTAATTCAGTTATCCATGGGTTTACAGAAATCTTACCCTCCAGCAAAAGCAAGATGAGGTTGGTCTGTTATGAATCGTTGGCACTAATAGTTGAGCACCCAGTTGATGGAACTACTTTGAAATTTTGGAAGGATCTAAGAGGTCTTTCAGCTTCACAGGCAGCTAATCATGTGCTGTAGGTACCACGTGTAGAACAAACTCAAGGCAAAGTGTGTTCATTAATCCATATCTGGTACTGTGCTAATTTTCTGTGTGTGTGTAAGAACTCTGCAGACACTGGTGGTGAGGATGAGATGTGTCAGCAAGAACACCAGGGCCTGAATTTGTTGTAGCTTTTCTGTGGGTTTCTCAGTGGAAAATGTACTTGGTGAGGGGGGAAAAGAAGTGTATTTGCTGATGGAATGTTTTCTGTGTTCTCACTACTGGTGCTTTCATATTCCTGGTTCTGTGTTCAAGGTCTAGGCAGTGGTCTCCCATTTTCAGGCACTTAGAGCTGCATGAAATCAGGACACTGGCTTAAAAAATGTTACTACCATTTAGTTCTGTAATGACCTTGAAAACATTCCAAAAATTACATAATTTTGCAGAGGAAAGATTAGGTAAGAGTTTGAAGTAGGGGAAAACAAACTCAAAAAAAAGGCAAAATCTCTTGCTTCAGCTGTGCTTGAGCAAGATAACCTCCACAAGGCTTCCTTAATGGCATCTTGGTGTTTACAAGAGCAACACACTCTTGTGTATCTTTGATATTGATTTATTCTGTTCCACGAAACTAATGATTGCAGAATTCAGAATTCATAAGCATTTTATCATGGCCTGATGTGTGACTCTATTCTGAGCTATTTCCAGATAAGAGGTTCTGACACAAGCCTGAGTTTTCCTTTAAAAGGGATTTGTTTAGAACCAAAAATTTTGAAGGTTCAAAGCACTTAGTCAAAACAAAATAAATCCAATAACTCTAAAATGGGACAAAATTACTGATGTTACGAAGATGAGATAGTTATAATATGCATTTTTCTTCTGTTCAAAAGCCTTATTTGGACATGTTTTGTCTTGGAATGATAACACGAAGAAGGTGTTCAAAGTGAGATCTATTCTACTGAAGGTGTGCTTGAACTTACAGTGATTTACTGCAAGTTCTTCTTGCTCCTAATTTTCCCTCCTTGTGGCAGAAGCTGTGGGTGCAGCATCTGGTTATAACTAATTTTGGTTTTTTGCATCTTTTGAAGGAGAAGCAAGATCTGAATAACGAGGGAATTGAAATATCTGATTTTTTCCTTGATTCTTGTGGTAAAACAGTTCTGAAGGAGCTTTGCATTTGAAGCGCTGCTTCAATGTCTTTCAGAGAATATCCAGCCCGTAGAAACAGAATTTGTGCCAGTGGAAAACACTGGATTAATTCCAGTCATACATCAGCTTAATTCTTCATTCATCACAGGATCATGGAAGAATCAAACATCAAACACATTATGGACAAACTGCATAAGCTGAAATGTTCTTCTAGATGACTTAGAGGAACAACATGTTCTAGTAATTGGCTTTCTTGTATAATGAAGGTTTCTCAAGTCGAATACGTAATCATCAAGTTACCAAAAAAAAAAAAAAAAAATTGTAGCAAAGAAGGCCTGGTTTAGCAGTTGTCGTTTTAACACTTTCCAAGAGAAGACATTATCTGCTGCAGTTCTTTCCCCAAGTCTTTGACTTTACATTGCCTGAGCTCCTTTTCCCTTTTAAAAATTGCTCTGGGAAAGCCTGTGAAAGCAGTTTGAGTGGCCAGTGAGAATCCCTTCAGTGCCATATTGTTAATGGCAAAGCCAACAGATTTCACCATTTGTGTTTCTCGTGTCGTTTTGGTCCTGGCTCCTTTCCCTTCTGCCATAAATAAAAGTAATCTGTGCTAGGAACAGGCATGGACTCAAGCAGGCAGTTACTCACACTTCAACAGCACACACATTATTAGCTTATCAGGCAGAACCATCCCACCTCCCATCATGTTTTATCTGTTTATGAAGAAAATGCCTTTCATAATTGTAATTGAGAAACCAAAATGACTCAGAGTTTGGAGGTGTCAATAAGAATATATTATGCAGCCAGACTCCCTGTGTCTTGTGTGCAAATGGGTCACTCTGCTTTTGCCTTGTCAGGAAGGGTTTTGTTCATGATGGGCTTCCCCAGGTGTCCTTAACTTATTAACTTGAAGAGAATTTCAAATTTGGATGTCCCTTGTGAGAACAAGCTACAGTCATTCCTCCGTATTGGTTGGAAACTCCCCCATTATCTCTGGTACAAAAAGAAGCAGTCCAAGCAGGGCTGAGCAAGGAGGCAGGGCTCCATCTCCTGTAGATTACACTTTAAAAACGGGTCTCAGTTAACATCTACTGCCTCCAAATCCAGTTCTCCTGGGCAGTCTTGGTGCAATATTACATCATTAATGAGTTCCATAATTCAGTCTTCTTCAAATTAGAATTACTACATTATTCAGGTTACTGAATTTCTTGAACAAATTGACTGCTTGGTGCTTCTGGCCGTAATAGCTGAAGTGTTTATCATCACTGATATCTTGGGGTGAAGGTGCTGTAGGTTACTAACTTTTAATTTACTTTCTTCCTTTATGGAATAAATAGAGAAATATTTAGTGTATAAATTAAGGCTAAATTAAACATATGTATGTGAGTACTACAGAGCATAGTTCTTGTGTAGTAGCTGGAGCTTGTTTTGTGCCTCATGCTGAAGGCTTCACAACAGCACTCTAAGAGAAGCTGTCAGAGTAATTTTTTCCCCTCTGGGGCCTATGTTGTGTGGCTGCATCTGCAGCCTTTGAGTTATGACTGTTGTATTTCAGCTGCACTCTCTGAAGCCTCTGGGTGATGGAGCTGTCCAATTTTAACTCTTTTAGAAGTTGAACTGTTCTCTTGCAGGTGAGGTATCAAATGTAAACCTTTAACACCATTCATCCAACTCTTCAAGATCCTTTACTGTAAATACTGATTTTATAAAAGCTTTCTGTGTTCTCTGGCATTTTAGAGATTTTAGAGATTACAAAAGGACACATCTATAGCAGTACAAACCCAAGTATGTGATGGCATTCAGAAGAATGGATGAAAATAATTGTTGCCACTTCTCCCCTTTTCATTAGAAGTGTTTGTATTTCCCTCTTTATTTTTTGTCTTGCATTACTGTAAACTTGAACTTTTACATTCATGGGTAATTTGTTGAATGCATTCTTGTTTGTGCAGGTGTTTACAAAGGCTGGATTGTGCTTTAGCCTCATGAGGTTGCACTAGCTGTTTAACATGCTCACAAAATTTTACAGAATATAAAGTTCCACTTTTAAGGACTCCAGTGTTACCAATTCCTGTCACGAATCCAGTGATCCTAGGGGGTCTTTTCCAACCTAAATGATTCTATGATTCTTAGCCCTTAAAAATACTCATCTGAGACTCAGGTCTGTGCTTTTTCCATCGGTGAGGTGTCTCGTCTCTGAGCTCTGTTGGTGAAATCCAGAGTTTTGCATGGAACTTCTGTTCTCAGAAGGGACACAGTGGGTGGCAGGGTCCCCCTCAGCTCCTTCCAGCTGGGCTTGGAGCAGGGAAGATGTGTAAGGGTGACAGAAGAGGTAAGAGTGGGGTGCAAAGAATCCTCCCAGAACTGTGAAACTGAGGCAGTGTTCAGGACTGAACCTGTAGCAATTCTGCAAAGCAGCACTTTGTAGGAGCCTTGCCTGGATTAGCATCTCACTGCTGCTTTGTCCATAAATTCTAGCTCAGTGTGCCTCTGCTGCAATGCAGGTACAGTTCGTGCCTCACTGAAGATCTTGGATTTGAGACTTGTTTTGATGGCAAGTTGGTTCAAGTTTGAACAATCTGTGCCTTCAACAAAAGAGCAGGAAAAGCCTCACCTTCAGAATTTTAAAACTCCTGTCATTTTTAAAATTTAGTTTATTTATTTTCTGTAATTGTGCTTAGATTTGCCAATGCTGAAATTTTGTTTCTGATAACAGACATGAAACAAATGACATGAAACAAGTGAGGATGATAACATCAGATTAAGTAGATAGAAGAAGATTATCTTGTGTGTAGGAAACACTTTGTGAATCACAACACTCAGGCCAGGTGTGTCATAGTTACAATTGGCCAAGGGCAAAATCTTGATACAATAACACTTTTATTCATGCTTTTGGCATGATTCCCATGGATTAATAATATCTTCTTTCCTTGTCTTTCTGTGTAAAAGCAATTTTTTCCCCACCTGTATCTGTCCATTTACATATGTACCTATGTAAGCATTTCTTACAGCTCTCTCTGACACCTTTCTGATGAGCCCTTCCAGTCTCCACTTTGGATTTTCTCAGCTGGGCATCTTCCTACTTTTTCTCATTCTGCATCTACAACACAATTGTCAGCTGACCTTTGTTGTGATGGCTGTAAAGTGTTATTTGATGGGGTGTAGCCTCTGTGTGCTCCCCTCAGGATGATCTCTGTGTATTCCAGCACAGGACTGAGAGCCACATTCCAGGAGTTCTCTGCTGGGATTTTTCACTAAACAGGAGATGATCTCTCTGCCTCAGTTCATTAATGTGTTCTGTGGGAATGGAATTTACCTCTTGGAGCATTTAGGACAGCTAGGTGCTTAAATATTCTGGTGGAAAGAAGTGCCATTGAAAGAGAGATTGTGCCAGCAGAGTTTTTCTTCAAAATATCTCTTTCTTCTCTATTTTCTGCTGTAGAGTCTGCTATCTAGAGGTACTTAATTCGTTCCAACTTTTCCAAATGTAGTTGGGTGCCTCATTTCTATTTGTCATTTTCAATGTAACTGTGGGGACAGAAGACTGAGGATGAATCAGTTATCAGCAGTTAAACATATGAAGGGAAAATTATACTCCTAAGGATACAGACATATTCCATATACATTTTTAATTTAGTTGGAATTTTACTAGTTAAGTTTGATCAATATCTACTGATTTGCCTCAGTACTTCCTGTGGTCCAGTTTTAATGGCTGCTTGGAAAACCCCCACCTGTCTCTCTGCTGCAGTCATTGAGTGGCTTTCTCTGGGACCACCTCTCATTATTTGGCACATCTCATTTTCAAGCTGCATTATTTTATCAAATGTAATGGTAACTGACTCTTCTTGTAACCAGTTAAAATGGTAAGAACTTTTAAACTTAGAACTTTTAAATCACATTGAAATTCTTATTTTATCAGCACGATGATGTGTTCGACATGATCTTTTACTTTCTTTAAAGATAAAAACCCAGTTCGAAGGAAGCAGAAATTACTCCTAGGGTCTTTTAAATCCTAGCTTCAGTCCATAAATTTAACTATAGGCGTAAATTGAAAAAACATAATATTTAACAGGTAGCATAAAATCCTTAAGAATTGGATATGCTCTCTGCTTTAAAATGTTAGAACTCAGAAAAAGGGAATCAAACCCACATATGAGCTCATTGTTAAAAGTAACTGAGAACTAAAAGCCTCCTTGGATACTTGTGTGTATCCTTTTACAGTTGATAGGAACTGTCTGAGAACTTTCCTGAAAGCATGTGCCTGGAATAGCTCTTAGGCATGAGCTATTTAATGATATTCCAGCCTGTTAGAATAGAACCCCTGTAACCTGGAATGCCTTTATGTTGTTTCAGAGCACTGTCAGTGTGTTTACAGAATTTTTTGTCCCTCGGTTAAAAGTGTGGTTCAGTGGTGAGCACAAGTAGCTCCCTTCTGGTGCCATTTGCAGCCCATATTTTGGTTCAGTTCCTGGAGACATTTGTTCACTGCTGAGGTCCTATCCTGACTTGCATCCCTAACAGAGAGAGAAAAACTCTCCCACGTTATAGAGAATGGGTTAAGAATTATAAAGGGTCATTAATTTTAGTAACTGTATTCTGAATCTGCCCATATATGTAGATACAAATATAAAAATCCCAGAAATCCAAGGGACAAGACACAGAACCTGTCTGGCATGTGACATTTTTGACAAGCTCTCCAGAATTAATCTGTCTAGGAGCTACAATGCTCAGCTTAATTATGGAAAGGCTGCATCTGTGTTCAAAGCTGTTGAGAGGGAAAGAAGAAAGTAAAAATGTCCACTAGGTTTGATTAACTGCTTTCAGCCTGATGAATAAAGACAGATGGTTACTAGTTATTTTTCCTTAATGGATTTTGGAGCTCCATTTGGTGGATGAATTAATGTTATAGGTCCCAAATCTGCCTTTGAAGCTACGCCTGCCTAACCCTTAGTGGTTCCAGCAAAGTTTGCATACCTCCAAGAGAGACGTTTGCCCTGAGGCTGTCGTATATATTGTTAAAAACAGTTTTGAAATTAAAAAATAAAAATGAAGTGATAATTTACAGTATTAATAAAACAAGTTACGAGCTCTGCACAGCTCAGGAAGGGATCCCTTACAAGGGATGATTATTTTGAAGTGCCTGTGCAGACTTATCCCCATAGAATCTGTGCCTGTTTGGGAATGACCTCCACCTGGAGCCTGGCAATATTTTAATACCAACTTTAAAACTTGGAGAAGTACATTTTAAAGTTGCACTTGCTAGTTGTGTCACCTGGAAAGTAGAAATAAATAGTTTTGTGGTGTAGGTTCATTTGCATGAATCGATTATCATATTTCAAATCCAGGTGGGGAAGGTCTTTAAGGCAGGCTCTAATTCTGCAGGTGTGCATGTTTAAAAACATGGCTGTGAATATTTCTTTCTTTACTGGCATGCGAATATCTGTGTTTATTTTTAAGAATGTGCATAAGTGTCTGTGAGTTTGGGCTCTCAGGGAACATTTAGGCCTAGTGAGTCTCAGGACTGTCATTCAGCAACCTATTAAATCATCTGTATAGTTTTATGAGTGGATAGTCATGGTGATTTTAATGGGATTAAATTTGCTTACATCCAAAGAGTTTTTGAGTCAGGGTAAAGGTTACTGCATGATTAAATATGTTTAAGATGGACAATATAATAAAGGGAAGCAAACCAACAAAAAAATTACATTGAATACATAGATTGTCCATAGTCAATGGATAGCCCAGAGAAAAAAAACACCATTTAACTAAAATGCTGCCTGCCACAGAACCATCAACCACCCACCCCAGATCCTGAAAGGGACCCTGAGGGGACCCTGTCACCAGGATCATCTGTCACCAAGTCATTCCTGACAATGTTTGACCTCAATTGCAGCGCAAAAATGGCTGAAAAACGCCGGGAATGGGAACGTCCTTCAGATCTCAGCACTGAAGGGGAAACTGGGGACATCCAGAACGTAGCATTCAGTCAGAACAATAATGTAAGTCATTGATTACACACAGAGTGAGGTCACAATTCCTCAAGAGGAAAAATATATGGCTCCGGCCTTTGGAAGTGAGGGGTTTGTCCTTCAAGTGACAGCAAACAGAGTGCGCTGAGGGCAGGTGACACTTTGTCATGGCTGATTGCTTCATGCTTTTTGAATCATGGCTCGTTTTTCATCTCATTCTGCTTTGGCTTTCATTTCAAAGGCTGGCTGATGTAACGCCGAGGAAAATCTAAAAATAAGCAAATTCCACTGCTGAGAGGCGGAGATGTTTTTAAGAGTTTGCAGGTGGAGGGAAGGCACGTGGCAGATGCGCGTAGTTAATAACCCAAATGACAACGGGGAGATGCTACCACCCATTTCCTTTCATCCCTTTTGCAGAGGCCATGCTCAAAGCTCAGACATGTTCTGGGGCTCTAAGTTGTGTGTGATTCGTTTTTAATGTCACTATTTACAGTGAATGACAAGTTATGTTGGTGATGTTGTAAATGCCCCCACTTCGAAGGGACTCTTCGAGACAGTTTCTCTGTTTGTCCACATGTGCTTTAATCAGACTTTTGATTACCATGCTTGCCTAATTTTCTGTGTTTACCTCTATTTTTACATTGCTATTCATGAATTTAACTGCACCAAAATTACGTGACTTTTGCATAGATAATACTTAAATGTTTGAAAACATTTTGTGGTCTAATATTAAGAGGTAATGGAGAAGGCTGGATGTAAACCAGATGTGTCTCCAACCTGCCAATGTTGGAAGACATGCAGGAGGAACAGTTACAGAAAGATGATGCAAAGTGTGGTTTTTATCTGATGTAGATATGGTTGGTATGACTTGTGGTTAGGGCAGAGCATCAGAAGTAAGGCAGGCAAAACTGCATTTGCTTTTCAGGAAGCACCTGCAAAGAAATGATCAGGCTGTGAGCTATGAAAATGTGGAAATCCTTTGTGTTCTAAGCACAGAGATTCTGAGATGCTGCCATTAACTTCAGAGAGGCAAAGCTGCAGAGAAGGGAAGGGAATAGGGAGATATAATAAAACTCTAGTTGGAAAAACAAACTAAACTTCCCATTGAGAGTACAGCTTATGTCTTTATTTCTTATTTATTGAGGCAGCACTCTGCTGTGCTCTGTCCTAGGCAGGGCTGGGATGTTACTCTGAATGTACCAGAGGAAATTTTAGGGAGCAGTCTGTGCTGTCAGAGAAGTGCAGTAAGATAAAGTGATATCTTTTCTTCTCTCACACTGATGGTTCTCTGAAGACCGTTTCATGTTACTGGATGACAGAAAAAAGGCAAGCAAGTGTAACTTCTCATGAGGATAACCTGGAGATGATTCTTGGCTTAGTTCCTAAAGAGTGCCTAATTGCCTTTAGGTTTTCTGATTCTATCCTCTTCTTGGAAAATAATCCCAATTGGGTTGATAAAAATTACTTATTTTGGAAAGAGTGCAATCCCCTTTAGCTCTTACTGAAAGCCCAGAGATACATGGATGTCTGGAGAGGTCAGGGAGAAAACCTCCCTTGCAAATACAAAGGAGTGCTCATAATTTTAATGATTTCTCTGATGTTTTGTCTATTGCAGGACATTTACAAAGGTTGATTAGAGTTCTTGTGAATACTGAAGCAGAACTTACACCCCTTGGCTTAATTTACAGGTCCAAATTTGCCATCAGTACAGACATTCTTCACTCTGAGGTTCCTTCATACATTTGAGAAAATAACAGGAGATTTAGTTGAGGAAATTGTTGTTGTTGTTGTAGTTATTATTATTGTCTTTTGTTAGTATTGGATTTTGAGGAATGATGGACCACAGTTTTTTGTTCACTGCCAAGGGATGATCTTCAGGGTCTATTTAATTTACAATAAAATAAAAAAAATTACAATATTTACCATTATTATATTTCTAAAAACAAAATCTCCAGCAGCTTAGAGGTAAGAGATATGTCTTACTTTTCTTTAATAGGTATACACTTTATTTGACAGGAATTATTTTCCCTAAGGGGGTATTAAATAAACAGTTTGAAGACAAAGGAGAGGTTGCACAGCTTTATTTTCACTTGTACATAATCCTTTTTTGCTTTAATTCCGTTTATGCCTGTGAGTTCAGAGATCTTAATTCACAAAGGTACTTGGCTGCATTTCTAGCTTAAGGCAGAGTAATGGTTTTGCTGTCTTTACTGGGACAATTCACATGCTTCAAGTTGAGTGCATGAAGAGAGAGCAGGCTGAGAGAAGAGAACTATCTCAACCTTTGTACAGGAGCTCTACAGAATTTATAAGAGGAAAATCTTTTTGCCCAAATGAATTTTGTTTATGGAAGTTCAACAGTTTCTGCATCCAGGACTGACAGCCTGACAAGTGTTCATGTAGCCATTAAGTCCACCAAAATCCAAATGTATGAAGGCGTTTATGTTCTCTCAGAAGCTGCAGCAATAAAAGTAAGTAATTTCTTTTTTTTTCCCCTGCTCCTATATGTACTTAATCACTAGAATATTGTTTCTGTCTTGCTTAATGACTCATTTGTTGAAACAGATTCCAACCTGTTTTATGCTGGAATTATTTTCCAGGAAAGGCCTCCTATACCAAAACCTCCCTACAGAACCTGAAATGCAGAGCCCTGACCCAAGCCACAAAAGAACAAGAAGCACTGGGAGCAGGAGCTCTCAGGAGCCACAGCTGAAAAAGCCTGAATCAGCAGGCAAAACAAAATAGTAAATGGAAGAGTTCTGTGGGAAATTATAACCTGAAATGAAAAACAAATCTGTGACTAGCAGAGAAAACTGAAACAGAGATTGGATGCGTAGAAAAAGTGCTTCATGCTTCTAGACAGTGTAATTGATGTTCCACTTGGGACAGAAGAGCATCAGTTGTATCCAGCTGGGACAGCAGATATTGGGTATGACACGTGGTGCTTCTGGCTGAAGGGGAAATGCTGGAAGGAAAAAATACTGACTAGTAAATTATTGGAAAGTGCAAAGAAAGCCCATGGGAAGAGTGGCCAAAGAATTGAAAAACAATGCAGGATGAGGTAACAGAGACATGCCTGAAAACCTCGTGGCTGAACTGGAAGCTTCTACTATGCTGGAAAGTCACAGAGGCTTAAAAAGATTATAAACATCAGGAAAATCACTGAACTCAAAAGGGAGCCATGAAAAGCAAAGACAGAAGAGAGCTCATTACCAAGGCAGAACCAAGAACGAGCTTGGTGGTGTATTTCAAAGAAGTTGTGACCAGGCTCAGCTTCACCACATTTCAAAGGAACTGGGAAACCTGAACCTTTCCTCTGCCCTTTTTTTGGTGTTAAGAACAGCAGTCAAAAGCACAGGCTGCATCCATCATGCTGGAAAACACAGAGCCAGCACAGTATGACAGGACAAAAGCTTTGAGAAATGGGGGGGAAGTTAGTGAATATCTGTGAAGAAGTGATTTAGCCTCCAGAATGGGAGTGTGGAGTCAACAATTTGATGTCTGTGATAAAGGTTGCACACACTGGAGGGGTGTCCTTGCTTTGTCCTGGGGACAGTGTTCTGCAGGGGTACTATAGCAGGTGAAAGGTGCTGTGACTGTAGCATTTGAAGGAAGACAAGCTGAAATTTTAGAGACTGGCTGTTCATGTTGCTGATCACCATGGAGTGATTGTCCTCCAGGAAAGCCATCCTCTTTTGCCATTGAATAATTGACTTTCCAGAGTCACCACGTATCATGAAGAGATTTAGATGGTGGGGCACGTGTGGGATCTGCAAAGTCACCAGGAGAAACATCAGGAACAGGCAGAGAGATCAAAGTGCTCAGTGGGGGCGAGCAATGGCACAGCTGCCAGGAGGAGGCTCAGGGTCATTTCTGTGCTGCTGTTTGCCACTGGCATGGACTGACTCTGGAATCAGGGTCCAGACTTTAGTGCAGACTCTGCAGCTTGCCATGGTGTGAAGGACAGGGCACTGAGTTATTGTGAGGTGGCTCTGAAAAGCCATCCCTCTTCTCTTGGAAGAAAGAACTGTTCTGGCAAGGTTAGGGTGAGCTTAGCCCCAAATCCATTCTTGTTGTAACACAGATGTCATGGTGATGCAAAATCCTGACAATTCAGAGGAGCCTTTCTTTTTCCAGGAAACTATAAGAGGGTGAGATAAGGGTGTATATTCACAGCATGAGTAAGCATGGCATAGAGAAATAGGAAATAATGCAAAGTCAGTTGCAATCCTGGGTTACTGTACAGCTTTTAGAGCTGGAGACATCTCAAAGGGGTAAAGGGAAAAGTAGGTGTTTAAGACGAGTAGTTGGCACAGGATGATAAAACTTGTCTCGTGGCAAAATAGTGCTGAAACATCCTCAAACAGCAATCTGTCATTGCTGCTGTCAGAGCAAGTGCAGAGGCCTTGTGGAGTGGGTACTCCACGCTAGCATTTTTCAGCCAGTTTTAGATCATAACCTCCTTTCTGGTGTGTTTGATCTACACATTTACATGGAATTTTATTCACCCACCAGGGTGAACACATGGTCAATTATTAAAAGAATATTCTCATTAAAAGAAGCCTTCAGTGGTTGTATTTTATATTAAAATGATAAGCTGAGCATTGATTCAGGCAGAGTCAGTCCCCTCAGCTGTTCTGCAGGGGTGTGGGTGCAGACAGGTGTTGTGCCCGTGCACCACAGGGGGTGGGTGTATAAGGAATGCATGTGGCACCCTCAGCTTTCCAAATATTTCCCACCCTGCCAGCTGTGTCTGAGGGAGGGGCTGTGCATGAGCACAAAACATCAGTGGGGGATGTGGTAGGGGAGACTGGAGCAGAGGGGGAGTCTCACGGAGCTTTCTCTGCAGAAACCAGGCATGGTGGCCACCCCAGCGTGGCCCCTTGCCCACCTCTGCCTCATCCCCACAGGCTGAGGGGAGCCAGGGCAAACATCAGGCTGGAGGTGACCACTCCTGCCCCTCATCCCACTATGGAAAACTCCATCTCGCTGTACCCTCAAGTGTGAGAGCTCATGCTATAAATGCCACATTTGTGATCATCTAAATCGTGTGACAAAGACCAATAAGAGAGAGAGCAAAGTTCCCCAGGAAAATATTTAAGAAGACTCCTTAATGGACAGCAAGGTATAGCTGACCTCAAGAGCAGTGTGCTGATAAAAAGCAGAGGCAGCAAATGGCAAAGAGAAGTGAAAATATTTTTCCTTTTGTGCGCCGGTGGGAGGATGGGTGGATGAGTGTTCACAAGAGTAATGAATGATGAGCAGACCTTGAGGGTGATGTTCCTTTAAAAAAGTGACTTCATCTCTGATATAAACTACCTGCAGAGGTATGTAAACATTTTCACTGGCTGGAAAAGTGTATATTCAACAGATCTGTAATCCCTTAAAACCCCAAAGGCATAATGGAATGGGAATGTGCCCTGTTTCATGTCAGGTTTGCACCATGCACTTCAATTTTGCATGTGTGAAATCAGATAGATCAGCACCACATTGTCTCCAAGAACCAGCTACATGGTGTTAGCTGGGTCTGTGGTAACCCAGGCTTGTCTCTCAAATCAGTCACCAAGGATTTTTAAACAGGGTTAAATATGCATGGCTAATTTGTATCTCAATCCCTTTGGCTGGCTGGCTTTTAATTTGTTTTTATTGTCGAAATAGCTTCAGAACACAGCACAGTAGGTATAAAATCTCTTTAATATATTTAATTGATTACTCCTCCCCCCACCCCCCCACCACTTGCTGTGGCTCTCAAGCCAGTGATTCCTGTCAAAATCCAGGTGAATATCATCACTGGAGGTTAGCTGAAGACTCGATCTCAGGTGTGCTACCTGTGTTCACCTAAGGAAGTCCCCTCATGGCAAACCAGCAATCATCTGTTCCCAGCCTCCCAGCACCCCCTGAATGTCAGTTTGTGCAGATATTTGCTGAATGTGGAGTAGGTCAATAGGCAAAGGTGGGCACTAAAGCAAAGAAGGTAATTTGAGGCTTTTTGTTGAAAGAGGAGGGTTATCCATATGTGATAAAGCCCAGGACAGTTTGTGTTCCAGGGATTAAATAACCCTGGCCTGACTCATTTTTGTCACTGCCCATCAAAAACCAGTTCCACTGAAACTACACCCTAAGTTTTAAGGGGGAAAGCCCGACTGTTTCTCATAAAGGAAACTGTTCCTTTCCTCACTGTCTATGAAAGTGTACTTCAAAGATATTAAAAAAAATATAGCAGTAAAACTTTCCCTGGAGCCAGTGCTTGCTGCATCGTGTCCATTCCTGGTGCTGTCAGTCACTATCCAGCCAGCACATTGTTCAGAAGGTGGAGCTGTCAGGCAGAAGGAATGAAAGGTGAGGAGAGGAAGGCTCCTGCTCCTTGCTGATGCCAAGGGTAAGTGAGATTATGTCAAACCTTTAAACAGAGTCCCCTTTCTCTGCCCCACCCCCTGCTCCTATATAACACACACTGCATTTAGCAATACCTGCTTCCACCCCGCCGGCGGTGAGGTGAGAGTGCCGGCTGCTGCTCCCCGCCGCCGATGGATGCTGCGGCCAGCAGCCCCCTCGGGTGGCTCTGCACAGGTGTCACCACGCTTTTTGGGGTCACCATGCTCTGCACGGCCCAGAGGAGCCCGCTGGACAAGGCGAAGGTGCTGCTCTGGAGCCTCCTGCCCGCCTTGCTGTGTGCGGCCCCGCTGGGGGCTGGCGGGGGGCTGGGGGTGTTCGTGGCCGTGTGCCTCGTCTGCTCCGTGTGCCTGGGGCACAGGGACCTGCTGCCCGTGGGTGACAGAGCCGTGCTCATCACAGGTAAGGTGCTGCCAGGGCACAGAAACGAACAGAACCTGCCTTTTCTCAAAAGTGGGCTGGAAAACTTCTTGTCCTCGGGTTAGTGCATGCTTGTGAGAGTTCCTTTTATCCTTTTTCCTTCTGCTTGTTTTATTTGCTTTGGCAGAGATGTTTTTTCCAGGTAAATAAGTGCTCTGAAATTAAGTAGAAAAGCATCTTAATTGATGCTGTTATTTTTTAGTGTCTCATTTAATCTTTACAAGTAGCTTTTTAGACATACTTGTGAAATTAACTGGTGCAAGAAGCATAAGAATACTTATAATGGTCTAATTTTTTAGGGGAGACAGTAATTCCCGGGAGCCTCAGAACACTACATTCATACATTACTTTTGTTCACTTGGATTAATTGTGCTGGTTATGGATGTACAGTTGTCTTTCAGGTGTGTGTGTGTACATAGTGCACACTGTGTCTGTCATGCACATATTTCAAGACACTGGTTTGGTGCCATCTCTTTGAAACTCTCTGAAATCATTTAGGAGGGAAAGTTCAGAGATAATTAATTCAGTCTCTATTACCACTCTGATCTACTCAAAACCCACTTTTATTTTGCAGGGATGGCATTTTTGTAGTTTTATGGCTTTTCTCCTGTTTCCTCTAAAACTTTAGGTGTTGTTTATTCAGATGTTACTTATTTGCATTAATCAAACCTTTAAACTGGAGTGCCTGCCTATTGCTGGGGTTTGTTTTATTTTCTGTGCTTTTTTTTTTTTTTACCTCTGGAATGCTGAATTAAGTTGCTTTGGTTTATGTAGCTATTTCTAGCAGAATTTCATTTTGTTTTATAGGCACACCTGGAAATAATTTAGATTTGCCTGGCAAGCTTTAATACAGGGATTAAGTATAAACGTTGAGAGAGGACAAAATCAGCAGCAAGTTCTCCCCTTGCAGTTTATCTGCCAGCTGGGTTTCTCCCCACAGGTGTGTCAGATGAGGATGGATATTGGTGTGGGGAATAGGGAGCAATACTTTCCCACCCCTGCAGCCTCAGGGGATGTGCTTGCACTTGGGCATCTCCTTGCTCTTTGTAAGACTGCAAATCTTCAGGAAAAAGCACTCTCTGGGAGCTTATCTGCTCTGGGGTCTGAATTAGAACAATATAAGGGAGTTAGGAACATTTGGGTATAGTCCAGTAGGGAAATGTGCTTTCCTTGTACCTGTGCTGCAACTGTCCTGAAGAAATGCAGGTTTGGGCATCTCTGACAGCTGATTAATTTGAAGAGACTCTTCTTTGTCTTTATTGGAATCCTATGCAATCCATCAAACCCTCCTTCAACTGAAACAGAAGTTTTGCTCAACATGTATTTTGGTTAAATTGCTCTCTGATTGTGGTAGTCTTCCCCATTCCAACTGCAGGATGTGTGTCCCTGTGCATTTGCAGGTGCAAGGTGCCTTTAAGTAGATTTTGGTGTAATTTTCTCCAGTTTAGACAAGACGTCGGGCAGGCACTTTGTGGAAAGTGGTGATTTTAATTATTTTTTCTTTTTCCCTCTGCCTTTCAGCCCCGCAGGCTGAGAGCTCTGAGAGCTCTGCTGCTCTCCCTGGGTTCTGTCACACGTTGTTCTGGTCCTCTTTGGATGTTCCTTGTAGCAGTGCTGCTCTGCATTGTTTATTTAAGCCAGGAGTTCAAGGGGAAAACTGTGCCTGGTGGTCAAAAAGCTTTTCCACATGGCTAACTGTGGGCATGTGAGCAGGCTCAAAGCCATTGCAGAATCTCTGCTGTGCATCCTCTTGCTGGGAGCAGGAGCTCCAATATCCTTAAACAGAAGCTCCTGCCATGCAAACACTTCAGTGGTAAATGCAATAGCCACCTTCCCTAAAAATTAAATTACTACCAAGATACAAAGTAACAGGAGTTGTGAAATTCTGTCCCTGGTTAGCCTGTGTGCATTGGGATGAATTTCTCCAGTTAATTTGGTCTTACCATTCTTGGGGAGTGATTTGGTGCATGTTCAGCATGAGTTATTTGTAAATTCTCAGAAATGGGTCAGTCACAGTAAGTAGTGACTGCTTGCCTTAAATTAAGTCTTCTCATGACCCACAAATTATTTTTGGCATAGAAGAAAGAGTGTGATTGGGAGGGAATTATCTTTTTTTTTTTTCCCCCCTATGGAGACTCTTTGAATTCTAGGACTTGGAAGAGTAAAGCTTCTCTGGACTTCAATAACAGGTCTGAAACTCAGATCATATTTGTTTTGGAATAAAAAACCAGGGACAAACCCAGCATTAGGCAATGATAAAAACAACTTCTCTTGCTTTCTTGGAATTGCTATGCCCATCCCAAGTTCAAGTTGCATTGTATTCTGCCCATTTTCAAGTTAAAGCTGCATTATAAAACTTAGGTAATATGTAGCTGTGGCTGGGAATGATGAAAAAGGAAGGATTTGATCTAAAAGTAGGGTTTTTCACTAAAAGAAAAAGAAAGTAAGTCACCCCACCCCAAAACTTAGAAATCTGTCGTGTCTGGGATATTTGCAGGCTTCTTCGTGTCTCTTTAGGGAATTCAAAGAATGCAGGTTTATTCTGTCAGGTCAGGGCTGCAGAAGCTTAATGTGATATTTGTAGTGCTCTGGTGCATCTTCAGCAAATTGCAGACTTCAAAAATGCCAAAAAGCTGATTTTTTTCTTCCTAGGAATTAAATAGAGCATGAGTAATTCTTTTCTCCTTTTTCAAGATGCACTGATTGATCCAGACATCTAGTACGTGTTTTTTTCAAGCCACCTGGAATTGATATTTTTCACCTTTCAGGACTAAAGCCCCAGTTAAAAGACAGAATCCAGAAAAGAGGCTCTAACATGCTCATGATGAGTCTCTTTGGCAGCCAAATTCTACTGACAACATATTTTGAATGTAGGAGCAGACCTGTGAATAACTGGTGTCTTTCTTGGTGTGCCAAAATTACAGACTAACCCTCAGAAGTTTATAGTAGGGTTAAGTAGGGAGTATTGCAGCTCTTTCACAAGCAAGAAAATAGTAAAATATCTGGCAGGAGTTCCAGTCCTTTGTCTCACACTCAGATTTCCAGGGTTTGGAAGCTGAACATTGATGTAGTAAATTGCAGGAGATCCTGGATCCCAGTGCACAGCAGCATCCAGGAGTTTGTCTGCTGTAGTTACAGTGGAGGATCTGGTGCACTGTTGTGGAACAGGCTGATGCTTTACAGTGTAAAAACTGCATTAATTTATGAAACTCCTAATTTTCCTCCTAATCTTGTCCTCTGCAAAGCTCCTGAAGCACAGCCCCTATAAACTCCTTCCCTGTGTCACTTCACTGGGAGGCGTGGGGGGACATGGGTGATGGTTCCTTAAGGAGTAAGTGCTGCTGTATGTGGGAAGAATGGAAGCCAGAATTTAAAAAAATGGAGAGAAAACACTTAAAATTAACTTCTAATACTTGGGGGTGTTGGTTGATGAGAAGCTGAATGTGACCCAGCACCCTGTGCTGGCAGTCCAGACATCCAACTGTGTCCTGGTCTCCTTCCAAAACCGTGTGGGCAGCAGGGGAGGGGGGGATTCTGACATGGACCTGCTGAAGTGAGTCCAGAGAAGGCAACAAAAATGGAACACCTCTCCTGTGAATACAGATGTACAGGGCTGGGATGGCTCCGGGGAGACCTTGGAGGCCCTTCCAGTGCATAAAGGGGCTCCAAGAGAGCTGGAGAAGGACTTTTGACAAGGGCATGAAGTGACAGGACAAGGGGGATGGCTTCAGACTAAAACAGCAGGTTTGGATCACATATTAGGAAGAAATTCTTCCCTGTGAGGGTGGTGAGACCCTGGCACAGGTTGCCCAGAGCAACTGTGGCTGCCCCTGGATCCCTGGAAGTGCCCAAGGCCAGGTTGGACAGGGCTTGGAGCAGCCTGGGACAGTGGAAGGGGTCCCTGCCCATGGCAGGGGGGTGGGATGGGATGATCTTCCAGGTCCTTTCCAACCCAAACCATTCTTTTATTCTGTTGCAGCAGCAAAATACTCTGTCACAGGGAGAGACTAATGAATCAAATTATTTGTTAAATACCCTTCATTGGTACCCTGATGGGAAAAACCACACAATTATGATCCCAAAGAGCATTGTTTGTTTGCTCTAATAGTGCTTCCTGCAGCTGCTAGGTCATTGCTTTATATAGACAAAGTTGGGAACAAGTTTGGAAGAGGATAGAGAGGATAAGAGAAATTCTGATGCAAACTTGCATGAATTCAACAGCTGACTTAGCACAAAAAATGTCATTTAGATGCTTTCTTAGGTTCTGAAAGCATTGGAATGCTTCGCAGGTAGAGCAACAGTTGCTTAGTTTTGGCTTGGTTAAAGTCTGTAATAAAAAGTGCTTATCTGAGGGATCTGTGTGGTAGATGTGTGAATGAAATAGTGCTACTTCTTGGAATAGAATCGAAGAATTTGAATCTGAAAGCCCTTTAATTGCTTTGCCCACTGGAGATTTCAAATTAAAACATTAGTGTGATTTTTTTTTTTTTTTTGCTGTTTGTTTTTTTTCTCTTGCATACTTTTGTTATCAGATTTTAGTCTGAATATTTGTATAAAACCAAAGTAGGGCTTTATTTCTTCTCTGTGTATAAGGTCAGAGTATCTGTCAGTGGCAGAGGGTGAGCTGATTCCACCAACTCTGAGTCAGGAGAACATGGCCTGCCAGTCTTTGAGGAACATTTAAAGGTCCAGCTCCTCAAACTTCAGATCTGAACCTTTCTTTCTACTGACATATGTATTTCAGGGACTTTGTCATCACATTTTTGTTTACATTTGCATGGATTTCCAATGTGTGTATTAATTAATTAATTTTTTTTAAATGATGGTGTAGGACAGACGTACTTTCCGTGTTTTTTTGATGCTTTCAGGAAGCGACACTGGGATTGGACATGCCCTGGCTAAACACCTGGACAGCTTGGGTTTTGTTGTGTTTGCTGGGGTTTTGAACAAGGATGGCCCTGGAGCTGAGGAGCTGCGGCGCTCCTGTTCCCAGAGACTCTCTGTGCTGCAGCTGGACATCACCAACTCCACTCAGGTCAAGGAGGCCTACCTGACAGTCTCAGAGAAGGTGCAAAATGCAGGTACAGCTTTTTTCTCCCCCCTTTGCAATGGAAGTCCTGAGGCAGCAGCTTAGCAGGTGCATCTCTTCCCTGTCGGCCGCACCACGGCTTAGGCGTGTAGGACATTTCCAGGGTAAAGTCTTGGGCAGTCAGGGTGTTTCCATCCATGACTTCTGTTTTCTGGGATATGGGAGGATGGTAGTGACTGGTCAAGGAGTGGGGAATGTGCATCTGCAGCTGCAGATCATCTCTGTTTTGGTCTGGAGTCACCATCCAGCTCACTGCTGTAATCCTTACGGAGTTGTTTTCCCGCTGTGCTGCAGCCTTGTGCTTTCTCCTCTTCCCAGGACTCTGGGGTGTTGTGAACAACGCAGGAATCCTGGGCTTCCCTGCTGATGGAGAGCTGCTCCCCATGAGCACCTACAGGCGCTGCATGGAGGTGAATTTCTTTGGGGCTGTGGAGGTGTCCAAGACCTTCTTGCCGTTGCTGCGGAAATCGCGGGGGAGGCTGGTGAACATGTCCAGCATGGCAGGTGAGCCCAGCTGAAGCACCAAATAAAGTCCTGGAGCAAATGCCAAGGAAGGTGTGGGTTAGTCTGGGTTGTCAGAACACCCAGGGAATAAACTACTTCCAGAAAACAGCCTTTAAAGAAGAGTTTAATGTGGCTAAAAATATGCTGTGACAAAAAACCCAGTAAAATTCAGACCTTGTGTTCTAGATGCCATGAGTGATAACTTTGTGAGCTTCCATAAAGGTGGGTGGTACATCACAGGTATTTCTATAACATGTTCAGGCAGAAGTCTGTGACCACCTCAGTTTGTGATATCTGCTGATAACTTGGGAGCTGTGTGTCTATATTTCTTTAAAAATATTTTGGATGTCTTAGAAATACTTAGGCCTAACTTATTAGCAAAGTGTTATTTTGCCATGAAAAACAAAATCCAAAACCTTTTTAAAAATTAACATATACTTTCCATTTCTTTCCCCATAGATTTTGCTACATATATATACATATATATATATATATATATTTTCATGTTTTTATAACATGACCTTCTATTCTAGGAGGACAGCTGAGATGTTAAGATGTAGGAACTGATGTAATAGAGTAATGCAGTATCTGGTAGCCAACAGCTGAGGAGCTAGAATGCTCCTTTGAAAATGAGACCTGCTAGAAGCAGGAGGTCACGCTGCTGGAAAGAATTTTGGAGTAAGATCTCTTAGGGATTTTTTGTGTCAAGTGCTTCCCACGTTTTCTTTTGCCCTTCTGCATAGCTGGAGTCCCCCTGAATCCTGCTCCATTGCTGGGGTGACTTGGGAAGGTGTTACGTGGTGTTCCCCTTATTCTGGGGATGTGGCTGCAGTCTGGCTCTGGCACTGTTTTCTCTTTATAGTCCCAGATATGCTCTGTATTTGCATGTCTGTGTTCGTGGTTCATTGCTGACGCTTTGAGAAATCAGGACTGAATTATCAGAAGAACCTTTCTGCTGCTGCTCTGAGGCCAGACCTCTGTTTCCTCTGTGCACCCAAGTGAAGCTCTCACTGTGGGTGTTTTGGGGCAGATGTCTTAATTCCTTATGAGAATCCCCGAACTGCCTTGAATCCCAAACTACTGTGCTGGGTAGTTTGCCCTTACAGGAGCTGACAATGACCCTGCTTACACTCGAGCTGTCTGCAGAGATGTTGTTGCACACAGGCTGGTTTGGGTGAAGAGTTCCCTCTTAACGCAGGGTCTGGGGGTCCTTTGGTTAAACATTGGTGGAGAAGTTAGTGAGGTCTCATTGTGCTGAATCTATTCCTGCCTTTGTAGGGCTCATTTAACTGGGCTCAGGTTAGCCTGACCTCAGAGGGAAAAGTATGTGATTCAATTGGCTCAAACCTATCCAGTTTACTCAGATGCATACAGAAGAATAATTAACATATAATAGGCCTGATTTCTTCAAGGGAATGGCTCTGTGTAAACAGCTCCTGTGGTACCTTGGTCATCCCAGTACAATACCCAATAGCACCAGTGGCTTACCTGAAAATCTCCCTGTGGCTGAGGTATTTTCCTTTAAAATACTCAAGCACATTGAGGTGAATGGGCACCATGTGGAACAGAGGCAGGATGTGCCCAGCTGCCCATGCAGGCAGGAGGAGGAGGAGGGATGTGCCTCAAGGAAAGGATTGTCCATTCTGTTCCCTCCTCCCTGCTCCCAGCACAGCCTGTGGTGGCTGTGATGATCTTAAACCTGTGTGCTGATAACACCAACCTTGTGGGGGAAGTGGGAAGGCTGAAGAAGATGTTCCAATCAAAGCATGTTTGTATTTTTCTAGCACTGAAGAAGTGACAATCTGCCAGTTTTTGGGACAGAGGAAATCTCTGCGTTTGGAAAATACTGTTTTCTGGAAGCTGGTTTTTGTAAATGTACTGGGTGTTCTCTTAGATTTCCCATCTGAACAAACGTTTCTGGGATTGAAAAAGATGGGATATAACCATAGGCAGGGGATCTGCTTCTGTGCTGGGTCTCAGGGAGTCCAGTCACTCATGGGGTGTGATTCCAGCTTTGGTTTGTCCCCAGAGGCTTTCCCCACTCTTGCATTATTTTCTCTGCCCTTTCTGGAAAGAACAGGAAAGAAAGTTGCCTTTATAATGCTAGAACTGAGATTACTTACCCTGTTCTAACTGTTGTTTATTGTAGGACCTTGAAATTTGTGTTACAGTGACAAGAACAGGAGTATAAAACTACTGCTTCACTATTTATATGAATGAAATCATTCTGCGTTTCTCAAATCAACAGTCATGACTTTCAGCAGTTTTTACTCTTAAATGCAGTCCAGTTTATTTTTTTCTGCCCTACAAGGTGTCTTATGAGCAGTTACTGAGCATAACTGCTGTAAGCAACAGTTCATTTACAACTTTCACTCTTTTTTAACTTCTAGCAAGAAATTATTCCCTCACTGACTTGTCTTTAACCTCAGGGAGAGAGGCATAATTTTGGTTGTGCAATAATCTTCCTTCTAAATCATGAAAATAAAGGCTGGGAAGAGCCACTGTCGAGGTTTATCAGGTTTCTATTGCTCCTGCAGGAGGCATTCCACTACCGAGGTATGCTGCGTACGGGGCATCCAAAGCAGCTCTGTCCATGTTTTCTGGAGTAATGAGGCAAGAGCTTTCCAAATGGGGCATTAAAGTCATGGCAATTCATCCATCAGGCTTCAGAACAGGTTGGTGTTTGACATTTCGGGTTGTTCTTTCTGCCTCTCCTCTTTCCCTGTAGTTCAGCAGCCTCAAACAGAGCCCTGAGTGATTCTCGGGGGTTGGACTTTTTTTCCCATTCTTTATGTGGGTTATGGAAATGAAGTTCATTGTGTTTTGTGAGAGATGTTCCCTCCAGCTCTGCACACTGCCTGCCTCCCCTCTCCTGGGCAGAGCTGTCTTTGCTCTGAGGCAGGGCAGCATTCAGGCAGTGGGTGCCTTCCCTTTGCTCCAGCTTTGTTGGAGCTGGCAAACAGAGCAGCTCTGTGTGGCCAGTTTGAGTGTTATGGCTCACTCGTCCTGCCTGGGAGCTTCAGGTCCCCTGTCACTCCTCCCTTCTCAATATCAGAGCTCTTTTATTGTGCTGCTCTGTCTTGCATGGCAGTGTCTGCAGCAGTGCCTGTCATCCTGCTTGCTTGCTGTCAACATCCCCTGATCTTTCCACTCCTTCCCCCTGTGCTCCTGCTGCTTTCTGCTCCAAATTCTCCTCCTCCTTCAACGGAGCACTTCTTGCAGAGCCTGTCCAGGTTCCAGACTCATCTCCTGCTGCACATGCCCTCACTGCACCCCATGCCTGCCCAGAGCATTTTTTATGTCAATCATATTGGTCTTTTTCCTAAAAATGCTACTTCCCTGAATGCTTCCCCTCCTGGGAAGGGGTCCTGTGAGGCTCTGGGCTCTGACAGCTTTGCATGGTTAGTGGAGCCTGCCTGAGGCTTCACCTTCAGGGCCCTGCTTAGCTGTTCTCAGGTTTATGGGTAAAATTGAGTCCTAGGATTTGAGATTTAAATATTTTTTAAAAGATTTTTCTTTATTTGCAATGCTTAATTTTAGGTAGTTAGGCAATAATTCCGTTGGAGAAGCCCCTGTTTTCATTCCTACATTATGCAGATGGGGTGGACAAATAGATTAAATTACGGTTCTAAATCTGTCCTAATAGAAGGCTAATCCTTCAGGAAACTAGTTATTGAAATACTAATGTCCTTTGTGAAAGGGCACCTTAGCACTTGGCCAACCCAAGTGAATCCTGTTCATCTTAGTTTGCCTGTCTGTCCTCAGTTTATAATAAATACTGATTTGGAACATCCACAACATGAATTGGGACAGAATGGCGAAGTGGGGAGGAGGGGGGAAAGAAAAAAATGCTGATTTGGCTGTGGGAGAGCATTTTTACGTAGAGCAGGGAGCCAAATGGGGTGTGAACTTTGTGCTTTTTGTGTAGCACAAAGTACTTGTGCTTTTCCTCCTCTTCCAGCTAAAAGCACTGGCTGCTGACCAGCTGTGGTGTTTGTTCTTCACTGACCCACTTTAGATCAACTCCGACTATTAATTACAGATTTATTTTATTTTAAATCCAGCCCCAAACCCACATGCTCTGTGATGTTGCCACTGCAGGTATCGAAGGCACAGCTGAGCAGTGGGACAAACAAGAGAAGGAGCTGCTGGAGAACCTCCCGGCAGGCACCAGGCAGGCCTATGGCCAGGAATATCTCCTGGGGCTGAGGAATTACCTCCTCCACCTGCCCTCCCACTGTGCCCCCGACCTGTCCCCCGTGCTGGGCGCCGTCCTGCACGCTCTGCTGGCCAGGAGCCCCCAGGGCCTTTACACCCCTGGCAAGGGGGCCTACGTCCTCCTCTGCATCTTCTGCTGCTTCCCCCTCTGGTTCTACGACTTCTTCATCAGAAGGATGCTGAGTGCTGGCTCTCTTCCAAGGGAGCTGAGAACATCGGGAGATGAAGGCAAGAACCTCTGAGGTGTCCACTGGTGTTTACCTCACTGGATGAGGTGGCTGGGAAGAGCTCTGTACACGCACTGCTGCTTGGTGTGCTGCCTTTGCTACGTTGCACTGACACTGCCTTGTGAAGAGGGAAGTCTTTGTGTCAACAGTAATGTTTGGGAAAAGCAGTGGATGAATGTAAATAGAAAGCTATTCCCAGATGGGGCATTTTTTGAGGAATTTCGGTGTTTTCCTGTTGTCTTTGTATCCTGCTTTCTGTGTAAGGTACCTCATGAAATTGTATAGCTCCTGTCTGCTTCTAAAGGCATCACCAACACACAGAGAAGCAGAACATGTTTTGTTAAAGCAAAATAAAAACCCCTAGAGAGAAACTAACCTTAAATCTTGTAAGAAGTTAAATATATTGCTACTGTTGAAGAGACTTAGAACTGTGTAATGCAAGTCTTTTTCTCTACAGCTTCAGCCTAATGTTTGGGGTCTGGTGTTTTTGTTCTGTTGCTGTTGAACCTGAGAAATGACTCTCCTTTCTCCCCAAGTTTTGTAATGTATAGTTTTAAAGTTTGTAATGTGTCCTCTTTGCTAGAATAAGCAACATAAATTAGTGTGTGTGTGGGGGGGGGAGGAATGAATGCAAACAGATCAAGACCTTTATGAAGAGATATACAATTTCCTTCCTACAGTAATAAAAATAGTCATAGTGGGTGTATCAGCTGCTAATTTGATCTGTCTGGGTCATTCTGTGCATTGCCTGAGTATGCCTGTTCTTATCTAACTGTTAGTCGACTCTGATGTCACTTTTGCTTTTTGTACAATTCCTTACTCAAGTCTGGCTTTACAAAGAATTCATGTTTTTGCCCACTTCTCCTGATACCTTCTTGTGTCTCCCTCTGCTTTGGGGGGAGTTTGTGCTCACTGGTCTAAGATCAGTCAATCTGCATGTGGCTTTGCTGGAGTCCTGTGTCCAAATTCTGATAGACTGGGGTCGCTCCTCTTCCCTAATTTCATTCCAGGATCACCAGGTGCCCTCCCTGGTGCCCCATACCATAAACCCCTTGCCAATGGCAAGTGGTTGGGCAGGTCACCTGTATTTTTTCCTGCCTTATTCCCTTTTTGCATTGTCTGTCACATCCTTGAGCTTTGAAAGGCTGTGATATTTTGAAAGAAATCCTCATCCCCCCCTATTCCCATGGTTTGGCCATGTGTCCTGTCTTTGACAAGATGCATTTCTTTTCCAGTGATGAAAAACTAAAAGTGGTCACATTCTGAGCTTTAAATGTAGACACACTTCTCTCCTTTCCTTTCTGAGCAACTTCTAACTCTTCTGTCTACTTGTGTGATGTGCTCCTTCATCCAGCTGGACAAAATCATGATTTAATTTGCAGCCATGGTATTTATTCCATCACGGTCCTGTGCCTGTCACATCAGTGCAAGACTCCTGTAAATGCACAGAGGATGCTCAGAGGGCTCAGGCCATCATCTGAATCTGTGCCCCTGTGGGGGAGCCCTCCTGTCCTGTACACTTTGTCACAATTGCTGCTTTTGCTGCTGAGGGTATCACCTGCTGGGTTTGTATCAGTGCCCTGCTTGCAGACTTTTGCTTTCCCTGGAGGAAGTGTACTCAATGTTTTGAACTCAGGAAATCTGGGACTATTTTCTCTCTCTCTCTCTCTCTCTCCCCCCCAGTTTCTTCCTTTATCTATTTCCCTATTTTTTTTATGTGTCAGCAAAAATGTGTATAATAAAACAATATAATATTTAGTAACCAGATGGTTGTGACTGTCTTGTCTCACCCTTTGTGCTTTTTGGGGATCATCCCCTGCCTTGTTCCCACAACAGGAGAGCACTGAAGGGGAAGGGGTGGGGAGCTCCTCCAGGGAAGAGGGACAAGCAGCAGCTGATGCCCAGTTTTGGGCAGGATCTGATCCCAGCTGGCTCAAAAGCTGCAAGGAAAGGTGAGTGTGGAGCTGGGGCTGTGCTGGGTGGCAGCCTGGGAGTTTTGGCTGCCTTCAGGCTGAGGGAGCTTGCTGCCAGGGAGCCTATCTCCATCTCCATCTCCATCGTGCATGAAGGTGGCTGTTTTTCCCTTCACACCCAATTTGGGTGTAAATTCTGTGGGCTGGAATTTTGCCCTTAGGCACGCTATACAACCGAAATTTGTCTTAGCAGTCAGTCAGCTGCTTTGCCTAGCAATCTCCATAACAATCTTTAATTGTTGCTCTGTTATTTGGCTGTGGTTAGAAAATGTAATTTTTTTTTCTCCCCTTGACTTTCCTAATAGGAATACTATCTTGCACATTGCAGACATATTAAATTAGGCATTTACTTGGAAGTTTTTATTTTATTTTTTTAAACTTTTATTTCCCAGGAAATTTCTGTTCTAAATAGTCATTTTATGTTTCCTCACCTAACTACAAAGATATTTTAGCAGGTCTCTAATAACTGTGATATCAAAGATTGTTATTGTTTTGTTCCTACAGGGATCTTACTTTGTGTTTTAAAGATAATTCTGTTGTAACACATTATTGAATTATGTGTCACTTAATGGGCTGTAGCATTAGGAGTAAATTTCTTTTGCTAATGGCTGGCGTTTCAAATAATCCCAACTGTGAGAGTGGCAGAAGTGCAGAATAAATTGTAGGTGTTTGTCCCAATGAGCCCACATGGATGTTAGTGCTGACACTGCCTCATGCTCTCCAGGACAAATATTTGGGTGTTATGGTCCTTTGCTTGCCAAAAAGGCTGATCTGATACAAAGATATTTGGGGAGTGGGAAGAGAGGATGTTGAGTTCTAGCAGTGGAAACTGTTGTATTAAAAACCCCAAACTAATTCTCGTGTTTTGGACCTATTTTCAAAGATAAGATCTTTTAAAAAATGCACATGGTGTGAGGGAAAAGCATCTGAGAAAGAGAAGTTGGCTGTGACCCTAAAAAAGGATGATGAATAACAGTCTAAAACATCACTTAGTGCTCCACAGTAATCAAGTGTGTATATATTACAAACACGTGTTTAGAGTAAAAGGGGGTTATAAACTGTGGAAATTGTTACTAAAGAACAGGTTTTATACACATCCCTCTGATCCAGCCTCTGGAATGAAGTTTGTGACCAAGAAGTAAATGCTGTGGGATGCTTTTTACAAAGGAATTTGCTGGCTGGTGTCCTGGGGGTGCCACTCTCCAGCTCTGCACTCATTGCTCTGGCTGCCACACTTTCTCCTTCACGTGAGGAACGGATTTGAAGATATGCAGCTTTGGGGAGACAGAAGGTGAGTTACAGAGATTTTATAACTTTTATTCTGGGTCCATTTCCCCTCTTTATGGGGCCCCTGATGACAGCCCTGCCTGATGTATGCCTGCATCACTGCAGGTTGGGGAAGATGGGTAAAACATTGTGCATTTTTGTGCTTGTGTCTCTGACCGGCCGTGGTGGGGAAGTTTCGGTGGCCACTTGCCAAAGGACCAACCCTGCATTTCATGGAGTGTTAATGGGTGGGACTGCCCATGTGGCTGGAGGTAAGGAAAAGGGCTGAGAAAGTCTGAAGTGTGCCCAAATGAGAGCTCTGACAGGAGGGTTTGGGTTGGATAGAAGAGGTGGTGTAGGAGAATGGGGAGCTCCAGGTCACAGTGTTATGGATTCATGCAGGGACAAGGATTAATCCTAAAACTGCTTTCAAGCTCTGTAGGAGCTTGGTCAGACCCATTTTTTCACTAGGAGGGGCCAAAAACAGCAATGGGGAGAAAGGCAATAGTCACTTTGTCTAATTTAATGAGCATGAACAGAAATGTAATTATTTCTAAAGTATTTCAGATTTTACCAGCTTGAGTCTATGCTATCTTCAGAAAAGAGGGAATAATTTCCATGTTCCTCTGGCATGTGTGAAGGGTTTTTTTTTTTGATTATAGTTGCATATGAAAGTTTTTAGAAATTTTGTATGTATTCTTTGTTTCAAGAGGATGCTTCCAGGGAACATTCAGGTCTCAGTGATGTCAAAACACTCAGGTTTTGCTGTAAATTTACCCACCAGGGCACAGCACTGCAGAGGTACAACCAAAAAGGGGCACATTTCATTTGCTTGAAGCCAAGAGTTCACATGTAGCCATCAGCACCCATCTGGGCACCAATCATATTTGCAGCATGTTTGGGACAAATGTGTGAATTTTGATATTTTTCCTAAAGAGACTGATTCTGGGATCTTTTTCTGGGTCACAGTGTTGCCTGTTTTACCCTGTTTATGTCTGTGTTTTGAAAGTCAACTGGATTCCTAAAATGATGCAACCCCTGAGGGCATTGTGCATCAGAGTCATCATATTTCTAGGAACACTCAGAGAAATTAATTTGAAATCCAATTCATGCAGGCTTCAAAGGAAAAGGGTTCAAACAAAAAATCTTGGCACTTGTGAGGAAATTGGGTGGAGAATTTTGTTTTTTCTCCCAAAAGTCTGAGGATACATAAATGGAAAATGTTGCCACTGCAGGGAAACACCCTGGACAAATGCATCCCGGGGTGCAGTGGTTCCTGACAGAATCTGTCAGCTGGCACAGGGCTCCCTGGAATGCAGACACCATTGTGGCAGGATTTCTATAGCCAGGCCTTTTGTCAGTCAAGCTGAACATCAGAGCTGCTCCTGTTCAATTATAGATGGATTCTGGTGACCTTGAGGCAGTGGGCTTTTACCATAGCAAGAGAGGTAATTGCTTTTACTTTTAAAGCATGACCAAACCATAAATCAAGAATCACTGACATCTCATGAAAGGAGGCGAGTTTTAAATCCCTTTAATAGGATAAATGGGTTTTAAGCATGTTGTATAGGTCACTGTAACCTAAGCTAATGAACCTGACTTTATCAACCTGTATGAAAGTAATTACAGTGATATAAACACTCTCCACAGGTTTCATGCCTGGAACATGTAGGTTAAACAATCCACGTTTACATCCCTGTTCATGTTGTTGCCTGTAGCACTGGAAAGAGCACTGGAAACTAATCCTGGGAGTTAAGAATTTGGATCTCAGCATCTGCCATGAGTGAGAAAAGAGGGGACAGCTCAGGGGCCAAAGGATGGCTCTCATATCCTGGTGGAGCCAGCCTGGCCTTGGCTACCAGTCTGCTAAATCTGGAGAGGTCTGGAGGGGCAGAGTGTGTTGCTCTTTCCACAGATCCTTTCAGAAATGACCTGACTGTTTTTCTTCTATGAATTGTACATTCTGGCCATGTTTCCCTGATTTGGGACTTTTCCCTTGTGGTATTGAAGGACACATTTCCAAATAAGAGCCAGAATATGGAGCAAAGATCAAGGGGTGTGAGGATGAAAGAGATAAAGAAAACAAAATTATAGCGACTGCTATAAAGGGAGGGAAGGAAGGAAGGAAGCAAGAAGGATGATTCTCAGGAAATGGGTTTGGGCAGATTCAGCTCCAGTGACACATCACACTCGGGGTCAGGTTGACCTACCCACTGTCTTCAACCACCTCCTTCAACACCTGACTTTCTAAAGTGTCATTTAAGAGGCTGTGACCTGTGATAAATTTACTTACTTTGAAGTCTTACATTTCTTGGTCTGGTAGCATCCCACCCCATGAAGAAAGAGGACGTGGGGTGTTGTGGTGAGGACAGGGGTGGATGCTCCAAGCTTGACTTGCTTTGGGTGGTAATGGGAGACACAGGTCTTGTATTTCCACATGCCTGTGAAAGGGGAGATGTTGGTGAAGCACTGCACTCCCACACTCAGCCCACACAAGCCTGGCCGTGCTTGACTTCTTTGCTCTCTTTCTTTGGGGGAAAAAATATCACGGTGTACTTGGTTTCATAATGGAAAAAGAGAAACTTCTGGCCTTTAGCCATAGTAATTTACATATCAGCAATCTGTGAGAGAAGGCACTGGTGTCTGTCTGTCTGTCTGTCTGGGCTTCCTCTGGGCTTGCACTGTCAGCAGCCAGCACCAACACCAATCCACTGGCGTGTGTGGAAACCTCTGGTGTGTGCATGACACAGCCAACAAAGCCCTCAGGATGATGTGTCAGAGGATGGCCCCAGGGTGATTTATTCCCCCGCTGTGTGGGCAAATCCTATCTTTTTAGACAAAGGGTTAGGAATCAGTGTTATGGCTTCTGTGTACCTCAGAAAGCATCTTTTTGCCTTTAGTTTCTCAGAAAAACTCAATTCACAGAATCACAGAATGGTTTGGAAAGACAGAAAGGAGCTTTAAAGCTCATCTCATTCCACCCCCTGCCACGAGCAGGGACAGCTTCCACTAAACCAGGTTACTCAGAGCCCCATCCAAGCTGGCTTCCAGGAACAGGCATCCACAACTTCTCTGGACAACCTGCTCCATTCACTGCCTGAAGAGCAAAATCCTAAAGTACTAATTTAATTAAAAGGATGAACTGGGGAAAGCAGAGCAGAGTCTTAATTAACAGTGTTCTAATGTATAGGCAGCAATGTAATCATGTTGTGTGCTTGGCATAGATGAATTAAGGGAGTGATAGGCTTTAAAAACTTAGCATTTTTGAAAATGTTTTATCATGTAGAAATGTGTTAGAAGTTCATGTTGGGAGCTGGCTGTTTCATAGTGTGATTTGAATTGCATGTTCAGGCAATAGCAGAGTGTGGTTTATATCCCTTTTTCTCAAATGTTGCCACTGTGGTTGCAAATGTGTTGCCTTAGAGCAGGAAGCACTGCTCTCAAAGGTTAAGAAACCCCAACCAACCAACCAAAAACCCCCCAAAAAAACATCCCCAAAATGGGATCCACTCACCAGCAGTGACCCCAAACCCACAACTTTAGGCCATGCCACTGCTCTCTCTGCATTTTGCAAGTGTCCTTAAGGGTAGGAAAAGGCTAACTGCAATATGAAAAAAGGACTGATGTTAAAAACAAGAAGATAAATGATTCTGCTCAGGCTCTGGCTTTAACATATGGTGTGGAGAAGCAAATGGGACGTGGTGACAGCCCCACGTGCACCGTAATGGATGGTGGTGTTCAAGGGGAGCAGCACAACAGCCCAGCTCCACTGCAGTCAGCTGAATTTGGGCACCAGGGAGGAAAGGGTGCCTCAGCTTGAATGAGGGCAATGTGATGGATGTGCCATGTACCAGTTAGAGCTTAAAGCTGAAATCTACCAAGGTGGTTTTGTGCAAAGGAGATTCAGGAACTCCTGGTCTGGGAGAGGTTGTGTCCTTGCTGGTGCTGAGGTGCAGGGCAGGGGCTGAGTGAAGAGGATTTTTTGTTTTTGTTTGTGTTGTTAGTTGGTTTAAAGTCTCTTGAAAGCATTTTTAAGTATCACAGACTCTGTGAGGAAGGAAGGAATTATGGGCTTTCACCCTAATGCTGTCTGAGACTTTTAACTGTAGGATGTGATGCTTGTACCCCACTGTCTGTCTTTTATGGGATTAATGACTGAAGATGCTCATCTTTGTGGCTGGAAGGAAAAGCTTAGGGTTTCCTGACTGTGTGATCTGAGAGGCAGCTATTGAAACCTTATGCACACCTTACTCCAAAAACATATCCAGTGCCCACAGAAAATAGTCCCAAACGTTTTGAGGGAATTGGCTTAGAAGAACCCAGTTCCTCTGAAAGGATTCATCTCCCCCATGAAGTTTGCACAACCTCCTGGTATCCACTTTTGGTTTTCTCCTGTGACTCCACAGAGCTTGCTCAGCCTGGAGGATGCTCTGTTCTGGCAGTCGTGTACCGGGGTGAGGAGGGGAAACAGGGCTGGTGAAAAAGGGTTTGCCCATCTGTTATGGTCTAATGGTCTCATGTAACTGAGGTCACTTTTGCCACCACGGAAGCTGGTTCCCCAAAGCTGCTGCTTGGTCCTGATTTGGGCTGGTGTTGAAGAATCCTTGCTCCTGTGCTCTTCAGCCTTCAGCTGTACATCTTGTTGAAGCAGGATCACTATGGAGAACATGGAGGGACAGCCACTGTGAGGCTGATCCTGGCTCCATCCCAGTCTGAGGCAGCACTGAGGGGCCTGACAGGATCCTACCTGGATGTGTGAAACCCCTTCAGAGGCCTTTCTCTTTCCAAGTGACAGCAGGGCTGTTTGCACCAGCAGGGCAGCACTTGCACATCAGAGCTGTGTTAGAGCTCTCTCCATCTGAGTGCATTTATTGCTGGGAGTGGAGTCACTGGGAATGGAGACAAATGCTGGCCTTCCTTTGGGGAATGGGCAGTTATTTTACATCCATTGGTTTGTTCCTGGCACACACACAGCTTGGCAGGAATGCTGCCACAGCACCAGTAATGCCTGCAGGATGGCCAGGGCAGCATCCCACACACTCTGCCATTGCAGGAGGCCCTGGACATAAAGCAAATGCTTCCACAGGGAACTGGAAGCTCTTCAGGCTTGGTTTCCTTAACCTTTAGAAGCTCTGCTGTAGCTTGGGTTGTTCCTGGTTCTTAATGGATGTTTCTACATCTAACAAATTCCTGGTGCAGTAATTAGTTTTTCAATACCAAAGCATTTAAGTGTCTTAATTTTTACACTAATGAGCTGGGATTCCCCACGGGTTGTCTCACAAGCTGTTTCAGCATCACAGAATTTCTCTGTGCCAAATATCACTGGTATCTTCTGGGAAGGAGTTTCTGTGACCCCTCCGTGCCATTAAGCTGGTTGCTCTCTGCCTGTGTCAAGGGTGACTTTGACAATCCAATTTATTCCAGGCAGCAGAGCTGCTACTGATCTTTCCCATGAGCAGCTTTCTACTCACTTCCAACCTCAACCAGCTGAAGCTCCTCTTTCCCCTTGCTCTGATTTATTCAGCAGCTTCAGTGTGACTTGGGACCAGCAATAAAAGTGGGTGTTGTTGGGGCACAACCCATCTCTTGTGTGCAATATTTGGAGGAATGCTGCTGGCACCTCTGCCAGTGCTCACAGGGACCTGGGGGTAGCATTCATTGGTAAAATCCCCCTTTCCCTAAAATCCAGACAGCAGAACATGCTGCTGCCTGCTCAGCTGCAACCACTCCCAAAACTGCTCAGACAGCAGTCAGAGGCTGTGTCTCTGCCAGCATATTAATGAGACAATTGACTATGCTTTGCTAAATATTTACAGCATATTTACACCTGAATTTCAGCAACAAATCCTCTCACCCACAGAGATGCTTTGGGCTGTGAGGAATGATGCAACATAGCGAAAAAATAAAAAGTCATGCCTAAAAGTCATGCCAGTTTTACCCTACAAACACACCTCCTCTGCTGTTGAGCTGTGGTGTCCTTAACTCCAACAATGTAACTGCTGTAAGATTTAACGGGGACACAAGCAGAGGATTTAGCTGTTTTTCTGTGGTAGATGAAGAGGAAAATCAGGCTGGAGTGGAGTGGAGGTACCACCTGGAGAATGTGAAGGAAAGCAGGGATTTCCAGGGCTGAGCAGCATCTGCTGGACGGGTGTTTTGAGGATGTGTCACTTCGATGTGTGCTGCCAAGAGGGACAGGTGGAACGGCGCCCGTCTCTGAAAGACAGAGGTGAAAATGATAAGAAGCAAGGCAATGGTGTGTTGTGAGGTGCCATCAGGAGCAGGTAATGAGGCATCCTGAGTGCCAGGCACAGAAATTTGGAGTTGGCTGCAGGACATCTCCCATCAAACCCAACGCTGCCTTCCCGAGGTGTCGGGTCTGCTGAGCACAGCCCACGGAGGCAGGGGGATACCAAAGGCTTCTCTTGGCAATACTGCACTGCACCCAGCCCAGACTGGTTCTTACTGGTGCAGTAGCCTTACAGCTCTAGAAAACAGAGGAAGGACTCTGGATCTGGCAGCTTTGAGATCGTGTATTTTGTAGAAAGTTTTTGCTGCTTTTATGACAACATCGTTGCCCTCACATACATTTTTGGACTGAACACGTGGCCGGTCGCTGTTGTTACAGTGATAGACCTGCAGCAGGTTAATTCTCACTGTTTGCAATGAACAAGCCTGGGCTGCATTTTCTTGTTAAAAAAATTATGTTTGTGCACTCCATGAATGTAAACCCAGTGATAAAAACGGTGGGAGCCAATCCGAATGGACTAAGGAGGTGGTTTGCAATACAGAGCACAGAACACACTGTCCCAGCCTAGAGCCTTAATTACTTTGAACAGCAACTAGCTGCAAATTTTCCTCCCAGGTTAAGGAAAGAGAAGTGCCAACCATTTAACCTCCTTGTGGACACACAGTGTCCCCTTCTTTAGCTAAATGCACTGAACTGAGGAATCTGGTATTCTCATCCTGAGTAAATGCTTACTGCCAGGAATATGCAGAATGAGATTCACAGGATGTTCTCATTAAAATCTAGATCCTTGTAAACAGCAAAAGCCAAGGGGGAAAAAAAAAATACAGGGCTTGAATTTATAAATGAAATCATATTTCATGCATAATTAAGAAGAAATTGTGAAATCTTCCCAGGCATGGGAAGCACTGCAGTTTGATGCAGATGCAGCTGGCTGTCCAGGGCCTTGCCAGGGCTCCCAGCTTGTTTATCCTAAGCAAAAAGCATTTCAAGGGGAGGAAGCCAAGCCCTAACACCAGCAGTCTCTTCTTGTGGTCATCTATGCTGAACTGGAAAGCATGAAAGGTTCAAAGCCCATCAGCCCCTCACCAGGACTTAAGTCTTTTTTTGTAATGTCTGAATAAGTAACACAGGTAGGAACTAAAAACCACCAAAACGAAACATGAAGAAATGAGAAAAACTCTCAGCTTACTGCACTAAAACTAAACTGGAGAGAACTCTCTCCTTCTCACCTATCCTTTCCTGACAGTGGGCTCTGTTTCTTTCTTTGTGCCCATGATGCCCCTCAGGCTGTGTCTGGCAGAGGTTCCCACCAGGCAGCATTAATTAAAGTGCACCTCTCCCTCCAGAGCCCTTACACTCTTCTCTTGGGTCCATCTAGGCAGATTCAATTTTTCACCTTGAAACTTCTTTTTCTTCTTCTTAATCTACATGACTGCCTGCCCGTGCTTCTTAATTAGATGAGTTTTATTCTTTTAAATCTTTTCCAGAAATACAATTTTATCAATTCTGCAGAGGTTCAGAGAAATATGAATTACAGCTTCTTACTATTCCATGATTTCAGTGCAGCTGCCACCAAGGGCTTGTGCAATGATGGAGTTTATGAAGCCAGGAGGGAAAGTTGTTCTGCAGTTAAACAGGAGATGCTGTAGTTGTGTCACAATCTGCCATCTGCGACGAAGATACAGCTGAAAACGCAGAAAGGGTGGCACTTGGAGCATGGTTGCACCCTTGCAGCACCTGGTGTCCTCTTTGTGCTGCAGAAATACTCCTTGGCCTCAGTGGGGCGAGGCTGTGGCTGGCCAGCAGTGGTGGATGTCCGTGACAATGGCCATGGGGTGCTCAGTGTGGGTGCTGGCCATCTGTGTGCCAAGGAGTCCCATGGGCTGCTCCTGAAGTTACTGCCCGTGGCAGCAGGAGGGGCTCAGCCTTGCTGTGTCCAGCTGTGCATGATCCTGCAGGGTCAGATGGGCTGGGTGTGAAGGGAAAGCCCAAGAGAGCACCGAGATCATCCTGTCAGAGTAATTCCTGCTTAGCCACTGGTGTGAGGAAGTGCCTTGGATTTCAGAGCAAAGTCATCTTTGCTTTATCTCATGCAGAGACCCTCAGCTGGATCAGGGGTGTAAATTTTGGGTGTCAATAGACACTCCTGAAACACCTGCTTAGAAAAACCAGACACAGGAAAGCTGCTAGAAGTGCTGTCAGAGCCAAGCTGTGTCTCCTATCCTGAATGTGAGATTCAGAAAAGTGAATATCAGCTCCAGTGTTTCCCTTGCAAGGTGTCAGGTGTGGGATTTGCTTCCTTTCTGGGACCTCCAGGAGCTGCCACAGACACTGAGGCTTCCTGACATGCCCTGTTTGCACTGGGACACACTGGGCTCTTTGCACCTGCTCTTCTGAAGCAGTCCTCTAATGAAATTTAAGATCAAATTATTTAAAAGGTCTGTGCATGCCAAAAGTTTGATATTAATGTGACGTGGGAGCCTGAAATTCAGCACTTCAGCACAGCAAATGGCCCAGGAGTTCCTGCCCACGAGTCCCGTGGCTGCTGATCTGCATCAGCAGGCAAGTGGCTGCCTCTGAAAATTTTTCTGTGCATGACATCCCTGAGCTCACTCAACACACCTGTCATGGAAGATGGAACTGGGTGTCTCTTTCCAAATCCCACGTACTGTCCCTACCACCAGACTGCTCTCAGCTCCAGCACAGCAACAATGCTGGTTTTCAGCAGTCAGATTTGCTGTTTTCAAGCATGGAGCCAGAAGGAAGCTGGATAACACAGTTAATTTAAATGGACTAGTTCACTTAAAAAAATCCTCTGCTAATTCCTGCTGCTTTCCAGGCTGCTAAAAAATTTAAGAAGACAATAATATATGTCACTGTAGACAAGTAAAATAGCACAATTACTTGCGTTTTAATTTTTTTAAACCTCTTTTGTCTTGCAAACTTGTGAGAAGGTTGGAAACTAAGATGTTAAAGATAATAATTAAGAATAATAAGAGGTAGGATTTGTATCAGAACAGTTTTAGAGTGGGATAAATCAAATATCTGCATGTAGGAACATGCAGACCATTTACTTTTTGCTTGTCTAGGACCAGCCTGAGCCTGTGTTGTCTCCCTGAGCCTTCACCTCCAGGTACAGCACTGTGGCAGTACCTGTCTTTTGTACAAGCCAGCTCCAGCTGGGATGTGGAGGCAAAAGGAAAACATTGTTTCACCTGGCTCCTCCAGTAAATCTGTCTCCTTGATGTGCCTGGAAATCTGATGATGCACTTCAATTATTCAGCTAATTGGGAGATGAGTTAATTTTTGGGTCAAGCTGTGCAAATAAATCAATGGGTTTAAAATCCCCCCAGCCCAATACCAGTCTTTTTGACATGCCTCTGAAAGCCTTTTCCTTTTTATGCTTTCCTCTACACTAAAAGAGAGGTTAATATTATTTATTATTTCCAGAAAGAAAAAAACAACAATATCAAGTGTTTTGAAAGCTGTGACCTGGAGGCTTTCATTGTGCTGTGCAGTCAAGGGCAAGGCTTGTATTCAGAATTGCAGAGAGACAGACAACAAGGTGGATCAACATAATAAAATTTATTCAGCTGAAAGAGAAAAAAAAAAAAAAAACAAACTACACCAAAACCCCAGAGATCAAATATTTACTGGTAAGTGCAGTGAAACAGGTATAAAGAGGTGGTTGTGTTCAGAGTTTTAAAGACCAAATTACCCTCCCAGCAAAAGGGCTGCTAAGTGAGGTTTCCATCCCACCAGCAGCTGCTTGCTGCTGATGTCGTGGCTTTTCTGTGAAATAATGGGGCAATTATGCCTTGTTGACCTCAGGAGTGTTTGTAGGGAACAAGAGGAGAAGCAGGAGCTGGTCAGGGCAGAGTGGCACAGAAGGAGAGCATCACCCATCAGCAGGAGCTCTAAACTGTCTCTGGGACAGGAAAGATGAATTTTAGTTTGTTTTCCTTTTCCTTGCAAATACTGCCCCAGGCTGCTTTGAGTCTGGCTGTTGAAACATGTTCAGTCCCACACAACAGCTTTGACTCATGCCAAAAGGGTGAGTGGGTGCTCAGGCTGAGCAGGGAGATGGAGCAGTTGATGTCCCCAGGAGGAGCTGGGTGCTGCTGAATGTCCCTTTCCCAGCTGCAAAGGGCAGCCTGATGTGGGAGCACTGCAGCAGCACAGATGGGCTGAGCTGCAGAAGGTAGCAGAGCGCTTCCCCAAATTCTCCCTCCAGTGCTTGAGCTTCTGAGGCTAATGAAGCTTTAAGGGATAATGTGAATTGCTGCATAAATTGATATCCTTTGCTAATTGCATCAGCATTTTGCTTTGATGAAATTCTAGTATATGCTGCCAAGAAACTAATAACACACAACATCAATAGCTATTTTACAAAAAAACAAAAGTTGATGATTGATTGATTGATTGATTGATTGATTGAACATCTGATGATTCATGGAGCCGTGAGTCAGGTCACCAGGAAAGGTTTTTAAAAGTTCAGTGGAAAAGTATTTCAACATGGTAAAGGATCATCCCTTTGAAAAAATCAACCCCCAAACATTGTCAGAACATGATTCAGGCTACTAAGAGGAAGGTCACCTTGCTCTACTTGCTGAGATGAGACTTATCACCACCCTCAAGTTGCTCCAATCTTCTCTTGCTTTTCCCCCTCTTTGACTGCCAGCCAGTCATCTTGTCCCAGCTGCAGGAAATCAGGTGGCCAGAAACACTGCTGGAGATCTTCAGAGCCAAATTGCTCTCAGGCCAGGGCTGCTGTGAATACCTCACCAGCATTTTCATGGCCAAATTGGATAGAGGCACACTGACTCTTTTCAGCTCGGGGTCTGACAGAAGGAAAAGCCCTGGTATTGCACGGCGCTGCCTCTGCGTCAGATGGTTGATAGCAAACAAATTGTTATTACCTGGCAGTGGGTTGGAAGGAGAAACTCACTCACTCAAGCTTTTTAAGGACATGAAAAAGCTCCTTGAAGTGGTGCCATTCACAGAGAGCCAGGGGCTGCATGGCTGTGACCTCCTTTGCTGCTCCCAGCCAGCCTGTTTATCCTTATTTTGGACACTTCTCCCTTGACCTTGTGGCAACCTCCTCTTACTGCTGTGGTGTTGACAAATGCATTTCATATCTCCAACTTCTGTGCTCCAGTGAGGCCCCTCCCCATCTCCACTGTGCGAACCAGAGGTGTCAGCAGGGTCACACAGGGTTCCAGGGGGGACACCAAAGCCAAGAGCTGAGCTGGCTGAAGTCCTGCTGAAGGCAAGGATTCGATGCCCTTATTTTCTTGGGTGTAATTTGTGATGGAAACTGTTTATGATGGCTGTGAGGAAGTGGCTGGCTGTCCACTGGTGTGGGAGGCGGGTGCTCAGCCAGCAGTGCAGGAACAAACCCAAACATCCTGACAGATCCTGGGAACACATAACTCCTGTAAGCCATGGACAAAAGCACTGCTGCCTCCTGAAAATATACAAAGTTTGAACGAGAAGAGACTAGAGGTGAGCCCAAAGGTGCAGGGCCATGGCGTGGTGTTTTGGGGATGTGCACACACCCACCTCCTTGCAAGCGGTTAAAACACCTCTCAGTGGTCAACAAAAATCATCCAGGTTGCATAAAAGCATTGCTAATTTCCAAATGAAGGAAGAACTGAAGAATTCCACAGAAACCACCTGGGTTACATCTGGATTTTCTTACCTTTCAGCTCCTGGCCCCTCTGCTTCACCTGCATGACTTTTATTCCCATGTATTCCTTTTTTCATTGGCACCAAGCATGTCACTGGAAAGTCTTACTGAATAATATATAAGTATCTACAGGAAAATACATTGCTGAAGAGATTTCTTCGAGCAAAGAATTTCAAGCCAATCTAATTTATTTCTGACATGGAGCTACAGTATGCATTGATCTGTCTTTATCCTCACAGGACTTTAGACATTGTGCCTGTGACATTCCTTTAAACCAGTGGAGGAAATACAGGCTACAAGAATTTACAACAAAGTGGATGTATTAAAACAGGAAGGATGAGAAGAACTCTCATGGTCTCAGCTCTGCATCCCTGAAAACTATCCAGGGAAAACTTACAGATGTTTTGTCCAGGGGCTCAGGCTGATTGTACTGGAAGAAGTCAGTCCTCACTTGCATAGAGGATAAGATGATTAAAGTAAGGATAAAATGATTAAGTGTATTTGAAGTTTCTGTGGTCATGGGCAGCAGTGTCTAAATCACACCAACAATTGCTATTAAGTCCTGCCAACATGAAGAATTTGCTCTTGTTTAATCTGATTCCACTTTTCACATTAATTTAGCTAAATGAATGCAAGTCACAGTGTATTGAGAGAGTGGCTTATTTTTATTAATCTTAAACCAGTTCCAGGTCAAATGCAATAACTAGGAAGAAGTCACTAAAACTGATATAAGTGTGTCTGTATAGGGATTTCCCTGTTTAATTAAATGGGATTTAAGTCATGCTTTTATATAAAATGATGCAACTTTCATGTGCAAAGGTTTGGATCAGTTAAGCAACCTCAAAAATTTAACTCTAAAAAGTTACAAATTAATAAAATAATCAGAGATGCCAGCAGGAAAAACACATGAGAGAGATCCAGGACATTATTTTCTTTATTCATTGGATTTCCCTGTCCCTGTTGGCCCTGCAAGGTGTGGCACTGTGGAGCTGCACGAGGTAGGTGTGAAGCAGCTGAAATCTGGTCTCCAGCTTCTCCTTTCCTCCACATTCCTGAAACATAATGAATTTCTCTTGCTTTTTAAACAGTGTGATGAAAGCAGTGGCATTGCAGGCACTTGGATTTGGTCCAGCTGGGGGGATGAGACTGAGGTAAGTGTGGAACACTGATGGACCACTTGCTGATTCAGGATGGGTGCTTTGTGCCACAAGGGTGCAATTCCCAAACGAGTGGATCCCAGACCTTGCTCCCCCACAGCCAATTATACAGCTCTTATCAATTTTATGCTTTGTTGGGTTTTTTTAAACCAGCCCAAAGGAACTGTGTACATATGGAAAATGATTGCTAACAGCACCATTCATAACTCTTCCTCTGCTTCCAGTTTATGCCTCAACACTTGATATTACCCATTATGCAGAGATCAATGTGTCAAAATGAGGTTGATTTACAGTGAAGATAATTCTGCTTCTGAGTTTGGAAAAAAGCATGTGATATTTTCACTGAGTTAATCAAAGGAATTCAAAGGGGGTTTAAATCTTTCAATTTTCCATGGCTCATGGAGAAGATGAAAAGTGTTTGACCTCTAGTAAACCAGCTGAATTCATATGGTGGCTCTGTAGATAAATAAAAATGTCCACCCAGACAGAATATTGATTACTTAGGTGCTATTTGCTGAATCACAAATAGGACCATCAAACACAACAGCAAGAAAGTATCATAAAACACATCAGGGCATCCAAAACGTTGGGCTTAATGCAAAAAGACAAGTTAAATAAGTGGTATTAAACTAACAGGGCTGAGAAGTGGCAAGGTGCATTGTTCCAGTGCATTATTCATGTCAGTGGCAGGTCCTCTACACCAGCCACCACTCACACAGGCACTTGCTTTCAGGGGCAACTTGTCAAAGGGACTGAGGTTGTCATGGGAAATTTGGCCTCCAAGTGCTCTCAGCATGCACCTGGCACTGAGACAGAGGCTTTGGGCCAGGCGATTTACCAGAGAAGGAATTACCCATCTGTGCCACTAGCAACTGCATTTTTTTAAGGGTTGGTTGTGAATCAGAGCTCACAGACTGCTGAGGTGACCAACTCCTGGGGCTTCTGGTGACACTGGAAGTGTCATTGTTTGGGACAGTGGCCCACAATGGTGGGATCAACACACAAGGAGGATCCATCACCTCTTGTTAGACATTGGGAATGAAAGAGCAGGGTTTTTTCACCTCTTAAGAGACCGTAGGGTGGATGGATACACCCACCTGGTTTAAACAAAAAAAACCCAACAACCCAAAAAAGGGGCAAATCTGGGGAGTTTGAGTAGTGTCTGAGTTCTGAGCAGAGACCCTGTGGCTCTGATCCTCTGAGGGATTATCACAGGTGGGCAGAGGGTGCAGAATCCCCTTCCCCACCTGTCAGGGGGATCTTTTCTGTGCTGAGCAGGGTGGTGCGGGAAGCAAGAGGAGAAGATTATGGAAAATGTGGCATGAAAGATGGAGATAGACTTCTTTTTGCCTTCCTTATGGAAGTGAGCTCTGGTCAGTCCTTCTGGGAATTACATAGGTTTTACTATCAGAAAAAACTGAACTAGCAGCAGGGTACAAGGAGACAAAGTTAGAGATACTCTCACATGAAGGAAATTAAGTAACTTTTGCTCTTTTATATTTGTGCAAGAAGTCACCATGAAATGCATATCCTGTTTCACCTTCTTTCTACAGAAAATACAAAAACTGCAATTAATTCCAAGTGTAGCAGCACTGCTGGAAGAAGTGATCATAAGCCAAATCTCAGACTAACAATCTGGTTAGTAATATTTCTAAGTTGAGATAGTTTTGGAATTGCCATCTTTGGCCGAAGTTCCAAGCCAGGCATATTTTTTTTGTATTAAATATTTTATGTGTCATGAGACAAAAATGAAAATAACCCTGGACTTATTTTATAAAGCTGTCTTCAGACAGAGCTGTAAAGACTGTTTTTGTTTGGCTTTTCTTGGATGACAGTGGACTTCAGATTGAAAGAATATGTGCTGTAGGAGGCCCAGAATAATCCTTTCAGCAGATGTGAGCATCTCCAGTAATTCTTGCAGTAGGGTATAAGCCTCTGGATATGAGCAGGGAAATGGGATGGATCTGGGTCTGATGGGGGTATGGACACTTTCACCCTGCTGTGGAAATCTTGAAGGGAATGAATTCAGAAAGAGACCCCTATTTACAGCAATTTATGCCTTTCAGGGCTCATCCAAAGGCAGTCTCCCAGGGATCTGCTGAGTTACTGCATGAGCTGGGGTCTCCTGAAGGGCTTTTTTGTTGCTGGGTTTTGGTGAGGGGGATGGACTTGCACAATCATCTTCTAGGAAGCAGAACAACAGGACAAGGATGAGCTGGACTGAGAATCTAACAGCCAAAGAGGAACCTGCAGGCATTATGGTTTGTGCTAGTATTTGGCCATAGGGGGAGGATTATGACAACACCTGCCTTAAAAAACCCCAACAGTTGAAGACCAGGATTTTTAAAAAAAAACCAAAATAATTCTGTTCAATTCAGTATCTAAACATCTCAGAAGTCAGACTTTAGGTTCTATGTCTAACGGGCAGGCACCTGAACTAGCACCAGCTCCTTGGTGTTAATGAGGGAGAGGATCCCCAAAAGCAAAGAGGGTTTTTATGCTCTGGCATGGGCTGTACTGCTGCCGTGGGAGACTTCAGGAGGGACTTGGTAGGATTTGCACACACCCATTGCTCTGTTCACCACATGTTTGAGCACATATCTGGGGAGGTTTCCTGCATTTTACACTGGCACAAGTTTGGGAGCTGGGACACTGCAACAGGCTCCAGTGCTCGCTGAGCTGGTGGTGGATTGCCAAAATCCCACCTCTGCCTGGGGCTGACTTTATGTGATTTTGTGCCTGTGAGGTGAGAGATAAAGTGGATCTTCCTGGGGTTGTGAGCACAATATCTAATCTTTATCCCCTGGACGGTGTGATTGCAGGTTAATAATTAACAGTGCAGGTTAATGGAAATAAATGTGTCGGCTGCACTGATCGCTGGGACCCTTTGTTTTCTTATGGCTTCACACGTTTTGGAAAAGGAGGAGTTCCCAGAAGTGGCTTTGCTGATTTGTTTGAAAGTGGAGCTTGGTCCATTGGATCCCCAAATCTTCCCTTGTCCACTTTAATGCCCAGGTGGCGCTGCTCTCCCGTAGCTGCTCCTTTCCAGGCAGGAATACCAAACAGGGGGGATATAACTTTACAGATAAAAAGGCTGGATAATTAAACAGAGCTTCTATAAGTGCATTAAGGTTTAGCCTGATGCCTGGCTGGAGGAACTCGATTTTTAAGATATCAAACCATCCTCCTGCCATAAAAAGGCAAAAGTCATATCCATGCATACAGGTGCTCTGTCTAAATCCTGCCAGAGATGAGAGACACAAAAGCAGGAGTCTGGGTCACTTCCCCCTTCTCTGAGCTCGGTGCTCATTGGAACAGGTGGATAATTTTTTATTATTAATGATTACTTATTTTCCTCTTATTTTCTTACGGTCCTGGCTGGGCGCAGACTACCAAGGAAGTAAAATCCTGGTGACATCTAGTGGCTGCTGGGGCTTCTCTGAGGCATTAGAGGTGAGAGTGCCTCTGCTCTGGGCATTTCAGCAGGCTGTGCACAGAACAGATATGGAAATGAACCTTTCAAGACCAACAGACTCCCACAACCTGAATTTAGAGACGTTCCCATCTTGCTCAAGGACAATATTGCTGGAATTTGTTATTTGTGCAGCAGTCTAAGCAGCCCTGTCCCACCTTCCTGGTCATACCCAGTACCTGTGATGCTTTAGAGACACCAGAAATGGGTGATGTCACCAAAGTGGCCTTTTGTACCACAAATCCTGCTTTCCTTTAGAACAGTCCTCAATATCCCACTGTCTGGCTGTGTGTTCAAACATGTCACAGGAAGATTGTTTTGCAGATGCCTGGTGAGAGAAATTTGGGCCAATTACAGAAATGTTTTGAAAAGCCAATTTGCAAGGAACATAATGTGGCACTATGCGTTAATTAGCAAATCCAGAAGGAAATACTGAGTGAAGCTGGAAGATTTTGGGTGGGTGCTAGAACACAGGCTGGTGTCATGCCAAGTAAAACTGGTACTTAGACAAGGAACACTGATGTGATTTGAGTTTGGACACATAGTTTGGGCAGCCTGCAAGAACAGGCTACTGCCAGTGTGCATCAGCAATTGTAGGTAAGCGTGGCTGAGGGAAGGTTTGAAAGAAACAACTGCAGCAAGGAAGCAGCACCTGTGTGCTGGAGGGCTCGTGGCAGCTGTTTCCTCCAGGGCAGGCTCGAGGAAGGGTTACCCTCATTAAGGCTGAGCACAGATGCCAGCTTGGTCTTCTCCCATTGCTCTGTGCCTGGAATGAAGAAACAGGCTTTGATTTCGTGATGAATGAGTGAAATTGTATTTGGGTTGTGCTCGAACAAATGAGCAGTAATTTCAGAGTGCCTGAGCCAGGGACAAGGCTGGCACGTGTGGCAGCACTGTGTTTCTGCTGGTGTGCTCTCCATGCCTCAGCAGCAGCCACAGCCTGGCGGGAGCCAGGCACTGCCTCAGCCAGCCAGGACTGCTCAGACTCAAACACAGAACCAGCACACACACACAGACCCAGTTTCAATGAAATAACAAACAGCAGAGGTGTACGGCCAGGCAGGTCATTGCTTCCCACGCACCATCTGGCCCTGCAGGCCCACATCGCCCCGTGGTCAGCCAGCTGGCCTGGCTGTGGGCTGCTGTGGGCAGCTGGGCAGAAGCTTGCACGTGCCCTGCACTCGTGGGTTGCTGGGGCACTTTGAAAGAGAGAAATTACAAGGGAAACTGAGGCTCGTGGTGGTGCAGTTGACAGGTTTCAGCATGGCCAGTCAACACAACACGTGTCCAGCTAGGAATGGGGGACGGCCCTTCATGTATAATTCATCAGGAAATGAGAGCTGCAATTATTATGTGTTTGCACAGCAATGTGCCTGTAATTACTGGATATATTTACACCCATTATAGCTCAATACAGAGAGAAATGAACTCCTTCCCCTTTCGTGCTGCAGTGCTTCCAACCACAGCACGAATCCTCAGAGCACTCAGGGCTCAGACCACCAGCACCCTTCCAGGAGGAAAAAGCAAGCAGTCTTCGTTTGAACAGGAACCCAGGTTAAAAATGATGATTGGGTACCACTCAGGCAGCAGATAAGCTACGTGGGAATACAAGAACCCTACAAATAAAGAAGCAGAAAGAAAATCCCTGGAGGGAGCGGGCTGCAGAGGGGGGGATGCAGCACATCCGAGGCTCTGGATGTGGCTGGAGAAGGCTCTTGCTGCCTTCCCCTGGCTCTGTGCTGCATGGCAGGAGTGACACCTCCCATGGGAATTTGTCTCCTTCCCCTGCTGTGCACCAAGTGAGAACTGAACCCACTGCAGGTGAGCAGCCCAGCATCCTGCAGCCCACGTCAGCTAGGGCTGCACAAAACCCTTCACTAAGTCAGATCTGTTGATGGGGACTCTTACTTCCCTCAAGGCCACTTGCATAAAGTGCCAGTCAGAGTGAATTATGGAGGCAAGGTCTGACCATGAATAAATGTTTCAAGACTGGGGATTCACTTTTGTTTGTAAACACCTAATGCTATTTTTGCATTTAAGTCCAATTTTCAAAATGGAGTTGAGAGCAAGGCTCCCTGGAAGCCATAACCTCGGGGCTTGTCTGCAGGAGGAACTCTACCTGCATTTCTCCTGTAGTCAAAATGTAAGTGAATTAAAATAAATCCAATTATGGCCATGTTTTCTCTGATGGAGCACATCCACACAGGCTCACCATCTGCTTTAACTAATCTCTGCTATGAATTCATAGCCCTGTCTTGTTCAAGTTAGTCTTCTGGGGTATTTTTGGGTAAACAAAGATTAAATCTGTTCAAAAATATGATTTACAGTAATGTTTATGTAAGGATGTTCTACATAACTTCAGTCTTGTTTTGAACTGTTTTCCATGCAATATTAATCTGTTTTCCAAGTGTTGAAATGAAATGTGTGCTAACTCTTAATATGCTCTGTTTGGACTGACAGTGGTTCATGCTGGCTTTTGTTGAAAGGGTCCCTGACTGAGTTGAATGAAGTAAGTAAATGTCCTGGAGAGACATTTTATGTTTAGGGAGTTGCTCATATTTAAATGGGGCTTAAAGTTGTCACACCTGTAACTGAACTGTTCCAATGCATTTTATGTATGCACAACCAGGTTCCAGGTAATCTATGGTCCTCTAAAATGAGTAAGAAAGTGCATGCAATTCCTTAAGGGGAGCCTGCTGTATATATGAAAGCAGATTCAGGATGTAATTTTCATGACTTACTTGCTTTAGACCTTTGTTTTCTCTCTCCCTCCTTACATGTTTTACCAGTTATCTCGAGGAAAGACCTTCCAGGGCTGCTCCTGGCAGAGGGATACAATGAGAGCTGGCATGATTTCATGTGCCCACCTCAGACATCGACCCTCAGGACCCTGAGTGTGACAAGAGTTGTGTGCAAAGCCCAGGTGCTGCATCCAGCATACCCCAAACCCACTCCTCCTGCCCCAGGTAAACCACCAGTGGCTCTGGGTCAGCTTTTTCCCAGGGCTAACAAGGTCTTCTGTCTGCTGGGCACTCATCTAACAGAGATGTGGCTGTAATGATGTAACGAGGTTCCGAGCCATGTTGGTAAGTGAGATCTGTTTATGGGTATTATAAATTCATTCAAGGCCACTTGCATAAAGTGCCAGTCAGAGTGAATTAAGCAGCAAAGCCCTAACGTTTGCCTAAACTCAGTGGCAAAACTTTTAATAGTCTCTTTACCTTTGAATTTGTCTATTGCTGTTACTCATCAGGCAAAATGTGGTTGTGTGCTGTTGAGAGAGTCACAGAGGAGAGTTTCTAACGAGGGGACTGTGTCACTTCAACTAATTAACAGAATCCCAAGGAAATTTGGGACTTTTTAGGCTGTGGCTGACACAGAAGACAAAAGGTGTTTGATATCATCACGAACAAATCCCCTCTGGTGGCTCCAGAGAAAAATGAAATGCTTGTCCAGAAGCATAATTTAGACTTTCTTTAATGAGTCCTGAATGGCTCATCAGAACCCAGGTGGTGTTGATACCAGGTGTATCAGAGCAGCCAAGAGGTTGGGATCATTAGAGGTGGACAGGCCACGTAATCTGGGAGAAAGCAGCCAGAAGGTGCCTTTATTTGTGGCATTACCCCTGCCTAGGCAGCTCACCCTGGCTTGTAGAAGTGGCAGCACCCAGGAGCCTTTAAAATCCTGTTGTCACCCTGGCAGAAGGTGACAAAGTCAATGTGGATGAGTTCAAAGAGCAAGAAGTTGTTACAGAAATCTCAGCTGGCTTCTACCCAGCACACATCCCCCCAGCAGCTCTCACACCATCCTGACTCCCCACAGAAAATTCATTTTCCTGGCTCTGAAGCTCTCCTGGACATGTCCAGGCTCTGCCACTCTGTCCCATGCCACTGCAGGGACGTGGGCAGCCCCGTGGCCCTTGGTCCTTTTTCCCTGCTCACCAAAAGATGCCAGCAAAGAGCTTTGGCTCCTCGGGCTCAGCTGCCAGCGCTGCACACCCGGGAACTGATTTTTCTGGAAAGGCCTGATTTTGGCATTTTCCCCAGCGGGACTGGAGTGCAGAGTGAAGTCTTTTTCTGCTGATCTGGATAATGTCATCAGATGGAGACAAATGATTTTTAAGCAGGTGTTTCCACTAATTTTAGTGGTGGATTTTTTCCAATTAAAAAAAGAAAAAAGACTAAATCCCATGTGTGCCCATGCATGAGTGTGGTCTATAATATTTAAATTGCCATATCCCAAAGGCTGAGTACAATGGAGAAATCAACAATTCAGGAAATAGGGAGTGTGGATTTGCATTGGCCTTGAAGAAATGTATTCTGTAACATCTTTTAAGATAAGGGAAAGAGGCAAGATGCTTCTACAGAGTTTTCTGAGTTCTAATACCCGTGGTTTTAACTGAAGTTACAGTAGGAGTGGGATGGTTGGATGGAAAGAAAGGAGATGGGAGTGCTTAGATGATGGTGAGGGAACCTGGGCTCTGTGTTTGAGAGAGAAGTGGGCTGGTTATTAAGTAAAAACAACAAAATTTTAAGCGCATTTGGTCATTAAAATTACAGGGAAATCTGCAGAAAAGCCTTACAGATGTCCCAGCCCTGGTGACCCAGACACAGCCAGAGCTCTGCAGGGCTGCACACACCAGAGGGATTCAATAACTCACACAAAATAAACAGGACTTTCAGGTGTTGAGCAGAAACTCTGTGTGCAGCCACACATGACATGTGTATACACGTGTGTGAGTGTTTGGCCCCAAAGTTGCCTGGTTTTGCATTATTCACACACCAGAGCCAGCAAAAAACTCAAAAAAACTGCCCTAAAAAACTCAGCCAAAGCTGGTTCTCCCCTCCCAGCCCAGGAAACCCTCTGTCAGGACAGCAGCTGGGTAATTTTCTGATCACTAAAAAATTCTTCAGAAGGATTTTAAAGCAAGCTCTCTAGAGCCCAGGGAATACGAAGGCTCAGTAGGGCTGGAGACAGAATAAAATCACAGTGACATCTAGTGATCACTAATGTTTCACAAAGGTGCTAGCAGTGGAAACAATAAACATACATAAAAAAAACAACAACAGCATTTTAAACAGCACAAAAAATCAGAAGCCAGGGAAGGAGGTGGGCTACAAGTGAGGGTAGATTATGTGAATTAAAGTGCTGCAGGGCTGACAGAGAGCAGAGTGCCACAGCTGTGGAAGGGCTAGGGGATGATTTCTTCAGGGATCTTTCCTGGGTCTGCATTTCTCCCTGCTTCAGCAGAGTTTGCTGATGGTACTAAATTGCAGCACATTCATATAAAAGAAACTTGACGTTTTGGAGGCTGGGAATAGAACTAATAAAATGATGTGCAGCTTTGAAAGTATGAGCTAGTCCCCAGGGAGGGGAAAGCAAAATGAACCCTGTTCCGTGGCTGCAATATGTGGTGTGGCAGCAGCTCTGCCTCAGTGCCAGACAGACACTGAGGGAAAAGGCAGATAAAGAGGGAATGCCAGCTGGGCAGCAGAGCTACAACTCAGGTTTGCATCTTGAACCAAAGCAGGGTTTGGGTTTGTGCTTGGCAGCAGTAGGAACTAACTGGTTTTGTGATGTTGATTGAGTGTTTTCCACTCCAGGTACTGATTGACTGATGGCGTTTTAAAAAAGAAGGATTTTTCTTTTGATTGTATCAGCCAGGCAGGCTGGCCACAGTCATGCCCACTTGGCCAGGCTGGAGTTCAGTTCTGCTGTCCTGCCCAAGCACCCTGCTGGGGCTGAACCCCATTAATGGTACATTAATGAGCAAAGGATTAAGAGAAACTCTTTCTCCAAGGAGGATGGGGCAGAACATTGCCTATTTATGTCTTCATTGTGCAGAGTGATGAAAACCCTTTCAAATGAGTTGGCTGGGGTTACAGTGGGGATGGAGAACTGATGCAGTGGGTGAATTGATTTTGCAGCTTTAACCCAGGAATCTTTGTGGCCACATAAATATGCAGGCAAATTTTCGTATGATGAAACATTCAGGAGCTGCTTTGACAGAAGTTGAGAAGGAAGCTCTCAGCCAATTTCCAAGCCCTTCCCTTGAGTCCCCAGCAGCCAGGCAGGTTTAGTCTCTCAATTATTAGCTGAAAGCAGAATATACATTCTCACTGTCTGATTCTGGGTGCCGCTGGAGAATATCCCTCAGATAGATGCATAAGGGGAGAGACAGATTCAGGCACATCAGATGCTATGGCTGCCTCTGTTGAGAGAAATAACCACAGAATGGGAGTTTATTAAAAATGGTAGCACAAATTAACTACTGGGTTTCTATGATTACGTATGAGATTTTCTAGGAGGAAGAAATGTGTAGTGGGACATCAGGTGCTGAATTTCAGGAAAGATTTTGATACAATACTGCCTGGAAAGTCACTAGCTATGCTGACATAGACAGGAATTAGAGGAATATTTGCAAATTGGTTAAGGGCCTGGCAAAACACAGATGATTTGGTGAGGTTGCTTAGTGCTTTCATGGGGATGAAGGGGAAGGGTTTCATTCACTGAAGGATTTACAGACCTGCTCACCCCAACTTCCCTGCAGAGCTAGGGAGCACCTGGTGCCACTCACGGAAGCTGGAAAACGAGGAAAAAGGACATTGCAGCTGCTTTGCTGGCCTGGCTGGCTGCTGAGTCCTGCTGCATCTTGGAAATTTCCCAAAGGGTTTGCACAGCTCGGCTGTTTTAGCAGAAAGCTGTCCTGAGCTGAAGGCACTTTATTCCATCACCACCCCGGGTTTGGGGTCTCAGCCTGCAGCCCCAGAGACAACAGTGTATTTGTCAACATCGTGTTTGAGTCTGTCTGTGTGGCCCAGGGGATGGCAGGGGCTGCCCTGCAGCACAAGGTGCAGCGCCTGGCGCTGGGCAGGTCCCAGCACAACTGCTGAGAAAGCAATTAAAAACAGCATTAGTGTGAATTGACAAATCTAGTGCTTGGTTTGGTCTCAGAGGGACGTGGCTGAACCACAGGCTTTTCTCCATGACAGCTCTATTTATTTTAAATAGAGGAGCAGAAGAGATGTGCCTCCAGATGCTTAAAAAGCAGGTGGTTACTTTTCAAGGACTGTTTGACCAGAATTTCACACCACAGCTGCTATTAAAAAGGGGTTTGGAAGGTGGATGACAATCTTCCATCATGACAGAATCCTCAGCCTGTGAGGAGACACTGCCCTGGGTGTAGCATCGATTTGCAACGGTGTGATGAGGAAAAGGAGTACCATGACCACTGCAAGGAAATTAGCTGCCTTTTATCTTATGGGATGAAAGTGCCCAGGGATGATGTCAAATTAATCAGGTTCATCATCTCACAGCAAAGGCCATTCAGTAGTTTGGATGATCAAGGATGGAATTGCTCCTTGCTAGAAAAAAAGTAATATTATTATGGGTAATGTGTGGGTCATCACAGCAGGTGTGGAGCTTTTTTTGGGAAAGGGATGATTCTTGGCATAGCTGGATTCCTGGATGCTGTATTTCTGACTAGATTCAGCAACATGAATTTTATTCTTTTTTTACAAGATTCACTCAACTCCCAGGGCAGAAGTGGATGTAATTTTAGATCCCACCAGCTATGAAAATTTACATGGAATTTCTTTCCCCACTCTGCACTCCAGAGTGTGACTCCCTGCACTGACCACATCTAAAATCTGCTTCCTAGCTTTCAGCCCCTCCCAGACTCCTGGAGGACTCTCTCCTCCTCCCACTCCTCAGGTGCCACAGTGCAGTGTGACATTCAGCAAATCCGTGGGCAATCCATCCCGAGCTGGGAGGAATTTGCTTCCCTCCTGCTCCAGGTGTGAAAACTTCACCTCTCTTCTTTTCCATGCACCTCTACAAGGTGCACATTGCTTTGTGCTGTCCACACCAGCTGTAAACAGACAGGGCAGGCAGAAAAAACCTGTGACAAGGGTGCACGAGACCCTGCAGTGCCACTTGGGAGTCACACCAGTGTGTTCCCCTGAGCACATTGCAGGGCAGAAAACCAATAAAATCCCACTAAAGGTAAGTCTGGAAGAGCCTGTTTAATCCAGAGCATCTCTCCTTTCTTTTCCCCACTTGTACACCAAATTCAGCGGTGGAGTGATGGGAATACTCTGTCATCACAAACATGTATTATTTCTGTGATGTGTGTTAGTACATTGTAATGAGAATGTGTTTTCCAAAGGCACAGTTGCTTTTTTTCCCCTTTGCTGTCACTGTAACACTCTTCACTGAGATAAAAGGTTTCCTTCCCACCTACCTCAAAAAAAAAAAAAAAAAAAAAAAAAAAAAAAAAAAAAAGCGGGGGAAAGGAAAAAAAAANAATGAGAATGACAGAACTCGTGTAATTGTTCCTGCTTTGCATGCTTCCAGGCTGATTGCCTGAACTATGACTGATCCAGATTCCCACTGAAATCCACGAGGCTTTTTTGCACTGAAACAGCAGTTTGGTTTTGGAGGAGCTTTTTAGAGGAGCAGACCCTAAGCCAGGTGAGTGGAAGCAGCATTGCCACATGGCTGTGGTGGAATGAGGACAATTTAACCCTGCTGAGGATGAGGCTTGGTAGTTTCATGGTTCATAAATGGTGACTGCTGACATTTGGGCACATTTAGGAAGATTTTTTCTTTAGAGGTTAGGGGGAAAAAAAAAAAAAAAAATATATATATATATATATACCTCACCAAAGGAATTTCAGAGGCTGAGCAAATTCTTATTGCCCCCTTGTATTCATACACATGTAACTCTCCTTTGGTCACTTCATCTTTTCATTATTTGGGAATATTTTCCTCTTAAAAATATTGAACCAGTATTTTTTACATGTGGTGCACAGGTTGGAATACCCAGCCATTCCTGGGCCTGGCAGTGACAGACACTGTTGGCTTGCAAACCCTCTTTGTTAGGCAGCTTGTACCAAAATATTTATAATTATGTGTGCCCAGGTAACAGGCTATTTTACGTATTTGCTTAGCAGGAATTTTTGCAGATGATCAGCTAATTCATTGTAACAGGATGACTTATGTTGGCTTTTGGACTAGACCAACATAACATTTATATTTCCATATGAGGCCTTTCTGTCCCTGCACTGGAGAATGCATGGCCCTGCAATCACCCAGCAGCTACCAATGATGAGTGATGGACAGTGATGGTGGACTCTGCTTTCCAGTCTCCAGGACTTTCTCCTCAGCACGTTCAGAGTTTGGCAACACTGCTTGCATCTCTGGGAGAGGTGGCCCATGAGATGGAGACAGGAGCAGCATGTTAGGGGTGTGCTTATTGCTTGTGAAATGGAAGCAAATTCTCCATCTTCCGAACTGGCAGATGTATGGGCATTTTTCATCAAAGCAATTACTTAAAATGTTCTATTTTTTCTTCAAAACCTCTGTGAGACAAAGCCATTCATGTAGAAAAGCTGGTTGTTCCCCTTGTAATGGAATTTAACTGAATTATGACCATTTGCATGTGAGAGATTCATGCTGAAACCCTCAGAGCTGGAAGGATCTGCAGACCAACGTGGTCTCCTCAGTCTGCATTAACACCCTCATTGCTGGTTTGTGTGAAAAAAACTCATTTGGGCAGGGTAAAATAAGCAGAGGAGATAACTTTTGACACCCACCAGCCCCCAGAAAGATGCATCAGATGGAGGAAACACTAAAAGCAAGATTTGGTCTCTTCTTCACCGAGAAAAAGCCAAGAAATGTCCAGCACAGCTGCTCCCTTCTGGGAGAAAAGTTTCTGCTGGAGCTGCAGGCTCATCCTGTGGCCTGTGGGATGGACAACACCCAACTGCACATGGTGGATGCTGAAGATACAAATCCAGAAAGACACGTAGCCACAGCTCTGATACCTGGAATTACATCAGGAAGACAATGAATGTCAAGCATGAGGGAGTTCTGCCACTATGAATATGCTTATAGGTTATTACCAGTCTTGGACTGGGGCAGCCTGCAGCGATGAAATTCCCTTTGGAAATGAAAGGCAAGAGCCAGACAACACTTGGCTCGGGGTGTGCAGTGCTTCCTTTCCCAGGAACTCAGAGCTCAGTAGGATCTGACCTCATGTAAGAGTTTAAGATGTTAGACTAATTCCATTTAAAACACCTCAATCACTTTATTACTTTGACTCTGTCTATCTATATCTATATCTATATCTATATCTATATCTATATCTATATCTATATCTATATCTATATCTATCTTGTATATTAAGCTAATATAATATAATATAATATAATATAATATAATATAATATAATATAATATAAACCTTCATTTCTTATACAGTGTGCCAGAGAGCTGAATATAGAAGGGAGCAGACACTTGACTTTTACCTCAAATAGGGCACCCAATGTTTTTATTTCCCCAAGCAAATATTGCAGCATCTAATGCTCCATTAAAGCAGGGAGGGAGGGATATTTGACGAGGCCTCTCAGGAGATTTAGGATGAGAGAAGAATTTCAGTATTAAATTTAATGCTGTCAGCAGTTTAAAATTATAGAAAAGTGAGTGTAATTACATTGAGGATCTTCTGGAAAAATCTCAGCCAGCTCCAGCTCCTGCCAAGCTCGGGAAATGGCGTTTCAGTGTCCAGGGGGACAGCAGTGTCCTTTCCAAGGACATTCCCATTTGCACGCTCACCCCGTGGTCGTGTTCCCCATCCCAGCTGGCCCTTTGTGGCTCCTGGGGACAGGTGAGGGCACGTTGTGGCCATTGCCCTCAGCTGTGATTGCAGTTTATTGCCCCACCTGGAATTAGCCCTGATGATCTGGCACAGCACTGAACAGACTCCAGCAAGGCTTGGCGTTCAAGATCAGCCTTTCCTTACCTTCAGCACTCCCAGACTGAGCTTTGCCCTGTGCTGGCCTTGGGCACACCTGGGAGGGTGGTTTCAGTGGCTTGGCTGTAAAATGTGCATGAAGAAAAGGAGAGTGGTGCAGGGTAGTGAGCTGGGATGAGAATTTGAAAGACATGGAAGAAAATTCTCAGTATCAGATAGGTTTTAGGGAGAGGAGTTGAGAAAAGCTGAGTATCAAAGTACCAGGGAAAATGAGTTTTGCTCCTTCTGGGTCAGAAAACATCTGTATTTAAAAAGGACCCTGAAGTTCCCCGGAACTGACCCTGAGCCAGTTCACATAAGGGAACATGGCAAGGGTTCAGTTCTGGCACCCTCTTTGGTCCCAAATAACTCTGGACAAGGAGCATGGATGGGTCTCCTCACACGTTGTACAGAGACGGGTCACGGAATTTCAGGATGGCTTCCATCAGGACTGGGATCTGCCTGCTTGACTTCTGGCTTCTCCCTGGCAAAATGAGGGTCTGTGGGAAGAGAAGGTCAGCAAGATCTGACAGGAGTATGAACCTTCTCTTTGTACTGATTTGGATCTGCCCAGATGAGCCTGGTGAGGGCAGGCTCTCCTTTCCCTTCAGCACCTTGTGGCTTGGGCATGGGTTCTCTCTTGTGGGGTCACACACGGGCCACTGATGGGATGATAAAGAGCCAAATTTTGATATGGGAGTGGAGCTGTGTAATGGGTTATCACAGACGCCTTTGTTTCATCTGATTTATTATCTCTGCTAATTATCCCAATAAATCAGTGTTTGAATGGAACTTGGCATTGACACTAAATGTGAAGGACTGGAACTACTGTTGGGGAGCTAACAGGGAAGATCCAGCTACAGATCTCAGGGAATGAATGAGACTTGACAAAATGCAAGCAAAATTGGGAGATACAAAAGCAATATGAAATACTCTGAGAGGATGGAGCTCCCTATGTGTTAATACTTCATAGTCATCACTGTGCCAAGAGCATCTTCACCATCAACAACACCTGCAGGTGATTCCTGTGGGCAAAGAGCAAAGGAAACACACTGCTGGCCCAGTGCTTTCTTATACTCTATGAAATTTGCTGTAATAAAAACCACATGGAAATCACACAGAGCAAAGGGAGCAAAGGCAGCCCTGAAGTTCCTGTGCTGCAGACTGGGGTAAGCAGGTTGCAGGTGCAGGTTACTGTGCTGAAATCTTGCTGTTCCTCAGAAACAGTGCAAAAACCTCCTCGGACTGAATGCCTGCAAGCTTTCCTTCCCCACATTTCCAAACAAATAGTAATGTAATGACTGGGAGTGGAAAACAACATCACCCGAGCACATCCAGCGAGCTACTGAAACAAAAACATTTTGGTGACAGCCTGAGCAGGCCCCTGCAGACAGCATCAAACAAGTGAAAATGTGAAGCAGCCTCTGCTCTAGCAACAGCCAGGTTTACACTGCTGCTGGCTTTGCTGGCTCACTCCAGCTCTCACGCTCCACCCTTTTTTTTTTTTTTTTTTTTGTTTGTTTTTCTCAGCTTTTGCAATCTGACAGAGGCGGGTGAAAGCAAGTTGAAAGGAAGGACATTCCCCTGAAGATCAGCTGGAGAGCAGCCCTCAAGCCCTGTCTGTGCTAAGCAGAGGACAGCCAGCCACACCACTTGCTTTAGCCTAGAACCACCCCCAAGCCCCGGAGGTACACTGGCACTTGAACTGATTTTCCAGGTAAGCCTTTTTCTTAACTCCCAGATCTTGGTAGCTGAGTGCTCTCTAACCAGGAAGTTAAATCTGTCTGGAGACAAAACACAGCAGAAATGGTGTAAGGGCAGAGCAGGGAGCTCAGCTGCTCGGTGTTGTAGATATGCTGGTTTATTTACTCAGTTGTGAGCCTCGAGCAACTCGGGCTTTTGTGCCATCTGCCTCATTTCAGCAACCCCCATTAAAATAGCCCTGTAAACACCCTCAAGAGATGGACAGACAGACAAACCCACACCAACATTTTCCCTGTAAGTAAAGAGGTACTGCACATGTTCTGCTTGCTGTGGCGGAGGGAAAGGAAGGGAGAAAAAGGGAAAAACTGGTTTAACTGGGATGCTGGTTTAAAATTCACACAACAAGAACTAAGCTTGTGCCAAGTTTTCAGAAATGAATAGAACTGTAGTTCTGGGAAAATCCTGGGAACAGCCAAAAGCTGAGCAAAGAGAAGCTCCTGACTCTGATGGTCTTAACCCCATCGTGGATCACTCAGGCCTGCTTGGATGTTGAGACACAGTGGTGGCCATGATGCAATAGTCAGGGTTCTGTAAAGCCTCTGTCCTAAAGGTTTTGTGGGGACCCAAACCATGGCACCCTCTGCTTCTGCCAGGATATTACACCAAACAGGAATTTTTCATTTTCATTGTTTTGTTTATGTACTGAAAGTACCTTTCCAAAATTCCCATACAATTTTGGGTATGCCATTTTTCATCAGATTGGGAACATAATCCTGTTGATCAGTTGGATATTTTTCTTTTGTTTTTACTTTGGGAGTTGAATACAGGAACTTGAGAGCATTTTTGGACCTCTCGGGTCAATGATGGGAACAACATTGCTCCATACCTACAGATGTCTGAAATTTAGCAGTTCCTGGGGACAAATAACAAAAGTACTTGGATCCATCAAAATCCCATTCCTTCCATCAAGGGCTGGGAGGGCTCGAGCTGCTTTCCACCCCTGTGTTTGTGAAATAGCCTTGCACTGAGCCCTCTGCCATCCCAGAGGAGAGCAATGCCTGCTCCCTCACCCACGGGCAGCCACCCACCAGTGGGAAGACCATGAACAGAAGGAGCAACTGCATCCCAAAAATGATCACAGAAAATGTGAGGCCTTTGAGCCTTGTGGTCTAGGCGCAAACCTTGGCTCCCTCCTGTTGCTGGAGAAGGGCTGTGATTAGCAGGACTGGGGAGCTAAGCTGTGCTGTGGGGAGGCAGCTCACAGCAGATGCAGCAAAAACCCTCCCACAGCCTTTTCTGCCCCAAAAAAGCCTTCTCCAGGTCACATCTGCTACCGCCGGCACGGAGAGCAGGAGCAGGTGAGACCAGCTCGTGCCTGGCTGCCTAAATAATGTATGAAACACCATGGCAGGACAGGTTTCCTTCAGATTTGGTTGCAAAAGAGGCTCTGGATCACACTGCAAGAGTGGGAGGGTTTGTTTTCTGCTTTGCTGAGTCAAACCACGAGCAAAGCAGTTCAGATCTGGAGAGTCTCAGTTCCTATAATTTCTAGCAGGGAAACATTGCTGCTACTGCTTTTGTTCCTCCCTACAGAGATTTGTAGCTTTTCTGGGCAGGAACTCTGCTGAAATGTGCTTAGCACAGCTGGAGCCTCTCACCACAGCTGTAAAAGAGGCAAATAAAAATAACATTTGTGCTCATCAGCAGTGTCCCATTGGTTTCTCTCAGCACTATTACTGAGCTGCCTTTGATACAGACATTAGTCAAATCCTGCTCCTCTTCCGAGCACCCCATTATAAGGGATGGGGAAGAGCCTTCCACCACTTCTGACACAGCCTGTTATTTTTTCCCCACCCTTCTCTCAGAGGCAGCATGGACATCAAGGAGTATTTTGCCAGAATTTCTTACCGGGGGTCCCACAATAAGCCAGACCTGGCTACCATGTCAGATATATTCCAGCACCACATCCAAGCTGTCCCTTTTGAAAACCTCAGCATCCACTGTGGAGAAAGAATTGAGCTGAGCGTGGAAGCGACCTACAACAAGATAGTGAGGAAGAAACGTGGGGGCTGGTGCATGGAAAACAACAACCTTCTGTCCTGGGTCCTGAAAACTCTTGGCTACAACGTCACCCTTCTGGGAGCAAAAGTTTATGTCCCAGAGCTCGATGCCTATCCAGATGAAATCGATCATCTGCTGCTACAGGTGGAGCTTGATGGCAAATCCTACATTGTGGATGGGGGGTTTGGGATGGCCTACCAGTTGTGGCAGCCAATGGAGCTGATTTCAGGGACAGATCAGCCTCAGACTCCCGGGGTCTTTCGTTTTCAGGAGGAGAGTGGGACCTGGTACCTCGAGAAGGTGAAAAGGAAGCAGTGGGTTCTCAACCCAAGCGCCTCGACTTCCCAAAATGTGGAAAATGAAGCTTGCCGCCGGATTTATCTCTTTACCCTTCAGCCACGGGACATTGAGGAGTTCAGGGGCTGCAATGCCCACCTGCAGACAGCACCTGACTCGCTCTTTGTGACCAAGTCCATCTGCACCCTGCAAACCGCCGACGGCATCCGGGCGCTGGTGGGGTGGAAACTCACTGAGATAAAGTACAATTATAGGGACAATATGGATCTGGTGGAAATCAGAATCCTTGCAGATGAAGAAATAGAGAAAACACTGAAGGAGAAATTCAATATAACACTAGACAAGAAATTGGTACCTGTCAATACGAGCAGGTGGTCTCTGTTCTAACTCACTGCCTGAATTACAATTCAATTCAGTGGCATTACAGGCAATTCTTCCCTCTCTTTCTGACAAGCATCCAAAGGTTAATCTTTCTCCTTCCATCTACACCAGTGTAAGGCAGAGCATACTAGCATGAATCGGGAAAATAAATGGATTTTCACAACTGTTCCTGCATTTCTTTTTAGGTTGGGTACAAATAATTTCTGCCTAGATCAATCAAATCATTGCCCTTCTGTTTGTGCTTAGTGGGAAGCAGACTCAACCCATTCCCTACTCCTTTCATCTCTTAAAAGCTTTTCTAAACACACCCAGTGTAGCTGGGCAGAATGATGGAGCTAAATGTCTTTGTCTTTATTACCTGGTGCTGCCACCTGGGGAAAATCATACCTGCCTCTTAAATGAATACTATATTATTTTGCAAATATAATAGCCAAAAAACCCCCAAGACATCCTGTGCTGAGTTTCTCCAGTTAAGCCATAAACCTGTTATTTTTGCTCTCACATCCACAACACCCTATCACATGGCAGTCAGGCCATCCCACACCTGTGCAAACTCACCATGTGAGTACTTGAGGACAGGTTTTTTATGACTTAGAACTGATGATAAGAAATGTTAGTGACAATTCTGTGTTTTTTCACAGTTTCAAAGTTGAGACTTTGCACAACTCCCGTTCTCTTGGTGACATAACCAAAGAGGAGCATTTCTTTGAACTGAAAGCATCTCCTGAGCACTTTGTTTGCTCGCACTCAGCATCAGACTGCTGGGAATACATGTTCCTCTCATCAGACTCTACTCCGGGTGTTATTGCACATTAATTATTATGGCTGAACCCAAACACATGCACAGAATTATTTTTCTGAAACGTATCTGCTCTACTGAGGATGTGTTTGCAGTGATACTAATTATATATTGATATAAGGAGAAACGATGAATCTTAATCACATACCTCACGGCTAAGATTTCTAGTAGGAGAAACTACTCAAATGTGACCCCTTTGCCCTTTGAGAAGATGCTTGATGTTCCTTTATGTACAAACCTTGGAAGCATTACAACTATACACTTATAATTAAGCAAATTATATTAGTGAATTACAATTAAATAAAAAAAACCAAGCGCTGTGAACTGAGATATGGGGGGTTAGAAATTAAAAATTGATTTAGGATAGCTGTTCTAGACGATGTATATCACTTAACATTTGCTCTGCTTACAAGGCAGGATTCTTGCCTGCAAAGACAGGACAAAGAATGCAAGGATATCCTGATAAGGGAAACTAGAATTATTCTGATGTTTTTTTCCCCCCAAATTACAGCATGTACTTCCAAAGTAAAAAATAAATGTCATTAATCACTGAAGTTGTCCTGATTATTTGTATGAGCTAATATTTTCCAGCTAAGGCTTTTAAAAACACAATAACTCACTGAACCTTTTCCCACTTGTTATGCAGCATGTGCAGTTTCCTAAAACTAGCAGTTTAGATTTAATAAAAGCTGCTATTCTGCATGTTCAAAATGTATTTCTTAGAGACACAGCAAGCTCCAGAAACCCCTGTCCTCCCAGAGTAAAATTCACTTACATGTGCTTGGCTTCAGGGGTGAAACAGTTCTTTATAGCTCGAGGCCCTCCCATCCTATAAGAAAATGAAATGTGGTTGTAAAAGAAAGAGAGGCTTCTTATGGTGTGGACCAGCAGCTTGCAACACAAGTGATCAGAAAAATTGTGCCAGGATCTGGCTTGTTTATGATCTGTGTTTTTCTGTGGGCCCCAAATTAGTGGGAGAGCCTAAAGGAGCTAAACTCAGTGGGACAGCAGGGACAAAGCACTGGGATGCAGGTGAAACTCCAGGCAGGTCTTGCAAAGCTGTGAGGCAGGAGAAGATCCACGCGGAGCCAAGAATCTCCATCCTTTGTGGGAACAAACATAGGAAACACCTAAAAAAAGGGCTGTGCCCACTCCTCTCTCCCTGTGTCAGGGTGTTTCCTGCACTTTGTGCTGTTCCATAGGCTCAGGGGAACAAGTCTAGAGCCATAACAGCACAGACCTTTAAGATCAGAGTAGGGGTTAGTCCAGCGTGTGGAGGGCAGGAAGAGGGAAAGGCGCTTTTCGTGCTGCTCCCTCGTCTCTTGGAGGGTGTGCCCGGCACTGCCCCTGCACGGCACAGCTCAGCTCTGCTGCCTCCTGCTCACCCACAGGGGCACAGTGTACTGCAATACAATGAAACTTGCTGTTGGAAGGAAAAAAAAGAAAAAAAAAAAAAAAAGGAGGTTTTCGTGTCAGATTGCAGTAGTTCGTTTTTTTCCTTATCACTAACTTTGGAGGCAAATACTTAAAGGCACAGCAGGTTCAGGGTGGTCAGAGTCCTCTGGGAGCAGCATCTTCCCTTTTGAAGGGCAGGGCTTCTCTTTGAACCCAGGGGAATTTGGACAACTAGGTGACTCGGCAAATCTGACCTTGCTGCTTCGCGGGGGCTGGTGTCAGCCACGAAGCATAGCTCAGTTGTGTGCTTAGTTCAACAGTTGCCATCCCCACCAATAAATCAGTGACTTCCTGCCCTGGATTACTCTCTGTCTATCGTAAGTCACTTCCTACAGGGATCCAGACCACATCAGTGTCAACAATGTAAAATCTGCCTCATTTTTGCACGAGTGCTTTGCTGCTTTAGCATGGGAGCAGCCACCAAGGTGCCCCAGACACTGAAGGCCTGGATGACCTGCAGGGTTGAGGATGGGTTTACAGGTTATAACCACTTACAAAAGTTGTTCATGATACCCGTGCTTTGCATTCCTGGAGGGCTTCAGCTGTCATTCAGTGACATGGAAGGTTAAAATCTCCTCAATATTATAAGCAGTTTGGGGATTGGATCATTTTCAGGCTCTCTGTGCAGCACCTAACACAACGAATTGCTTGACAGGGCTCTCCACACAAAAGCCAATACAAATAAACCAATAAAAGCATCAGAATATAAACTACTATAAAAGAAGAAACTCTCTCCCCTCTTTGGCTGGTCTGCTGGAGGACAAGGCTGTCCCTGCCAGGCAGTAAAGGCAGCCTGGACCTTTAAGAGCAGCAGTTGCCAGTGCAGCTCTTGCTGGGAACTTTGGAACAGCCCAGGGTGGACAGCCCGAGCTGACCGCCTGCGAGGTAAGCGCTGCGTGCCTGATCCTTAACTTCATCCTGCAGCTTTGGGCCAGCCCCGTTGGGAAAGCCCAGCCCTGTGAGTCTGCATACCCTGTGCACAGCATTGCAGCTGTATTAGCAAAGCTAAAAACTACAGGAACGCCAGGGCTGATGGTGAGTGAGCATGGCAAGGGCGTTTTCCAAGTGCAACGTCGAGTGTTTGAGAGTTAAACTAACCCTTTATTTTGAGCCAGAGTGTATGGAAAATGCAGCTATTGACTCAAGCTTAGAATCAAACAGTGTAGGCATGTGCAATAGGATCCAGCCTTGGAAGTCCCTCCTGATTTTTAGCAGAGAAGAGCTGATCCTAATACTCAGCCTAATTACAAAAGGACCCAGCCGTCCCGAGGGACGTGTGCAGCCAGGCAGAGCTAACACCTGAATCTACCCACGAAGCTGCAGGAGCGCCGAGCAGAGCTCAGCTGCCGCAGGGGCAGAAGCAAACAAGGCTGAGATCCGGGCTGAGGCTCGGGATATTTGGCTACTCAGTTTTGGAACGCAGCCTGTCCCCCGGGAGAGGGCTTGCTCACTGCTGCAGCCTCACAGCAGCAATGGCCGTGCCACGGAGAAATCCGCCTCCAGGAGGGAGGGAGTAACCGCTGATTTATGTGGATGCTCCCTGATGTCAATGATGTAGCAGTGCAGCTTTATTATATGTGAAACTCTTTAAGTGTTCATTGAGATCAGAGCACATTTTGTCAGCCACAGCAAGGCTGTCTCTGAAGCAGACTTTAAATTGATGAGGTCAGAGAAGGGGCAGCTGGGGAAACTGAGGCATGGGCAGGGAACTTCCTAAAATGCTTTCCCAATATATTTTCCTGAAGCCTCATTGCCAGCACCCCATGGGGGCTTTCCATGGCTGCATGAGGGGTGCTGGTTTTATCCAGTGCTTTCCCAGACCCAGGAGATGGGTTATAGAGGGGGCATCAGGCCTTCTGCTGCTGACCCAGGGCAGGGACTGATCTGGTTTTGCTTGAAGGCAAATTCCAAGCATGTCAGACCCACCAGGGTGATGCATTCCTCTGGACTCCTGCTGGTCACAGAGGTTCAACTCAGCACCCTCATGGGGTAAAGATGTTTCTATCTTCCTAAGCAAAATTGCTGAAAGTGGGAATAGAAAGGAAAAATGAGGCAGAAGACCACAGGATGAGCCTGCCAGTGAACACTTGTGCTGTGTGTGTTGGGAAGGAAATGGCTTTCTACAAGGGTTTCCAAGGAGATCCTGCCAGAGATTAGTGCCCTTGTCCTAAAAAAGGGATGGAAAAAATCATAAAATGCAGTATCAAAGTATCATTACTGTTTTTTCATGTAGACTCTTTGGGCCTTTTGAAGTGAAAATGTTTATTTCTTATTCTTATTGGGATAATCCTCTGTTCTGTCACATTTTCCTGTGGGTTTGCATTAGCCAGTCTGAATGTTGGTACTAGTGCAGATCAGGAGCACTACAACCAAGTCATGAGAGTTGTGCTGCTGGCATCAAGACTGGGGTTAAAGTAGGCCATGTGTTCATCTGCTGGGGTGGGAGCACTTCCACCTATGGATTTGAGGTGGGATTTTCACAAGGTTCTGGCATGGACACAGGGTCAAACTGCTGGGAGGAAACAGTTGGACCAAAGCTGAGAATATTCAGTGGAAGGGAGTTTGTCCCATCTCATCCACATCAAGGGATTTTTGGAAAATCCTCCCAGGGAACATTCAACCAATTGAAGGAAGCAAGAAATCCTCAGACTTTTTGGAAATTAACACAGCCCTTAACAGATTGTGAATTGTTCTGAACAACAAATACCCTTCCATGGAAAAAAGCCAAATTAAATCTAAACTAAAGGCAAAAGAAATCCTTGCAGAGAGAAGATGAGTCACTGAATTAGAAGTCTTACAGGGAACCTTTTGTATCTTGGCCACACAACCAGTGCCAGTGCCAGTGTCTTTCTGCTAATGAAAGAGGATCAGAGATACAGACAGAAAGACACAAAATATTTCCAATAATTTGATCTGAAACAAAAGCCTTTAGTTTGTCAAAGATGGTCAAAGAAACTAAAAGGTTATGAATTGCCTTGTATGTACTTTTAGATCAATTCCTTTGATCCTTAGGTTAGAAAAATTAAAGTCCCTTCCTTTCACGGTCAAAGCCCTGTCTAAACTCCCCAGGGAAATTTAAGAGATTAAGAAAACAATGATCTGCTTCACATGGAAACCTGTCTGAAAAGGTGACACACTGAGATGTTAATCCCAGTTAACTGAATCCATGAATGCAAAACCTTCCAGTTAAATTACCTGTGGGATAAAGAAAGAATTGCTTACCTGGTATGGTAAAAGAAACAGTAAGATCTTGCTGTGAGTTTTATGCTGGCATGGTGTGGCAGCTTTTCAGCAAACCTGTTGTTTCTTGATTTTGGTAAACTGTGGGATCCTCCTCTGTGGCCAGAGATTCTGTTATGGCGTGTGCTGTGTCTTCCCATGGGAAAAACATCCACCTGGTTTGAAGGCAGCCCCTGAGAGAGGGAAAGCATTATTGCCACCTTCTCCTGTCCTTGTCTCTTTTTAAAGAAATACTTAAAATTCTTTTAGATCCTCAATAAAATGGCCCAGACTACATTTTCAGGCTTGTTAACCTGTGCTACAGAAACAGGAGTGAACCCCTTGACAGCTGCACAGCAGTAAATGGTTGCTTTTCTGCTCACACAGGCAAAATGAACATTCAGGAATATTTTGGAAGAATATCTTACAACAAGCCCCGTAAGGATGCAGACTTGCAAACCCTGACAGCCATCTTCCAGCATCACATCCAGACCATTCCTTTTGAGAACCTCAGCATGCATTGCGGGGAGCCCATCGAACTGGATTTGCAGTCCACTTACAATAAAATTGTGAGAAAGAAACGTGGTGGATGGTGCCTGGAAACCAACCACCTCCTCTTCTGGGCCTTGCAAGAATTAGGGTATGATGTCTGTATTCTTGGTGCAAACAGCTATGAACCAGCAGAGAAGGGATACACTGCTGAGATGAACCATATCCTGCTGAAGGTGGTGATCAAGGGAGAGTCCTACATAGTAGATGCTGGGTTTGGAGGTGCCTACCAGATGTGGCAGCCACTGATGCTGATTTCTGGGAAGGACCAACCCCAGGTCCCTGGCATTTTCCACCTCATGGATGACGACGGCACCTGGTACTTTGAGAAAGTCAAAAGGAAGCATTATATTCCTGAGCACAGTAATAATGACTTCCCTGATACTCCAGAACTGGGGAATATCCGGAAAATATACAGATTTACTCTCGAGCCACGGCATATAGAGGACTTCCAGGAGCTCAATGCCTACCTCCAAGTGTCTCCAGATAACATCCTTCGGAAGAAGTCACTCTGCAGTCTCCAAACCACCAGTGGGCTCCTTGCCTTAGTTGGATGGAGCCTCACTGAGATGAAGTACAACTACACGGAGGACATGGACCTGGTGAACATCACAACCCTTACAGATGAAGAGGTTGAGAAGACACTGAAAGATAAATTCAATATAGTACTGGAGAACAAACTTGTACCAGTAAATGTTCGTGGCTTGCCACCTAATTTAGTGGATAAGATCTAACTGTAACACTGTGCTAGATGGATCTTTAAATAGCCAAGAGGAAAATTCTAAAATTAACATTAATTACAATAATCTCATTTTTAACACAAGCCAGTCACAAAGCTTGGTAAATTCCAGTACATTGCTAATTAACTGCATATATCGATTGCATATTTTTTTATGAAGCCTCTCCTTCTTTAGAAACCAAGACATCTTACTAGCTCTGTTTTGCTCATATAGAAATTGTTTTTTGACTCCTTAACTCTTTGTTCTCAAGAACTCATTTTATTGCAGATATATTTTGTGGCAAATGAGACCAAAATGATGCAGAAGAAAAGGTTGTGTTACCATTTTACACAAAAAGATCTCCAACCTTTTTTGGCATTATTTCCAATCTTCTCAGTGACTTGGACAAATTATTCACTTCCCTTAACAGTCTTAAAGTTGAGCTGAATTTGGCTTTTAAATACTGTAGAAAAAAAGAAAGGTTAGGACTTTTTCAAAACAAGCCACCATTAGGTGCTGATTAGCTTATGAAAAGTTGAAAGACTTAAGTCCTGTTCCCTTTTCAGAAACTGATTTAAGATATTTATCCAAGGGTACCTAACCCCCCCCAAAATCACTCTAAGTACCCACTTTTTCTGAGTCTGATTTATCTGTGCCTCTGAATTCAAAATAAAATCTGTAGAAGATTAGATGATTCAGCAGTTCTTAAAAATCAGACTTTTGGTATCAAAACTGGAAAAAAAGTTAGATCAACCTTTGCAAACTATAATCTAAACTTTTAGGACCAAGCCTTCATGTGATGTCAAGAGGAGATGACAGTATTATAGATAAAAGTCTTTGTATTTATTACAAACACTATTCTGCACAAAAGCTACCTTAAAAAGATGCAAAAGAAAGCCCTGGGAAGTGAGGACATGCCACCAGTGTGGATGCACAGCAGGATATCCATAACACAGAGGCCTTTCACCTGATGATACCTGTGGTACTGTACAGGACGTGCCATGAAAGAGGGCCACAGAAGAACGTCAGCCAAGGAGGAGACTTTGATGCTTGTTTTAGTCAACCACACACCTACAGGGCACCTGAGGTGCCTAAAACTCAGGTGCTTCCCCAGGTGCAATCTGATGTGCTCTCTGCCTTTCCCAGAGGCCTCCTCTGACATTCCACCTCCATCCAATGAAGGGGAGACAGGTTTGACTGGGGGAGAATTAAATAAACAGCACTGCAACACTTGGACGATGCAGGAGGCCAGGTTTTAGAGCAGAAAGGCATTACTTCATGCAAAGAAATATCTGCCTTGGCATTCATTAGGTGTGGCAGCTCCACAATAACTCCCTGCTGCAGCTGAGGAGTTGAACAGCTTGAAAAAGTTCCTGTGTGGGCAAAGAAGGGTCATTTGTGCATCCGTGGAGCTCAGGGACACACAGCCTGCAACACCTTGGCACCTCAGGGTACCCATAAGGGCACAGATGGACATCCTCCACTGCAAAGTGCTGGTTTGCAAAATGACAGTATTTAATTTTAAAGAGTTACAATGCCATTTGCTACTGCCTACTGTAATTATTTTACATAGAAAACGAGTTCATTCTGGTCTTAACTAGGGGAAGGCATAAACATCTACTAATAGAGAGGAAACAAAGTTTAATTTGCTCACGGATCAGCGAAGTCCAAAAATGTGAATTCATTTTGGGTGGACTCTGCCCTTTCTTGAAATTTAAGATTCAGGAACGAGGGCCAGCAGAGCTTAGAAAGACAATCCTCACAATCTGTATTCACTCCTGGCTTCACTGACTGCTGCCCCTGTAATAAACCACCCAGAAACTGAATACCTCAGTAAATAAAAAGGGATCTCATAAGAGGTAAGTTTATTTTCTTAAAAAACCCCTCCAAAGAAAGATACAAAACCCCTGGTTTCTTTATGATGGTAAAGGTCATGGACAATAACGTAAACAACATTCTCTAGGAAAAAATGTGCTAAAAATGTGTGGATATAGAGCTAAAATATCACCTGCTAAACAAGGGCTGTTAAAGAGGGCAAAACAATGATGTGCAATTTCAATTCTTCTACCTTTCACTCTTCAGGAGAAGCTTCACTTCACTATAGATTCCTTTGTTTAGGTACAATAGTAGATATAAATTTAGAACTGCAACTTCTTGTTGGAAGTCATGCTTTTAGATACTTAAATTTATTTAGAAGTATTGCAAGTGCAAAGGAAGCAAAAGTTCAGTCTAATAATCAATAGATTATGTTTTAAGGGAATAAAATTACAGCACTTTACAAACAAGTTAAAAAAATTACAGACTATGGGTTGTGCAACCCAGAAAGTCCATGTGCTGATGTATTAGGATAAACAAAATAACATATTTTCAACAGTGGAATTGCTGATACTGTGTATAGTCCTGGTGAGGAATATTTTTGTATGAACACCTTCATTTGCACCTATAAAATTCTTCTGCTGATGTTTTTCTCTGCATAAATCATAGCCACATTTGTGGGACGACCTTTTCAGTACCTACCTTTTCATCTGGTCTGCTCACATTTCAAAAGAACAGTGGCTTTCATCTCCTGCAGTACAGATCTAATGCTGATCAAGCATATTATGGAAATGCAGAACAAAATTACAAATAATACAAACTTGAGAACCAACTTTATACTGGTGTGATCTATTCAGCATTCACAGTCAGAGTGACAGGATCAGATACACTCAGATTCTGCAAATCAAAAGTGCCATGACTTTTATGTTACACTTAACAGATCTTACATTGAACATATCCTCCAACAATAACCTCAGATATCACTGGAAGCTGAATTCCTCTCTGTAGAAGGTAACGTGTGGCTTTTGCTGGTGCTCTCCATTCACTTGGGACAGCTGCCTCTACACCATGAATATTCACAGCATGAATCTGCCACTGAGAATCATCTTTAGAAATTCTAGTTTGCAGTAAACATTCAACAGTTCACTGCTGAGTTTAGGGATTGGTGAGTTTTGAGAAAGTTTGGGACCAGAGAGAGTAAAGCAGCCCCTGTTCATTTTCAGGGTGGCGTGTGAGACATGGGGCACAGGAGGGAATGGAGATGTGCTCCTTGTCTTTTAGGCCACTCAGCTCCCTCCATTCAGATCCATTATTCCAACACCAAAATGAGTTTCTACAATGCTCGGAGCAGACACAAGCCTCAGTGGTCTTTGACTTTCAAAAGTCAGAGTTTTTTCAGTTATAATTATTTGAATAAGGCTTGTCACTTTACTTTTCATGTTAACTTTTTGTAAGTGGTGGAACAGCAACGTGTACTGAATGAGCGATTCATTTACTGTCATGTCCATGAGTGGCAGAGTCATGAAAAGAACATCTGAATCCTGGCTCAGACTGTCCTCCCTCCCACTGGCAGATGACACTGCCTCCCCCAGTGACAGTCCTGTCACTGAACAGTGGCTTTAGACCATTTCTCATGAACTCTTGCACGCACTCCCCAGCATGATCTTACATTTCTTCTTAACCCCGCTGTTACAATGCGAATACAGCAAATCCTCATCTCGCAGTTTCTCCTATGAAACTGAAATGGCATCAGCTGTTTGCCAGAGGGATGGCTCTAAGACAAAAGCAAACCCTCATGTGCACTGCTCTTTACTCAGGGAACCATTTGATAGGAATGCTTGTTTCCTTTAAAAGCTGTTCTGATGAGGTTCAGTAGATTAAAGAACCTTTGCTGGCAAAGCCAGGGCAGCTTTTCACAGCATCATAAATCACTGATGTAAAGAAACCAAAACACAATTCCTTCCTTTACAGGTGAGATGAACCTTGAAGAGTATTTTGCAAGAACTGGCTATAAAGGCTCCACTGAAAAACAAGATTTGGAAACCTTAACCGATATATTCCAGCACCACATCCGTGCTGTTCCCTTCGAAAACCTCAGCATCCACTGCGGGGAGAAAATTACTTTGGAGTTGGAGCACGTTTACAACAAGATCGTGCGGAGGAAGCGGGGTGGCTGGTGCATGGAGAACAACCAGCTGCTGGGCTGGGTGCTGAAGGGCCTGGGCTACGACACCAGCTTCCTGGGAGCGTACGTGTTCAACCCCCACCAGAACGCCTACGCCACCCTCATGACCCACCTCGTGGTAAAGGTCGTGATCGATGGCAAAGCCTACATCGTTGATGGGGGCTTTGGGGTGTCCTACCAGATGTGGCAGCCCATGGAGCTTGTGTCAGGGAGAGACCAGCCCCAGGCTCCCGGCGTCTTCCGCTTCACGGAAAAAAGCGGCGTCTGGTACCTGGAGAAAGTGAGACGGAAACAATACGTCCCCAATCAGAGCTTCTCCAACTCTGATCTGCTGGAGAAAAAAGAGTGTCGGAAAGTTTATATGTTCAGCCTTGAGCCACGGACAGTGGAAGATTTCCGTTTCCAGTGCACATACCTCCAGACCTCTCCAGATTCCCTCTTCACAAAGAAGTCCATCTGCACCCTCCAGACCACCGATGGATTCCGAGCGCTAATTGGGTGGACACTCACTGAGACCACGTACAGCTACAAGGAAAACATGGATCTGGTGGAATTTGTAACTCTTGAAGATGAAGAGGTAGAAAAAGCCCTCAAAGAGAAATTTAGCATCACCCTTGAGAGAAAACTTGTCCCCATTAATGTTAAAGGATCTTACACAATCTAGATGGCCAGGAAAACCTACAGTAATGCTACATGTGTACAGCACCTTCCACTGTCTGTGCAACCCCTACTGCAAGGTTATGGGATTCTTTTGCAGGTGGCTGAAGGATATATACACTCATATGAGATTAATGTGAATTTCACTTTGGGAAAAATCAGGAATTTAAGACTCTTGAGTCAGTTAGGTAAAATTATTTGCTGGGAGATGACTGCCATTCAATTTTTTGGCACAAATGTAGGATTTGATTTGAATCTGGTTATAAGCTTGGGTAAGAAATATGTCTGGGGAATTTTGGACTGCCTGTAGCACATGAGTATGGATTATTAATTGTGATATGCTGCCAACACATTTTCTAAGGTTATTATAGGGAGACAAGTCATCTGTGAGCATTTAGACAATGAAGTACACATTTAAAACTTCATTTTTCACAAGATCCAACCACTCACAGCTCATCTCATTCCTCTACCTTTAATATGAGTAAAACATTGTCATCTTGGAAAGGAGCATTAGGAGGCATAATTCTTTCACCATCATCCTTAGACAAACCATAGTACAAAATGAAAATCGTCATCATGTGCATCCCTCTGGCCATTACTGCAGTAAACTGCCCCAAGTAATTTTTGGTATGTGGCTATTCTTCTGGTGATGAAAGTTCTATATATTGCAGTGTTAATGTGGCTGAAGGGCTCTAAGGAGATAACTACTAAGTTTTGTTTCTGAGATGTAATCACCCTATAAACTGTGACTGGTACTTAAATGTCACAGCTGGCTTAGATTTACTTTTGTCCCAAAAGGGGTGGTAATTCTGTACTTTTAGGACTGCATTATATTTGTATACGAAGCTAAGCCCACTATACCCTTAATTTTGTCCTGCAAAGATGAGTGTCCATATTGCTGTTCTGAATGGGTACCACTTAGCAGAGGAGCTTTAATGCCATAAGTGTTTGTTCATCTGTATTAAAGTGGAAAAACAACCCAAGGAGCCAGCCAAATCTAAAGGAAACGTTTTCTTTTTTCACAATCATGTTTCCCCATTTTTCAGAAAATGTTCCTCCTACCATGCTTCTCTGCAAAAAGCCCAACCAAGGAAACCACTAAGAAAGGGGAAACATTCTTAAATGCATCTAAAAATAGCAGAAACACTGAAAAACACTCTTTCTCCCCAGTCTGTAATAAGCCTGAGTATTGGTCAAATGTTGATTCCTCCCACTGAATAGTCTTTTTGCTCAAAGGCATCATCTGATCATTAATCTCACAAATGCTGTAAGTGTATACCTGAAAATAAATAAAAGGAAAAGACATTATGAGTTGTTTTAGGTACAGCTGCCCCCAGCTGCACTGACTCCTGCACACACCATCTGCCAAGTGAGGGCTGTTCACTCATGCTGCTGATCTGCTGGCCAGCCCCTCCCACCTCAAACTCCTTAGGGTCACAGGATCACTGAGGTTGGAAAAGCCCTTTAAGATCATTGAGTTCAGCAATCAACCCAACATCACAACCATGTTCACCATTGAACTCTGTCCTCAGGTGCCACTTCCAGGGATGGTGACTCCACCACTGCCCTTGGCAGTCTTCTTTCCTTTCCAACCCTGTGAAAAATTTTCCTAGTATCTAGTCTAAACCTTCCCTGGNCCCAACCAAGGAAACCACTAAGAAAGGGGAAACATTCTTAAATGCATCTAAAAATAGCAGAAACACTGAAAAACACTCTTTCTCCCCAGTCTGTAATAAGCCTGAGTATTGGTCAAATGTTGATTCCTCCCACTGAATAGTCTTTTTGCTCAAAGGCATCATCTGATCATTAATCTCACAAATGCTGTAAGTGTATACCTGAAAATAAATAAAAGGAAAAGAAAGACATTATGAGTTGTTTTAGGTACAGCTGCCCCCAGCTGCACTGACTCCTGCACACACCATCTGCCAAGTGAGGGCTGTTCACTCATGCTGCTGATCTGCTGGCCAGCCCCTCCCACCTCAAACTCCTTAGGGTCACAGGATCACTGAGGTTGGAAAAGCCCTTTAAGATCATTGAGTTCAGCAATCAACCCAACATCACAACCATGTTCACCATTGAACTCTGTCCTCAGGTGCCACTTCTAGGGCTGGTGACTCCACCACTGCCCTTGGCAGTCTTCTTTCCTTTCCAACCCTGTGAAAAATTTTCCTAGTATCTAGTCAAAACCTTCCCTGGCATAATTGGAGGCCATTTCATGTCGTCCAGTCACTTGTTACCTGTTCCTTGTTACCTGTTACCTGTCACTTCTTGGACTAAACGGGCCAATATTGAACAAATGCAGCAGTGCTGTTGGAGATGGTGAGTTCCTACAGGTACCTGGATAAAGAGGTGGTAGGCTGAGGAAGATGATCACTGAAGAGGAGGCCCAGGAGTCATCTCTGCTGGGCTTGGCAGCCAGCAGCTCTGGACTGGCCGTGCTGTGTGCCAGCTCTTTGTGTGACCGGCCGTGGTGGCAGCTCATGGCCTGGGTGCACTGACAGTGACACAGGGATGAGGAACTGAGAGCCAAGCAAGAGGTGAAAGGGGACACTGAAAGATCTTACTGAGGCCAGAACACAGCTTTTCTGTTAATAATGGAATTATGGAACTTGTTCAGTAATTTGTGTTCAGGTTATTCCCGCATATAAATGTCCCATTAAGGATTTTTACCCCTTTCTAAATAACTGATCCTGACAATGCTCTCCGAGACCTCAGGGAACATTACAAGCTTCAAAACACTGACCACCTCCATTCTATCTGATGGGATTCTCATTTACCCAGCTCACCAAACCACATTTTTCTGTGCCATCAACCACAGCTGTTTTCGTGTCTTGAGGACAGCCATTAACAGGGTGGTTATTTTGCCTCCCAACTGCCCTAGAGGTTTTCCTGCTGTTGCTCCCAGAAAATTCCTTGGATTTTGGTGTGCAAGGGTTTCTTGGGCAGTCATGGGCTCCTGTCAGCATTTAACGGCCTGCAGTGATGGGACTCACCCAGCTGCCCCTTCTACTGTTTGGTTCTTACCCAAGATCTACAGAGCTGCTGGTGACTGAGGCTCCAACCATCCCCCCGACTCCCATCTGTTAATAACCACTCTCTAAGAGGGATTTTTCATCTTGACATGACAATTATAAGCAGGTCCTCACTGAGAAACATGAAATCACACAAAGAAATGTCAACACATACAGCTAAGGAACAGTTTCACAGTTTAACTAAAGCTCCCCAAAAGCTGATGAAAGCAGGTTATTGAGGTGTGAATGCCAGGCCCAAAATGCCTCAGAGGTTTGAGATGAGAATGGTGTAAAACCAAACAAAGCCAAACAAGCCCTGAGGCCTCACGCTGGGGTTCCATTAGCAAGGCAGTATTGTAGAAGCTGAAGAAGCTGTGGAAGCTGTTCTCCCAGCCTGAAAACAAACCACCAAGTCCTTAAAGCATCAGCTCTCACAAACTTGAATTCACATGCGGTAGGGAACTGTGGGATGTCTGCCATCCTTCCCTACCACGATGCTTTATTAGCATTCTCAGAGAAAGGTTTAATGAGAGCCTAAGTGATTTTGCAGTTTTAGTTGTGGACTGTTGTTCAAATGAAGCAAAACAAATGCTGAGAAACCACCCCCCTCTGCCCCCAGACTCATCTAATTCCAAATACAATTTAAAAGTACGGTATTCCAATCAAGAGAAAGACAAGACAATTTCTTTTAAAGTCTGAATGCTGGGTGAAGTGTCAGAATCCCAGCCCAGCTGCCCATTACACACACAGGCAATGCCCAATGGCAATGGCAGCCACCCGTGGTCGTAGCACTGCAAAATGCAGTGTCTCATCAGAGAACAAGACACAGAGCACAAGAAACACGGTTCAAACTCCACAGCACCACTGAACACCCTGCCCCTCCCCAAGAACCAAAGTTTAATCAGCTCAAGCATTACTAAATTCACACTGGATGGCTTACTTCAGTTGGACTCTGGTCCTGGACTTTTTAAGATCCAACACTAAGCAGAATAGAAGTAAAAGAGAAACATCAGCAAGAAAGACGAAGTTGTTCAGTATTTCCATATTTTCAAGCCCAGCAGTTATTACAAAATAAGCCCTGCCAGCCTGCCAAAGGGAGGGAGCAAACTTCACATGACAAGGGACAGACATATGTGAGCTGTCAGTGAGCACCACCTGCAACCACACTTCAGGCTCCTCAGGGTCACAGGCACGAACACTTCTGGTATCTGGTAACACTTTACCAGTTTGCAGGTAGCCATTTGCTGTAATAAAAGCACCACTTACCCAACTTGCTTTCTGTTTTCAAAGATGAAACACTTTTCATTTAGAAACATGACCACGTGGGAAAGTCCTACAGCTTAGGAGCTTGCACATAAAATGTACTGGAGTCTGTGTCAGAGCCAAGAAAGCCTGAATCAATGCAGGTTTGCTTTATGAATATTTCACTGCTACGCTTACACCTCTGTCAAGAGTAGTTCAAGCACAGATTTTATGCAGCAGAATGTTTCTTCCTCAGGTAGGAAGCTTGAGTCAGACTTAAATCCATCCATCCATCCATCCATGTATTTATACCATTGGAAATACAGTCAGGTATTTCAGAAGATCCCACCATGTCTGCTTGTAACTCCATACTTAAAGTACATTTAAAAAGTCACACAGGGCTGAGTTTTGGTTTTGTCTTGCTCACAATAACACACTATAGATGGTGCTTTTAAAGGCACATTTTGCAAATGCCCCATGAATAAAAGATGGTGCTAAAAATAAGTAGCAGGTCTTACCGTAGCACTGAGCCACCAGCTGAATGTGAACAGCAAAGCTCCCAGACTTAAAGACAATAAACTAAAATCTACTTTTCTTCACAGTTGGTGTTGGGCATGTTCAGGAAACAGAACCAACCTTCCTATGTCCCAATTCCAAAATCATGGATTTTCTAGGAAGCTCTTTAGCTTCTCATGTGCTTATCCATGCACCGTGCCACTCACATGCCCAGCTATCCCTCAGGAAATGACATGCAATTAAGGAGGCAGAATGCCCTTTGATGAGAATTACTCCCCACTGGACTGAACAGAACCCTGCAACGCAGGAGAGTTCCCTGCAGAACCCTGAAAAAGGAAGACTCCACACAGAATTCATCTCAGCCACTGCTGTTATCAAAATAACCCAAAAGCTTCTTTACGAGGCACCACTGGAAACTTCCCCCACCCACGGTCTCTCAGGACACAAAATTGCAGGGACATCTCCTGGTTGCTGGTGGTTCACCAGAACACACTTTACCCTTAACCATTCAGCACAGCTCTGCAGAAATTCACTCTCCATTCAAGGAACGCGATCAGAGGAATCATTTTCCTCCTAATAAGCAAGAAAGAATAATGGGATATATTCCAAGTTTTTCTTGTGATGACCAACAATAAATCATTTCATAGCTCAGGTCACATCTTCCATGGGAAGAAAAATGTCTTGCCATCATTAACTCCTTTTCAGCTAGCAGTAATATAAGATCAGGTTTTAAGTAATTGAACCAGTAGCATTTAATTAGCTCTGAAAAACTATCTCAGATCATGAATCACAGCCTTTCCACCTGCACAAAGTCCCCTTACTAGGTTAAAAGTATATTTCTCTTTCCATGTGTGATCCATCTTGAATATCTAATTAGGTGCTCCTGATATATGGATCATAGTTCATGTATCACATGCAAAATACAGCACAGTGTGTCCTTCTTTAAATAATTGAGTTTCACATCTTGCTTCACTGAGCTGTTAAAAAAAGACCAAAAAAACCCTCGTGCCCATGGCAGAATGGCCACTCCTTGCTTCAATTAACAAATTCCTCTTTCTCCAGAGAGCCAGCATTAAGGATGAGTAGCTTGGACATCCCGAGGAAATGTAGCAATAGCAATATTTCCTGTTGAAAGGCCGTACACAGAGAACTGCTATGATTTTAGACAAGACCACACTGATGTTTTTCAACAAGCCCAGAGCACCAACTGACCAAAGAAAATGGTGTTTCCATCCTAATACTACTTCAGATGGCTTCATCACATGCTAAATAAATCAGTGCACTCAGCTAATGTTGGGGACATCTGTGGCCAGCATGATCACTCCTTGTATCAGACTGTATTAAGCATTTTTTTTTACATTAAATAAGCTAATCCACAATCATTAACATAAAACCCCACAGTTTTTATTCAGCTTTCAAGTATGTTTCTGAAACTGTTATTATGCTTTTATGACAAGACTTACATAATTATAAGATTGGATTTTTTTCCTGAAAAAGAGGCAAAATTAGCAAACTTCTTTTGGAAGGCAGAAACTAAGACTCACAATCTGCTCAGATGTCAATCTGTAAACGTCGCCCAATATTTGGCTTGCTGTATAAAAAAAAGTTTCACTACAAAATCCTCTATTTTTAAATAAAATTTATAAAAAATAAAATTCAATAAAGTGGATTTTATCTCTCTGTTCTTCTCCCATCTTATTTTTAGCACAGTAAAAAAGCTCACAAACCAAGCACGTTTCTGCTGACTTTTTTCAAATTGAGGGGAGCGCAGGTTTCATTTTCATAACAAAGCAAGCAGTGAAAGCTAAACTGCCTTACTGAAATGGACACAGCTCATCTTTACTCCAAATATTTCTTTCAGATGTTAGCCTAAATTGTAAATAATGTTGCTTTTGGTTGCATGCAACACTCAATTTAACTATGCAGAACATTTAAAGAGACTGACGGGATGAGTGCCCCGCTCACAAAACGCTGCTGAGAGAGGAGAGGATGTACAACATCCATTACATCAACACCCACTTTGGAAAGTGTCTGTCCTGTGGATGGTAGAAATTTCAATGAGAATAGAACAGATTCACAAATCCACCCTTTACATTAAATAGCAAAACCTCCAAACTATCTCCAGTTCTTGGTACTCTGTTTGGTAGGCATTAGGTAACAAGTTCCACTTGTGCAGTTGACATTAATCCTGAGGTTTTAAGAACATTTTCTTAGCTTTTTTACTAGGTCTTGTGTTACTATTCCCCTCTTCAACTTCATCTTCATCATCATCCTTGAGTACACGTTGGTCCCTTTTTCTCAAAAATTTCTTCCCTATTGTTCCCACTAATGTTTCATATCTGTAGAGAGAATAAAAAAAATTACACCTTTTACTAAAATCAGAGGAGAAATCATGGAGCATATCCTAAACATAATCAACAATTTAAGTGGTGTAAAAAAAACCTGGTCATTAAAAGCTTGGAGAAGCAGAAGTACTACATGACTTATTACATTATTATTCATTCTGATAGTTTCAATTTGTTAGCAACTTGTTGGTGACAAGGAGGGAATTACCATGGAATACCTGGATATCAAAGGGCAGAAAACCCCTACAAGTGATGGAGAATTTACCCCCAAATGTGATGGAGATTTCCAGCATTCCTGGAAAATCAATTTGGTACAGTTCTGTATCTATTGTGGTCTTCTTTTGTTTGTTTCCTTTTTGGGTTTTATTTCCCCACACATAATACAGTAACGTATCACATTCCTAGCTAGTACTGATTATGTCATAAAATGTAACTTACCTTCTGGCCATTTCTTCATCTGACACATCAGCCTCCATTTTATCATCCTCTTCAATTTCTTCTTCCTTGCCCTTAGAGTTCATTTGGATCATTAACTTCTGAAAATGAAGTGAGAAACAGCTTAAACACGTAACCATGACACAATGGCAACAGTGCTGAAATTCACTGGTAGAAGAGCTAAGAATCAAATTTAGTAATTATTTTCTGTTCCTGGTTAGGCTAGAGCCCATCGTTATGAAAACTCATGAAGAAAGGGCAACAGAGAGACACTGTTTTCAGTGTATTGTACTACTCAAACATCTCCAGGAGACCAGAGAATTAGATCATAATTAATTTTTCATTATGATGTTAGCACACAGACCTTGAAATGGTTTTGTTAAGGAGAAAGAGTATCTTCAAGGATTTACAGTAAAAGCCATGAAGCAGTCATATGCTGAGTCACAGGGACAGCAAGTTCAAAGTAACTAAAAGAATCTCCTAGTAAATTACCTTACATAGCCTTCTGCAAATCTCTTAGACTTTACACCTTCATCCTCCTGCTTCAGGTTCAGTGGTAACCTTTTTATTACTGTCCCTGTGTATTTCTATCAGCATGAATCATGCCAGAAAGAAATTAAAGACTCTTGCCCAACATTTTTACTTTGGAACTCTAAGCCCTTACTTATACAAGTAAGTGTTGAATAAATAGGGTTGAATGTTTGTAGATTGGAATCTGAATTCTATGTCAGGAGGAAAAGTGAGCTTTAGTTTTGGTGAGCAGCATGTGGGATGGTCTCCTCACTTCAGGGAGGGAAAATCTGCAGGATTACTGACCAACAACACAGGGAGATAAAAAGATTCTATTTACCAGACGCTGCGCTGATCAACATTTAGGGTTGCATGATGGAGTTTCTGAACATGGGAGGATTTATGGATAGTGCTGCAAAGACCAATAAGGCTGCAGTGTGAACACTCAAATCCTCATCTCCAAGGGCATCAGTCCTAATGTGAGACAACCTCAAAGCAGGACTGAAATGGTACCTCAATTTCTGGATTGAATCCTTTGAAGGACATTCTGCCATAAACGAGATCCTCACAGCGCAGAAAGCTTCTCTCTTCTATTATACAGCTCCTGCATGAAACCCCAAACCCAGCATTCTGTCAAACCATGCACTTTAGAATAATCAAATTAAACAAATGCAAGAAGGATGTGCTGCCTTCCCCCACACAAATAAACAAAGCCACAGTGTATTTTAAACCATCAACTACTTTCTGCTTAATTGCTCTGATAAATCTTTCAGTACAAGGAGCTTGGAGTGCAAAGGAATCCTTTTTGCCAGTAAAGCTGTGCCAGTTCCACAAGCAAAATTAACTCTCCTGACAAAAAGCACTCTTTGCTGGTATGGTTCCACCTACATTAATACTTTTTCCAGAATAAAAATACCACATAAATATCACTCCCCAGGTGGCACTACTATATCAGCAAAAGCTTCTAATTAATTTTTCATTGTGCTGTTAGACCTGGCATTAGTTGAGTCTGTCAGGGTATAAAACACTGTGTCACTCTCTGTTCAGCAGGCAGATATTCCCCTTCTCCCTCCTTTTTTTCCTCTTTTAATGAGCATGGAGTGAGAAAAGAAACATGACCCTGAGGCATTCATAATACATGTGTCAGATAAAAGTACTTCCATGGATTGTTCCATCCTTTTCCTCACACACATGTACTGGTTCCCTCATCCTCTTCATCTCCCATGTAAATCAAACTCTCAAGATCACAGAACTTAGGCTGAAGAGATTGAGCCCATTGTCCTGCCTCAAGGCAGTATCAGTTACACGTGTGCCATGAACAGCAGAGGTCCAGCTAACCTGTCCTCAAAAGACTTCCCATGATGAAGAATCCAGTGGCTCCTCAGACAATCTACTCCAGAGCTTAAATAGCCTTATTGTTACAAAAGTTCTCCCAATGTCCAGCTTGAACACTCCTTGCTGCAGCTGAAGCTCAAATACCTTTTTGTCATATCCACCAAGAGTAATGGAAAAGAATTTATCAATGGCCTTATTCAACTGAAGTTAATTCCTTGGGTCCCAGCTTTTTCAAAATTATGGATGTTCTCCCTCAGTGGAATTTTTTTCCACTTTTGAAAGGATGAAACCCAAGCAATTTCAAAAGTAGTTCTCCTGCTATTTAAAGCACCTTTCTAAAGAGCAGGACACTTTTTTCCTTATTAGCTAAGCCTTCCTTTATTTCTGGCATTATCCCTCCTATTTCAAAACCAGGATTTGAAGTGAGCTGGAAACAGGAGGACAGAACTGTCCTGAATCGACTTAACCATGTGACTGGGGCTGAATTTACTAACACAAGGTTTCAAACTTTGTTTCTAATGAAAGGGAAAAGCAGCAATGAATGAATTGGATCCTGACTGAAAGAAACTAATTACATGCATCTAGAAGAATGTGTGACTGAAAGAAAACAACACACACAAGAATTGAAAGTAGGTCAAACTACACTAGGCAACCTCAAGAACAGCCCTAAAAATAAGTAATAAAAAAAGTTGTAATGCCAGTCTGTCACTATTTTTGCTTCTGTTAACTGGTTATTTATAATACTTATCTTACAGGAAAAAATATGAATATGCTATTTCCATTTCAAAACAATCCAATGATGATAAGAAGTACAAAAGATTACAAGCTTACTCTTTTTCCTTTAGATCTGGTACATCAAGATACCAGTGTTCTTCACTAATTATCTTCTTTTCTTCTTCTTCTAGTTGTTTTTTGGTTTGTGAATCCAAACCCCTTTGCATGAACTACAAAGAGAGACACAAACACACAGCTTCAGTTTTCTGCATCATGAGTATCTTCTGACCATGCAGTAATTACATGCTGGCAATTATCCATTAGATAATGTTTAGCAGTTGATACGAAGTAAATTTTTTTTGTGATTTTTTTTTTTCCTCTGAGTTTGGTCAGAGTTTGGGCAAACACACAATGGCAAATTAAAACAGCTGCTGATCACACCTATCTACTGAAAGTCAACAGTCAGTCCCACCTGTATTTATATATAAAGAAACAGACCTGTCCTGGCTAGTTTTGATGGACTGCAGTTGTCACAATTCCTTAATTAAAGTTTACTAAGGTTTTTCTAATGTTTCAGCAAAGGCCAGAGAGAAGGTAATGGTGTTGAAGTTATTGCTGCTCATCAGGAACCAACTCCACCCATACAAACAGCACCAGAGCTCAGAGCCAGAGGTGGGTCACACCAGGCTGGCCATTTTTTGAAACATCTATACTTTCAACCATCCTCTTATTTTCTCAGATTTAATGAACTGGATTGTGTTTGTAGCTCTGAAGGCACAAACCTGCCTTTGGAAGTGGAAAAATGTAAGACTTTGAAACCAGACTATGAAGTCCTCTGTATCCAGCTGTGCTAAAGGAAGATGTTCCCAGCTCTTCAGTTCTCACTGACCCACCAAAGTACTGGTCCAGCACTGTATTTAAGCATCTGTTAACTCACTGCAGGAACAGTCTGCCAAAATAGCTGAGACCAATAATGAAGTTTAGGGCAAGACTTCTATTTTTTCCTAATACAAGGACACTCCTGTCACTTGCTTCCTCAGTGATAACCTCTGTCAGAGGATGGGAACAGGCAGGTAGGAACAGTAACCTCTCAACAGCTGGGAGTAGAAGAAGACATCTGTCACAGTCTGTAAAAAACTGCTGAGAGCACAGAACTACAGACCTGAGGCCTGTGAAACAGCATTTTAATTTCCATTTGTCTCAAGTCAGGTGCCTGAACTGAGTGACAATTAAGTCTAAACAATGTCAAAGCAACATGCTGGGAAAAACCAGAACTCTTCCAAATTTTATGGCGATAATCCATATAGTCCCACCCCTCTAAAACTTAGGACCTCCCTGAGGATCTACAGAAAGTGTTTGGATAACTATACCTGCCAGAGGTCTACATTTATACCAACCTAATTGCCAGACAGAGGCAAGTCTAACAGTACAGTTCACACACAGTCCTGCAAAAATATATAGGTGATATAGGTGTGCAATGTATGTATTATAAACAACTCACACATCTTTTCAGTCTTTACAAAATGCCCACCAAACCAAACTCAGAAGTACAAGCCAATAGAGCTAGTGTCTCATTTTCCGTTTCTATTTCTATTTGCATCCACTGTACAAGATCTTTCATGAAAGAAAAATTGACTTCTGTTTTCTGAGTCGATTCAGAATATGTCAAAGCTTTCCAATTAAAATTACAGTATCTTCTTGAGGAAAATAAGTGAATCTATCATGTGGAAAAACATATTGCCCAAGGAAATTGGTTAGCCAGTCAGAAATCTCAACACAAGAAATTCTGCTACAAGAACCCAATTAAATAATCATTTCACACTCCATTTTAAAGATTATGTTCCTAAAGATTACTACAGGAAAAACCTAGATAAAAATTATGTGATCAGGTTTCTCTTCAATGTAAACACACACTGATGAATTAAAAATAAACCCATTGTGGTAGGCACAGAGTATGTAAGTCAGTAACTGAGGAGTTGTTTGGGTGAGTTTCCCCAAGCTATGAGACCTCGATCAAATGGTTCAAGATCTAAAAGTTTGTCTCCGTGTGGCCCAGTATTTACTGCAAATGGTCCTTCCAACACCACCATCCACACATCAGCTCTGGGTGCCACTTCACCCACCTGCTGAATTCTGGTAATGCATTGGATCACTACCTGCAGAGGCAGCTGCTAAAGGCTTAATTAAAACATTTGTAAACAGGAAGATTTGCAGAAACAAAGTGCTAAATGCAAGATCTGTGTATGACCTTTTCAAAACCTACTGATCTCTTCAAAGCTGGTTATTACTGCCTGGACTGTGAACTTGCAAATGTCACGGCAGCATATGCACATGGCTGGCCTTCCACAGAAGAACAATCTAAAAACCTGCTTTTGAAATCTCCAGGGGGTTAGTAAACTGGCAAACAACAGAAAGAAAAATTTCATTTTAAAAGCGTATTATATAAAAATAAGAAAGAAGAATAACTCCCAGGTTATGGGAATCTGACTGTCACACATTGCTGGCTGACTCAGTTCAACACTTACTCCCTTTCGAGAGCGAGGCAAGATATATTTTGTTCCTTCTGTGTACAAGTTTTAGATTCAGCAGCATCTGTTAATTAGGGTAAATATTCCATCATCCAACTGTAGCAGAGTGCACTTTATGTGAAAAATTGAACTGAAGTCAGCTAACTCATTTCAGCCAGAATGTGAAATATAGGCCCATATACGTGGGGGAAAAATGGCTAAATAAAACACCACAAGCAAGAAGCCACAAAGGCCCCATCATATTCAGTTAAAAAATTGAATATTAACATTAAAAAAAAAAAAGTAACTCAACTTTTCCTGGTTGTTTTCCAGCAATAAAGGACCATCAATCAGAGGAGAACGTACTCTACTGAATTAGGACTTGTAGTACATGGTGTGAAGCAGAATCCATTAGCCAGTGAGCAGAAACTAATTTTACACTGGTGACATGAGATTCACAATTCCAAGGGTAATAAGCACATCGGAATGTTACTAAGATCCCTGGCATTTATGAGTTGGGAAAGTTGGTTAATACTGGATATTAATCCCCATTCAGGCTTGGATTACCTTACCCAGCAATGTAAACAGGGGTAAAAATGGACATACCAAAACCTAAACTTTTTTTTCCTCAATACGAAAAGCCCCACTCCCAAGTAAAGCAAGCAGCATTGATATTTTAATTTCAATGTACTGTTGAAATATTTTTATTTAAATTCGCAATAAACAACCCAGCTGCAGAGGAGCGGGGTGTAGCGAAAGCGCTCCCAAAACGTGCACTGGAGCTAGCTCTTGAGGCCCGACTTTTGCTGGAATCATGAGGTTGCTCTCCTGCACCGAACCCTGCAGTTTGGAACCCCCGAGCCGGCAGCAGCGTTCGAGCAGCTCGGTGCCGGCAGCAGCGATGTCTTGCCGGGGGAGGAGCCCAGCAAGCCCGAGAGGGCCGGGGAGCGGACCACGGCCAAACACATCTGTATTCGGAGCGTGGGTGGGGAGAGCCAGGGCTGGCGCCGCGCGGCCGGCGATGGGCACGGGAATGCCCCACGCCAGGGCTCCGGGACGGCCGCGGACACCCACCCCAGCCGCGGCTCACAGCGGCGGGCCCCGCTCGCCATGGGCAGCGGCACGGCACGGCCCTGCTGCCTCCGGGCCGNACCCTCCGGCCGGGGGCGGCCGCGGGCACAGCACCCTGCCCACGCCCCGGGAGCCGCGGGGGCCGGGGGCTGCGCTGGTGATGCAAAACCAGCGCTAGAAATAACAACTTTACGGCTGTGCGGGGTGAGGGAGACTGGGGGTGTGAGCAGGATATAAATCCGCTTCGGTATGAAATGGTAAATCAGTCGGGGAGCCTGACATGCCTTACCCATGCTTGTGTGTTGAGTAGTACTGCTGGCTTACAGCTTCATCCATAAATTTCTGATATTTCAAAAAGAGTATAAAATACTTCTCACACTGGCATTTGAAGACTGCTTCACTTTATAAGAGTTTATTTTTTTACAATCAGCACTGACTTTTATTTAAAAAAAAATGAAAATCACAACATGGTCAAATGTGATTAAAACTGGGAAGCACACAAATTCAAAGATATTACAAAAAGCCTCAAAGCTTTGTTTTAAAAACCTGAATAATGATTTGTGAACTCAGTGTTGGCAGCGCTGGTGTTGGACTGCTGGGCACTGGGAGCTGAGGAGTAAATCCTGATTGGGAATCGCCAGCTGACTCCCAGTCAGAAGCATGTACCACAATTTCTGTATATATTCTCATAAATCAGATTTCTGATGCCTGTTTTGACATTTGGCATATAAACGGGGTGATAAAGCAATAAGAGTGAGGGTTCAGTGTTCAAAACTTTAATGAACTGGTGTGCTCCAAAAGACAATTTAGGGAGAAAAGTTCCCATATATGCAAGATGTAGGTCAAAGCTTGAAGAACTCTGTAAAGATTTATGCTCCAATAGACTCCACAGAAAGGTATAATGAAGGACAAAAGCTGATTGCAGTGGGAAAGGAGGGAGAATTATCCACATCCAGGCATCCTTATTACACATTTGAGCTCAGTGGACTAAAATGACCACAAATGCCAATGAAACATGGAGCCACAAATGCTTCAAGGCAAAGTCGTAACACTGCATGAAAATATTTAATTTTCCTGTAGGGAAGGCACCTTCATTCCCGGGCTCTGTAAATGAGTTGAAGCTGCTCTGAAGTTCAAGGCCTCAGTGAGAAAGTCACATTGCGAGTGTGGGAGCTATGTCCTTCTCTGTTCCTTTTCTCATTAACAGCTATCATCCCTTTCCAACAAAAGAAGGCTGGGAAGAAATTTGCCATTTTCTGAATACAAATGTTCATCAAAGAATGAGTATGTTTGAATCTTAGTGAGCAAACCAATAGGGGAAAGCTGTTAATTAATGTAATAGAACAGTACAGCCAGAATCTGTCCATTTTTGGTGTTGTGTTCTATTTGCCATGCATTTTAATAATGCGTTTACTTTTTGTTGATCATTGCAAATCACAGCCCTGTGTTTAATTGCATGACCTTCAGCGTCAGGGCTTTTCTGAGCAGTTTCAGTTCATTTACAGTCCAGGAATGTACTTTGAATGATTTCTACTAACTACTGTGCTCTCCTCAGCACTTCTGCAGCCACTGAGCTGTGGTAGTGCCTGGCTTTGCTTGGTGGCCTTTGCAAGAGTTGTTTCTGTCCCTCCATCCTGCAGAACATCCCAGCTCAACAATTCCTCAGCAGACTCTGCTCACAGCCTTTTTGGGATTTGGGCACTGCGCATAACAGCTCCCCTCTTACCTTTGTTGAGAAGGAGCATCCTGCCCCAAATTCTTTGGGAGCTGCATTCTAATAATTTACATCACCATGCAGTGTCTAACTGGGATGGGGAGAGTGCAAGGGGTTTTCACTTTATCTAACCATGAAGATAATTCCTGGTGCTCCCTGGTCCACACTGCACCCCATGTCTTGGTGCTGCACCCCAGGCTTGCACGGAGTTGCTGCCACTGTCTGTTGGCACATCAGCTAAAACCCTGCCTCAATACAGGAGAAGCATTTTGCAGTAAAAGCAGTATAGGTTCTGTGATGTTTATTTAGAAAAGTGGTGATTGTAAAAAGGCTGCCAAAGAATGTGATCTATTTTGGCAGTAAAAAAAGCCCCAAGGAAATTTTTGGTTTGCATCTCCCATCACTTGAATTGGATGGGGAGGTTATAGATAACAATCAGCTGCCTTGTGGACCAGATTATTCTGTCTGGTAAATGTGATGACACTCCATTGATTGCAGGAGAAATTTTTATGATTTACTGGTGGTGGTGGAGACAACTCAGAGAAGAATCCAGCCCTGTAAATATGCCTGCTTGTGAAGTGGAGTGAGAGTTAGGAGAGAAAAAGAATCTCTCTATGTTTAGAGAAGATCGAGGGTCATTGTAAATGACAATTAGACGCCTCTCCCACAGCTTTGAGTGCTGCACAGCAGCTCCATTTTCAACCTGAAAATCCATTTCTTTTTCAAAACAAAAATACTCCAGGAAATAACTTGGGGGAAAGGAGCTCCATCTCAATCAAGGATTGTACATTAAACAAGCAGATAAAAGATTTTTCTTCCTAGGAAATGTGGTCCCTTCTCCCTCTAGTAATTACAAAAGTCAAATCAAAGTTGTCATTAACATTATTTAAGGAGTAATCTCTCTTGGAGCAGCACATGTGGCAGCTGTGAAGTAATTTCGTGCCAATGGGATCTAATTTGAGGGAACTCGTGGCTTACTTTTTCCATAACCTTTTATTTATTCATATTCTTGTAGTAGTGTGATTTTAGTGCAAAACGGGTATCTCAAACCTTACAGCAGCCTATCACTTGATTTCTTATGAGCTCTCTTTGAATTCCAAGGCAGCTTTTTACAGCTCTCAGAATACCTGAAGCATTTTTCCCCACCTTGCAAATATCAAAATTCTTATAGTATGACAGGCGAGTCATTAATTTGTGTCAAACTCCTCCACTGTGTTTTAAGTAAGGACATTATGTGTTTTTATCTATGAATGAGGAACAGGAAATGAGAAGTGGAGCTGCCGGAGGTCTGTTTGCAAACCTGAAAGGAAGGTGTGATGAGGAAAGCAGTTTTGTCCCCTGTGCTCGCCACAGAGAGAGCGTGAAATCCCGCGCGGGGCCGAGGCGCCGTTCCCAAGTGGAGGACTCGTTTTTCGTCCCTGCTGCTCGCACCCCGCTCTGAGCCGCTAATGCATGCGCTGTACTGACAGCTGCTGAGGTGCTGGCTGCCGGGGCATTTGGTCCAGTGCTCCTCACCTTTGATGCGCTCAGGTACAACCCGCGCTGCGCATCCCGCTTTGTGCCTCACCCACGGAGGATACGGGGCGGCTCCAGCTCTCCTTCACACTGCGCTGACTCACCCTCTTCGCTTTTGAAGTCCCCTTCTCTGGCATTGACACCGGTTTAGGTGGCAGCTGACACACAGAGGGTGTTTTAAAACCCTGCCCCGCGTTCCTCAGCTGACCGCGGGTTTTCCTTTGGGTGGGAATGATATGGAAATAATGCAGCAGGAGCCAGACTCCTGTAATTTGGGTAACACGGATCTGTGAGCACAGTTCACGTTGCTGACTCTTTCCTTTTAATAGCCTTTGGTAGTTCACAATTTATGCAGCATGGAAAGGTGTGTTTTAAAAATGTGCTTGTGGCAAAATCTCCCGAACAACTAAGATGTGTCTTTGGAGAAAATGCCTGATGTCAGTTTGGGAGAGGACAGTTCGTTCTGAGTGCTTTTGGCTGGTCCAGTGGCAGGGTGACCTTTGTATGAATAAATAGAGTAATTCCTTTTTGATTACAGAAAGAACCAGCCTCATAATGGTAGCTCCCTATATTCTGCCGTCAGCTGAAGTGGTGGAGAGAACACATGCTGGTCTGTCATTCTGCTGGCATGTGGAGAAGCCTAAATATTTGAAATTATTTGATACATCCCCATGTTAGGAGTCAGAGCAAAGAGAATGACTGCAGAACAGTGCGGAGCATCCTTCTCTTTGCTTTCCTTTAAAAATCAGGAGGCTTTTAACTTTTTGGATTTGATGGAATCAAAATTAAAAGAGAAAAAGAAAATATCACCCTCGGTTTGTTAACTATAAAAATGCAATCCAGCAGTGCTGCTGGTGCTTTGCTGTTTCCCAGGTCAATAAATGACTCCCCTGACTTTAATAAACATTGATGCTGCAGGCTTGTTCTGCAGTGATTGAACATTTTTATAGTTTCAACCACTTGCATTGCATGAAAGCTTTAAGATTTTTTCTTTTTTTTTCACCCCTCTTTTTCAGGAGGGTTGGTTCTGATTGATTAAATTGTCATTTTCAGAGTTAGTTGCTGAATTATAACTTGGCATTTTTAACCATGCGATTTGTTTAAAGAGACAGCGTTTTGATATAGCAAAGCAGCTGAGAATTTTTAAGCAGTAAAAGGAAATTTTGTTCACTTTGTTCTCAGCCTTTCATCACTGCCTGACAAAAATGCTCCTGAAAACAACATGAAGGCTATGATATGAAGAGAAGGTGCTTAGATCCATGCTCACTTCTTTATTCCATCACGGAGCTGATCTGTGCAGAACTATATTGCTTTCGATTAGTAGTCGGATACCTCATTGTTGTTCACACGTTTATCTTTCCAAGGAGGATGGCAGGGAGGGAGGGCGAGTTAGAAACATAAAATGGGTGCCACCTAATGTGATATTAAGAGTAAGTGACAGCACTGTGCTTTGGACCAACCCCTCAATATGCATGATGGATTTGTTTGCACCTAAATGATGGGTTCTGAGTCAAAAATCTGCAGGGGTTTCACCTAAATCCAGACTGAGTCTGGTTCAAAGGGGCAAAGACCTTGCAATTCTTTAGAAACTGAGAAAATCACATCCAAATGATGATGCATTCATTTTTTATTTAACCAGTTGCCACCTTCCTTCTCTGTGGATAACTGCTGGGTTTCAAGGTCTGCTTTTTTTTTACTTTCCTTCACTCCCCCCAGTTTAAATCTGTATTCAAGACAGTAAAGCTGAAGTAAATGAGACTCACATAAAAAACATGTGTGTTCAGATTGTGTTTGAAAAGAAAGGCCAACAAAACTGTCCTCTAGAACATAACTGGCTATCTTTTGCTTTTGATTTACAGTGCCTGCAGGGGAAACGGGATAATCTAATGGCCTGAATATGGGAGATCTTACACTGCAGTGTTACCCTGGTCAGACTCTGAAACAGTGCTTAGCAGTGGAAATCTCAGGGTATCAATATGAAATACTGAAGTCCAATTATACTTCTGCTTATACACTTTCCCCTTTCTGGCCATTTCAGCTTCTGCTCTGAAATAATAACTTACGATGGTGCAAAGCTGAATTTCAGCAGTGAATTATATCCCTGGCCTCTAAATTTAATTGCATGGTACTACAACTAACCCACTATCCAGCTTGGTCCATGGAATTCTTTCTGCCTCTTTTCTTCTGCTACTATACCATTCATCTGAGACCTTTAGAAAACACAAAATAGACGCCCAGAAAGAAGGTGAATTGTGAAGGGAATGTTTTAACTTCTTACCTGCCACCAATTCTTGATGGTCTTTAACTAAAAAGGGAGGTATGGGTCACCAGCAGCGGGGTCAGGATGAGATGCTGCAGGCTCTGGGTGTTTTCCTGCAGTGTGGGGTACCTGGGCTCAGGAGGACAATTTACAAGCACCAGTTTGGATTCGATCCAGCCAGCCAGGAGCTGTACAGGATGTCCTTTTCCCACCATGGAAATGGAGCTGGGGCAGGTGTCAGATCAGGGCTCTGATTCAGCACAGGAACCTGGTGTTCCTGACGCCTCTGTTCTGAGCAGCTGAAGGTTTCACAGCAAGATGTTGATGCCTGAGCAAAACATTTACAACAAAAGCAAAAAAGATATTCTGCAGTTATCATAAATACAATATGATTACATTTTTAGGACAGTTACTCATGTTTGTTTCAAAATCATATTAAGGCTATTTTATAGGTTGGGGAAATAAGCTGTAACATGAAAAAGAGTAAAATATTCATTAATGCCGTAATGATTTATATCAAAACATTATGGGGTAGCACACTTTGCCTCGGACCAGTTCCTCAATGAATGTTTTTCTAATTTCCATAAGTAATTGACCTCTCATTAGCAACTCATTAGAAAAATTGAGGTGATGTGACAAAAGCAAACCCACTGCAACAGAAACTCTGCATATTCATAAATCATTGAAAACTCTAGTGGATTCGAAATGAAGGACCACAAGAACCTTGCTTTCTCTGACTGAAAAAGGATTTTGTTTATGTCTGTGAAGTGAAACACTTTTCTCTGAATGTATATACACATATATATATCTCCTTAAATCGATACTTTGACTCATTGCTGATTTTCAAACACTGAACATTCACTTCTTCTCCTTGCTTGTAACTTCATAGGAAAAAGAATTAGCCAAATAACTCAGACATGTGTAAGTGTAAGTCTATGTCAGGTCCTGGTACAACTGTAGACACTGAGGTTGGAAAAATGGAGTACAAATTTTGGAACATGGACTAAATACAAAACTTAATTTTGGAAGCAAATAAACATTAACAGATGCTTCTCACTGACTCCATCCTAGAAGTAGATACCTTCCAGTAGATACCTTCAGCATCGTGCTGAGTTCTTGTCTGTGAGCAGTTGTTTCAGAGGGGAGGGGTCTTCCTTGTCCTTTTTAAATCCACTGTTAACCAACACAGGAATGTTAGCAAGCCCAAGTAATAGATTTTTCGCATATTGACGTATTAACTTAATAACCTTATATATCTGTCTTTTTAGAGATCAATAAATCAATTTTGAGCTAGTTCTTCATCACAGCAATATTGTGAAAAGTGAAGCTGATATTTAATGTAGTTTTATGAGTCCTGGATGCTACTGGACAAACCCAGAAAAAATCAATTTCTTTTTAATATGTCCTTTAAAGTCCTGATGCCCATCTGAAACTTATTTGAAAGTAACTGGATTTATGGGTTCCAAGTTAACTTTTCATTATGAAGTTACCTGAGTATGAGAGAGGAAAAAAAATCAGTGTCTGAAAGTTTTGTACAGAAGAGAAGAGCTGAACTGATGAACCTCCCCTGACTTTATGCAATACTGGCTAAGACTGCAGGGTCTAAAAGGTGAATAGAAAAGCAGTGGAGTAATATTGTAAAATAATGGGAAAAACTACTGGCTTAGGCCTGCCCTGGGTCCTCATGTGGGAAGTGTATCTGTTCTTTGGCTACCGTTCTTACAGTTTGTTTTTTTCTTCCTGAATTCTCCTGAAATGGACCATTGCACAGCACTGCTTTAATATGTGTGAATATTGCTTTTGTTTTGCCAAAGGAAGCACAGGAGTGATCATGAGAAATTTCCTATTAAGGAAGAAAAATGAATTTTTGAAGGCTCACTCAGAAAAATCAGACTGCTTAGATTTACATGACATTTAAAAGGAAAATATTGAAAAGAGATGGTAGACAGACAGTGAAGTTTTGTGGTGTATTGATTGTTTCATGCCGTGGGACTATAGTAAGTGATTTGTTTTGTGATGATGCTCTTGTGTCTTTTTTTTTCCTGTGTTGTTGCAGGAACTGTGGTTGACACTTTAGTCCTGTTGATTTCAGCCCAAACTTAGAGAAAATCTGATTTCCAATATCTTTTAGCACCAGAGAGCACCTCTTCCTAGAGCCATGACTGAACTGATAGGAAACCAAACATGGTGCAACAGCAGAAAGCTGAGACTCGATTACCCAAAGATGTCTCGTGTCCAACATCTGCTCTAGGATTTCCAGAGCTGCTACAGAGATGGAGCTTTTAAACTCCTGCACAGCCTTTCTGTCAGAGAAAACCATGCTCATCAAGTTATCCCTGCATCTCTCTGCACAGCACTGTCTGCTCCTTGTAGCCCACCCTTTCCCCCACAGTTACATGCTCCTACACTGCCAGGATGTCAGATGGGCAGAATTTCTTTGGGATTTAGGAACACACTTGGATTTCGGCCAGGCGTGGAAGACATACATACTTCCTCTTATACCCACGCACATACTCAATATATTCCTTTACATATGGAATCTGAATCAGTAACACTAAAAGCCTGAAGCTGAAGGAAGGACAAACGCATTTATAGCCGTGTTTCTTGATAAGGTTTTTGTTTTTTAAAAAAATAATTTATTCAATCATTTTGTGGGAGTGACGTAGTTGATCCATTGCAAGGTGGAAATAACACACACCAAGGTAATTCTCCTTATATAGATTGACTTTAAAGAAGTCCTAGTGCTAGGCTTAAAATTTATAATTTAACTGAACTAGTTAAAAACACTTCCTTTCCTTCCCTTGAAACATAAGGAAAAAGCTCACCTGTGGCAAATGTATCTATTTTGCAATATTTTGGGTGTGCCCCTGCACTGCCTGTTAGTGGGCCCTGAGGTTGCCCAGGACTGGCTGTATCTTGCTGCTTTATGCTGAAAGCTGCTAATGGGAAAAAGGGTGTTATGATTAGGGGCCCAAACAGAATTTCCAAACCTGCAATATCGTATCAGTATTCCCTGGGGCAAGGAAAGCTGTAGATATTCAGGAACCCACCAGATAAGCTAGGAAGGGCATCCTTAATGACACCAGCAGAAGAAAACAGCAAGTTTTTTTTTTTTGTTGCAGCATGTTTTTGGTTGTTGTATGCAAAGTGGTTTAATATCACCTTAATCTCAGCTTGCCATGTGAAAAATGACCCTGTCAATTTGACACAGAAGTAGAATATTGAGAAGTGGAACATTTTGTTTAATGGGGAAGAGCTGACAAAGACAGACTGAATGATACTTAATTGGATAAAACTGGCTTGATTTTGAATTCCAAATGAAATTAAAAATATTACACTAAGATTTATAGCATTTGTTTTCTGTCTTTTTTTTTCTTGTCTGTGTTTGCTGGGCTTTGCTTGTGTCACCAATATTTCAGTTTAGCAGCACCATTCCATTTTTTATTGATAAAAGCCAAAGGCTAAATATTGCAAGACATTTGGCAATGCCAGTATAAATGGGAATTCTCAGCTGTGTACGGCCCAGCTATTGATGTTTTTATTAGCAATCTTTGTAAGGGCACATTCTGCATTCCTCCTCAGTGCTGTAACGAGGAAATGAGGAAAGTGCCTGCTGGAATTAGCTAAGCATGAGCCAGTTTTGATTGAACACATCTCTGTCCTGTGCCCAGCCATGGGGCCAGGGTGTCTCAGCAATGCCTTTGCCCCTTTGCCCATCCATGACTCTTCTGCTGTCCAGGATAGGGGAACAAAGCAGACTGATCTTCATGTGTTGTACAAACCACCATCCCTTATTTCTCCACTGCTTTAAAGAGCTCTCCACAACCCACTGAGTTCCTGCAAAATGTGTTGTCATATCTATTCAGGGCAAGGCTTTGGTCTGAGGACACTACAGGGAAATTCTTTGAGAAAATGAATTTCTGAGAATTTTCACTAGCCACTATAAAAAGTTTTATCTGTGTTATTTTTTTCTCCCGCTCTGCTGTATAAACAAACATGACACTTTATTCTACAAAGTGATTTCTTTCTGAATTATAGAACCATGGAAAAAGCATATAAAACCCACAAACCTTATTATTTTTGTATTCTTGAAACTCAAAATTGATTTAAACCAAGTTCAGCCAGCAATATTTCCTCCCCATCTGAGAAACTATATCCTGAGCTTCAGACTAAAGTAAATTTTTATGGGCATGTCGTAATTATAAACCCTCGAGAAACGGATTTTGTAGCAGGGACATGGGCACAAAGCTCCCCTGTAGCTACTCTGCCGAGCACTGATGTGAAGAGGCTGAACATTCATCCTCCCAAGAAGGAGCTTATTAAAAGACTGCAGTGGTTTTAATGACATTTCTTGTGACATCAAAATTATTTCACTCAGAATCACAGAACGTCTCTGTTTCTGCATTTTTGAAGGTCCAGGGGGAAAATACTGCTGCAGCCTCATGGTGACTGAGGGAAGCAATCCAGAGAGATAAATCTGCTCTGGTGCTCATATCCTCTCATGATGGGAGATGTAAATTAAGCTGTTTAATTAGAACAGCATATAATAATCATCACCAGGAAGGCAGAAGAAGTGTTTGGAAAACACTCTGGGTTCAGCTTTTCCCCTTAAATTGATGAATAATGGCTGAAAGGTCAGCGATAACTGAACTCAAAATGAGGGGGTTTGGCTCACATCAGGTGTTTGTGGTATCTTGTGTTCTTATTAAAGTCTGTAGAGATCCTGGATTGATTTTCTTGCAATATTTCAAGCCAATTGGGTATTTTCAAGTAATATACATTTCTGATTGGACTGGTCATTGTATTATTTATATAATGTCATTTGTGCACATGAATTTAAATCAAATGATGCCAGCTTGCTTGGCCCAGATATATCACACCATAAGAGATGAAACCCTTCTCACTTGATCAACCTTACACTTCTCAGCTATACAGGTATGCAAATACTTTGCAAATATTGATAAATAGCTTTATTGCCATTTTAGAGGTGTTCAAAGACAAGAATTGTCCCCAAAACATGCACTAGCTCAGGGGCATAGGTCTGAACTGCATCATCCCTCATCCTACATCCACTGAAGCCTACAGCAACATTTTCACCTAGAATATCCAGCCTCTGGCAGTAAGTTTGCTTGGCTTTCTTCTGATCTCCCAGAGTTTACTCACAGGAGGGAGTCTGACATGTTCTCAAAGGAGATGTATAAAACAAGTGGTGGCAACAGCATTCAGGGAAGGAGGAGAGTTGGGTCAAGCTGATGGACTGTTGCAGGCTGTTGAATGTGAAATGGCACAGGCTGTGTTACAGCCCTTGAATTTTAGGGATTTTTTTGGCATTGGCTCTTTGATCAGTCAGACAATGAAGTGGGAGATGGAAAACCACAGAGAACTCAACTTCATCCACAGTGCATGGGAGTAGCCAAAAATAGCTGATGGAATTGAATAGCGGGGCTGGGGAAGTTTCCCAAAGTTTTTCAGGATCTCCAAGGAATTTTTGGCCCATATTCTGAGAGAAAAATCATGTTAGTCTCCCTTTCCCTGAGCCAGTTCTCTCATCCATGCACAGCTAACCCAGACACGTGGGACTGAACCCACCTCCTTCTGAAGCTAAGTGAAAGCTCCTATAGGCTTTGGTGGAGGCAGGATTCATCCCTTTGTGAGACAATCATATTTATATTCAATACCCTGCAACTTAAACTGAGGATTAGCAGAATTAAACTCTCCTAATTTGTATATCTCAGACTGCCAAGCTGCAATTAACTTTTGTGCATTTGAATTAATACGGAAAATTATTAACCACCCTTTCCTCATGCAATTATCATTTTACACTTCAGGAAAAAATTTCTTCAAAATATGAAAAGTAGCCTGCACCCCTGTGACCTTATCCCTTTTAATATACTTTAGTCAGTAGAGTAGAAAACAATTTTTCACCCTGCTGCTTCCATGTGCAGGCGATGCTTTCCCAATGCCACTGCTGGGCCGTGCTCTCCGTGGATCCAGTGGCTTTGTGTGGGGCACTCCTCACAGGGGGACAGGACTCAGAGCTTTTAACTCGCCCAAGGGCAACACCTGTGTGTGCAGCCCTTGGCAAAGTTTCCATCCAGCTGCTTTTTTGGTGTTATTTTCAATTGTGCAATGTGCAGGATCAACATAGTCCCTTTCCTCCCATGCAAGTCCAAGCAGGATATTCTTTTTTTCCCTTGGGCGCAGAGCTGCAGGTTGGCAGGGCAGGGTGAAGGCAGCCCGATGCAGACAGAGATTTCTGCCTTATTTTCTGCCCTTCCCTTGCAGGGGCTGCCTGGGCTCTGCCTTTATGCAGCACTGGGAGGGCCCAGCTGGTTCCCAAAGCTGGCAGAGCATCTGTTTTCCCATGGGTTTTCCTTGTGCTGCACCACCCCTCCTTCAGGTGCTCATTTCCTTAAATTTAGTTCCCTTAGAAAAGGACAATTTTATGCTGTTTTTTATGAAGGGTAGGGGGAGATACGCAAGGCCAGATATATTTTAATTGATGTATCCCCCTTTTATAATAAAAACGTTTGTAACAACATAACGAAATTGTTGAGCAAAAGTTCTTTGCCAGAAGAATAATCTTTTAACTGGTGCAAAATGTCTCGCTGGGATTTTCTCAGGTTTTAATTTCAGTTTGAATAAGTAGTGTGAGACACCAGGCTGCAGAAGATAAAGGTGAATTTCATCTGCTTCCAGCTTGTCATAATGGAAATAATAACTACTTTAGCTAAAAACAAGTTTCCAATTAGTTTCTCTAAAATAATATTATCCCCTTTTTAAATAGATACTGCAGCTCATTTTGGAACCTAATTTTGATAATATATAAACAGTTCTAAAATAGCTATTTCCACCAAAAAAGTGACAAGCACAGATTTTGGCAGCACATGTTGGGAGCCTGTCTATACTGAAAAGCAATCTTTGCTTTTTTTAAGGTGAATCTTAATGAAAAATAGAAAAATCAATTTAAAATATTCTTTAGGACAAGGAGATCTTTCCTGAGAGACATTATTTTAAATGTCTGGATAATGGTCATTAAACAAGACATTCTGAAATTATATAAAACATTTGTTTGAGAAAATGCATAAGCTATTTATTTTATTATTGTTGTTATTTTAAGAATAATTAATGTGCTTTATGGGGGGTTTCAAGACACAGGAAAAGTGAAATAGCACTGGCTCTTAAATGCAGCTGAAATTGGCTGATTTATATATAACCCTAAATTCAGAAAGCAGCAATAACATGGCTCAGAAAAAAGTAATCTCAGGTTAATGTGAGGATTCTTTGCAGGAATGTAACAGGACTATATTCTGTCCAGTCCTGCCCTGGGATCTCTGGGACATCTTAAATGCCAGTGAGGTGTAAATAAATGGACTTTTACTATTTGGGAGGGTGCTTTTTTGCACAAGAAGAGAACAAAACCTGAGCTCTGGCATCCAATGCAATGTACAGCACTTACAGAGAAAACGTGACTCTCTGTCAAAGAGGCCAGGATGTGTGGCCCTTTTGATTTAGCCATCCCTGCCTAAGCAAAGAAAATAAAAATCACAAAAGAAAAAAAATCCCAGAATGGCATAGAATTTCAAAGACTTTGTATGACAAGACAGCATGAAGTAAAACAGCTATGTTAAAATCCCCACATCTAATTTAAAAACTGAATTTCATAATGTATAAACCTCTCATCATCACATGTACATATGTGTGCAAAACTGTGGGGGAACAGATCCAGGAGACACTGATATTTCCAGGGATGTTTTTCTGAACGTTGACATTTTGCAGTGTATTTTAGCTGCAGTTATGGAGCTGCATGGTGAGACAACTGGAGAATTATCTCCTGATGAAAGAATGAAAGACCAGAGAAGTAACCAGTGTCTGTTTTTGATGAATGTGGCTGTCAAACTGGCTTGGATGAGGGTCCTTCTAACCCACTGTGCTGTCTCTGCTAGCAGATGACAAGAAATACAGTGGAGGAAAGAGTAAAGCTCACGCAGGAAGCAATTGTAAAATAATTCACCCTTCACACTATCTTTCAGTCTTTTTTTGTAAATTCTTGCTACTCATGTTTAATATCACTAAATGATTTCAGCAAGTAAACCTCAGGCTTCTGGTGTGACATGGTGCTAACAGGAGACTCTTTCAACCTTTGTGATGATACAAGAGAAGTCTGTCATAAACTGCCATCAAAGAGCTGCTTGTTAACACCCGGGCTGGTGCTTGCCCCTAAAATAGTTCACACAATTCTGAAATAAAACATTTGCAAACATCATGTGCTATTTGCAGATGCAGATCTCTGACAATACCTCACTACCACACAAATTGCAATAAATAATTAGATCAGCACGGGTAATTTTCTATGAAAGCAGGTTAAGAAGGCAGTAGCAAAGCAGGGCAGGAGCTGGAGATAACGTTGCTCTTTATATAGCATGAAAATATCCTGGTTCACCTGGAGAAGAAAACCTCATTTGCATTTGCTTCCTGCTCTGTTGTAAAAGGAAAAGACATTATTTCTGTGATTTACAGAAGTATAGTTTACATAAATGAAAATATGGTGCTGATTTGGCCAACCTGAGCATGGTAAATTTTGCAGTGAAATGCAGATTTTTGTGAAACCTCTGAGATGCCCAGTCACTCACAGCTCATAGCCAGGCTATGAGTGACTTTTGTAGCTGGTTTGATTTTTACTACCTGAGTAAATGGACGTTAGAGGTGAATTCTATAATGCAGGTAGCAGAAACTGATGTAAAATGGTGTTGCAAGGGACATTCACGACTGTATGGAGGCTTCTGACACCTGATCAGCTCCTTAATCACAGACCTGAGCTTCTTCCTTGGAAATACAACGGGAGCAAACTCAGCAAGAACAGCCTTCCCAGATGGGATTAGCTCCTGGGTGTGGTGTGCTGGAATCTCACCTTGCCCAGCAGAAAAAGAAGGTTTTAGAGACCTGTGTGTTAGTCAGTGCACGGTAAAAGGAATCTCTTACTCGAGAGGTGGAATATGAAGTTTATATTCCATGAAAACTGTCTCATGAAACTGTGCATTAAATAGGTTCTTAGAAATGTGCAGCCCAATAAATAAACTCGGTAATTCTACCCATACAATAAGGAAATGAGTCAGTAAAGGTGTGGAAAAATGAAGGAATGACAGGGAAGCTTCATCATGGTTATGCTGAGGGTGTTCCCAATTTGGGCAGGGAAGGGAGCTGTCATTTTTTCAAGCTTGCAAGTAGAAATCATTGGCTGGAGAGACAGCAAAACTTATGCTTGATGAAATGGAAACTTAACACCAGCATAAACAGACCCACTCAAAAATAATGAAATGAAGTTTTAAAAGGCTTTATGGCACTCCAGGTTCAGCCCCAGCAGCTGGATTTACATAACTGCAGGGAAAAAGCCACAGAGGTGGAAGCTAAACAAGTTCTGTTAGAGATGGGAGTGCAGAGCCAAAGGGATCCCGGGAGAGTGATAGCAAATTCAGAGATGCTGAATGTTTCAGGATAATCCTTGAAGATTTTGAGTTTCTTTCAGTCCCTTCCATGCAGAAGGAAAAGAGTTAATAAATATTGTCAGCGCCTGGGGAATTGTTCACAAGGGACCTTTTGGAAGAGTAATCTTCATATTTAGAAGTATTTTCTCATTATAGGTAATAGGATGATGAACTGAGAAATGATCCCAGCCACTTATGATTCTAAAAGCCCCTAGCCTGAATAATCTATGCTGATTTAGAGATAATAGCATCAAAGGCAGAACTCATTTAGCACAATGTCCATTTACTTACTCCGAAGACTTTTACTACCCTGCACCTATTTTATAGACACTTATAAACGTTGATAATGATGTGAAAAGAAAAATGTAATCAAAACAAAAATATCAATGTGCAGTGAGAACCACTCTGTCCCAGCCTGTTCTACAGACCTACCAAAACTGCTCCTCATGAAGAGCAGTACAAATGCCAAGGGAGAGAAAAAACAGAGAGCAGTCCCACTGTGGTGGGTCACAGCCTCCTTTGGGCATCCACCTGCTCGGATGTGGGGTTCTCCAGGCTCTGCAGGTGGATCTCTGCTCCTTCATGGGCTGCAGGGGCACAGCTGCCTCACCATGGGCTGCACCACTGGCTGCAGGGGATCTCTGCTCTGATGGCTGCAGCAACTCTTCCTCCTCCTCCTTCACTGATCTCAGTGTCTGCAGAGCTGTTTCTCTAACAAATCCTCATTCCTTTCTTCAGCTGCTCTTGAAACATACTACATATCTTGTTATATTACAGCTTTTCGCCCTGCTTAAATCTGTAATCCCAGAGTGGCTACCAACCATCCCTCGGCCTCGGCCAGCGGTGGGTCTGCCTTGGCCACCATCGGCTCTGTGGGACATGGGGACCTTCTGGCAGCTTCTCCCAGAAGCTCTGCTGGCAGCACCCCCTGCTACCAGAACCTCGCCATGCAAAGCCAGTGCTGCACTCACTAAACAGAACAAACTGATGGAGAGGATGCTTTCATGTGCTGGCTGCTGCAGCAGCACTTTGAGGGTGACAGTCACACTCTCAGACCAAGGGCATTTGCTGCTTCACTGCTGGCCTTCCCTTGGGTAAGGAGCTCTTGGTTCCACTGCTGCACCAGCTTAGACTGTCGGAGGCAGAAGTCCTCTTTGGTCACCCCTCTGTGCAGATTGCAGAACTGCCTCTCTGCAGCAGGCTCTGCATTCTCCTGCAGCACACATTAGCCCACGAGCACAGGCAGCTGTCCCTAATTGCTCCGGATCACAGCCAACACTTTCCCCATTTTGGTTCCAAGTCCTCATGACTGTAACATCTTATTTTCAGCGAGGGTGTTTTCGCACGCATGGGACAACAAATGTTCAGGCTGACCCCAGGAGCTCTTTTTCCCTACATTTTTTGGGTTCTCTCTTCTTCAAAAGGTGATGATGAGCTCTTTCAAATGCCGATTAGATCACCATAATTAATATTCACTTTGTTTTTCTCACATCACAGAGATTGTGCTTGCACATGTCTCTGCTTTTAGTCAGTTTTGTACTTCCTGAGGTGATCCCTGCGGGGGTTTCTGAGACTGCGTCATCCTGGGTGATTTGGGCTCAGGCATTTGGACAGTGGAGTCAACATTTCCAGCACTGCAGCAACAAAGGACAAGTGTTGGACAAGTGTTTGGCTCAAGACAGGAGGATATTAAGAAAGGAGACTGTAATTTATGTCTCTGCATTTTTTAGGGCAGAGCTGATGATACAGCTGAGCCAGGACAATGCTGGTTGTCTCTCAAATGGGGCACTCCTCATCCCTTCTCTCCTACACTCCCAAATGCACAACTCCCAGTGGAAATAATAATTTTTGACATCACACTTGAAAAATGCTATTTTCCCTTCCAGCTGGTTCTTTCAGTGGGAATTTTTGGTGTATTTCTTTCCTCTAACCAACTCTTCTGTCCTCCAAACAGAGCCTTACCCCTGCAGATCAGAGGTGGAGCAAGCTGCTGGTGTGGTGTGTGTAAGGGCAGCTGTCCACCTCCCCCTCACCTCGTACCCTGAAGGTTCTGCATTCTTCCATTTCATCTTTCCCTCTGCTCTTTCCTCTTGTGCTGAGACCTTCTGCAGTTGGATTCCTGTTTGATTGTGTAATAAACCCATTAATTATTGACAGTACATAAAATATTGACATACTGTTCTCTAAGATAGAACAGCTTTAAAGTATTGATTATGAATCCAGAGAATTATAATTAGTTTATGCATAAGAGATAATTAAGTTATTATTGTTTCTCTTTTCTCTAATATAGTGATGGATAGAAGGCATTTATACCAAACTGTATGTAATCTTATTAAAATTAAGACAATAGGTTTATGAGGACTCAAGATAATGGGAAAATAAAGCATGATGGGGAAGCGTTTACAGTTCCAAAGAGCTCAGTTGGCAACATCCTCTTGTTGTGGAAAGCAATAATTTCAGGTTTGCTCTGAGGAAACTCCTGGGCACAGAGATGTGATTGACTTCAGCAGAGTCAGAATCTCATTTCCATTTGGTTTTAGCAGAAATCAAACCAACACCCCAGTGCTTTGTGTGCTTGTGAGCATTTTGAACCCAGGGGCTGACTTCGGTCAAATTTGGCTGAGGGGGACACTCTTAGATATATTTTGTTTCTGCAGTTTTATACCAGCTTGTTGGAAAAGCCTTTGAAGTGTTAGTTTAGCTCTCATTAGGCATCAGAAAACTCACGCCAGCGCTCAATTTCCAGACAGCAGGACACTGGTAACGAGTTTTTATGGATTCTGCTGCTCCAAAGTGATTTGTGCATCCTTTAAGTTAGATGATTTTGCCATAGTTAGAGGCTATGCCTTATGGAAACCTGATTTCATTCCATGGATTACAGTACAGGCAAAGTGTTCCCAGGCAGAACTGGGCAGCAGGGACCCATCCTGCCTGCCTTAGTGTGTCTTCCAGTGCTGTGCTGTGCAGCCCTTGGCTCTATTCCCTCTGCAGCACACAGGGAGAAGGGTTTTCTTCCAAGGTCTAATTCATCTGAGCAGGTTTGGGACGAGAAAAATCATTGTAGGCATTTAAAGTTAGGCAGGGTGAATCCCATGCTCAGTGTGGTGTTGCAGTGGAGCCAATATAAATGTCAGGAATGAGAAGCTGTGGGCTCTGCCAGAGGAGTGTGGCCTTCAGTGGATCCCTGCCTGCTCCTGCTTCCTCTGCCTCTTCCTCTGCTGCTCGCAAGGAAGGGAAATGCTCCAGTGATGTGCAGTATGCCAAATCCAAGAACTGGGTGAGAGCAAAATTAACAGTTCCTGGGACACATTCTCTTTGAATACTGAGGATCTCCTGGTGCTCTTTAAATACATATTACCTATTCCTGAGAAGTCCCCTCTTAGGCTGGTGTGTGGTTGAGCACTGAGAGAAAATAAGGTAGAAAGAGAATTTAGGAAGGTGAGCCTCCACCCCTGTGCACCAGGGCAGGATCAGCAATGCCAGAAACCTTCCTCATTAGACCATTTGTTCCTGACCCTCTCAGAGGGGTAGGTTCCCCACCTCTCCCCAGTCATGAATTTAATGAATTATCCTTACGATTACATTTCCTAATGTATAACCTTTTACAGCCAGGAACCACAAGCAAATAGAAATTTCAGACAAGTTAAATTCACAGGGTGAATTAGTGCTACAATTTATCTTATGAGAAAGCACAAAAACAGTATAGCATACCAGGATAACTGCAGCATCACTTTAGACAAAGATTTGAAAATCCTGGAACTTTTATACATTTTCAGTTGCTTTTCATAATTTTGAGGTTTTGAACCTCTTGGAATTTCTGTTTTCTTGCACAGCATCATTGGATGATTCTCTCAACCAAAGAATGCCTAAAGGCAGAGCTGAAGTGACTTCCTTCAAGACACACCTTTTTCTCCAGAAAAAGAAAGGAATCTCAGACAACAACAGGCAGAGAGCACTGTCCTGACCCTGGCATGGTGCTGGGTGCAGAGACTGGAGCTTGGTTTTGCTGAATGGCCACTTTCCAATGCCTCTCACCCCAGCAGCTCGTCCAGCTCTGTCCAGCAGCTGCCTGACCTGCTCCTCTGCTGGGCTGGAGCCCAGAACCATGTTCAAATAGCTGCTTTTAACAGCTTCTCATCTCCCAGCTTTCCCGTGGCATCTGTGGGGGCAAATTGCCTTGCTAGACTTCTGCAATCAGAAAGAGCTGCACTGCCAAAGCCATGTGGGTGACAAAGCCACTTTCAACCATGCTGTCCAATTTAATCCAAAGAAATACTGCATTAAAGAATAGAATAGAAGCAGGTAAGGAATTTATTTGCAGATCTCAAGAACTGTGTTGAACAACTCGTAAGACACATGAAGTCTATGGGGGAATGTGCTGTTAGAATTTCCACCGAGTTTGCTACAGCCAACTTTTAAATCCCACCTTCTAGGCCAAATCCACTCTAAATCTCTGGTATCTACATGCTAATGGCAAACAAGCCCTGGATCCGGGTGTTGCTAATGCAAGAGGAGTCTGGGGGAGCAGATGAGTGATGAACATCTCCTGAATTGTGAAATGGAGTTGAAAGTGCCGCTGTCGGTCGGGAAAGCGGACGCGACAGCGCTCCCTTAGGCTTCAATAGGCTGCTTGCGTGGCTGCTTTCATGATTTAACATTTGTTTGATAGTCCCTCTCTCTTTTGCTTTTGGGTGGAGATATGAGCATCATTGCAGAGGGCACTGGTCCTGAGCAACCACTGAACAGATGAAAACGCCTCCCCACCCCTGCCAGCAAAATAGGGCACCTAATTGAAAGCCACGCCACGAGCGCTTCTCCATCCCCCTCCCTCCCCAGCACTACATCTTCATCGCATCTTTTGTCTGCTCCACATCAGATGCACCTTTCTTGCTTGCTCTGAGTGAAAACAATCCCTGCCTCCCCGCAGGGAGGATGACAGCCTCTTCCCCGAGCGCGAGTGCTAAATGAGAGCCGCGCTCGCTCTGTGTACTTTGGGAGGCAGGAATATTTCGAGGGACTAAATTAATCCCTCACATTTTCAAAGTGCGTGGCACAGATGAGAACTTCAGCTCCCACAGTGGTTAAAGCAAAGGAGGGGAGATGAGGTCCCCTGGGTTTAATTCCCACCGAGCCCCGGCGCGACGAGCACAGCTCGGCTCTGATGTGTTCAGTGCTGCAGGCAGGGGTGGCAGATGTCTGTCCCGTGGGATCTGTCCTCCCACTTTCACTTTGGGGAAAGCTTTCTCCCCATCCTCCAGCTGAAACATCCAAGCTGTTGGGAAAAGGGCTACAGGGGAAAAGGAAGCATTGTGCAATATGACAGTTTGGGAGCACACACTGGCTCTCGCTCCTCCGAAATGTGTCGCGTAGGCAAAGCGTGCAGCTGTGCAGGCTTGGGAACGGCCTCCCGGTGCTCCTGCCTTCGAGCCAGCAGCATTTATGGGCTCAAAGGACAGAAGAGGCAGGGGCTGCCTTGGCTCTGGGAGAGCAGCAGCCAAGAGATAGAGACATGACTGCAAAAAGCAGCTGTGCCCCGGCTTTGCCAGGCAATAGGAGCCTGCGTGGAGGCCAGGAGCGAGCTGGAAAGGCGCTGGTTCAGCGGGGCAGGGCTTGCCAGGATGCCTCTTATGCAGGCTCTGCGTGCAGATGTGCCAGCCTGGCTCCCTCCCTCTCTGCCACGAGTAGAGCCAGCAGCCCTCACCCATGGTTTGGTGCCATCAGGGGTGCGTGGTGACCCAGCTCAAATACCATCCCCTGGAAGACTGGGTTTAGAGTTTCTTCCTGGCTTTGCTTTTTTTGGCAGCTTTTTCTTACATGATATTCCCTGCCCCTTCTTTCACAGCAAAGAAAGGACAAAGTTCTGGCTGTATAATTAGACCAAGAAATTCTACCTCCCCACTCCCAAATGGTCTGAATCTACTGAAATCTTCTGAAAATCAATGTCCCTTATCAGCTGCAAAATTGTTGTTGCAGGAGGAAAGTCATGCACAGCTGCTGCTTTTGATGAGTCCCTCGTACCTGGCTGTTCACCTGCTGGGCTCAGCTTCTCACTGAGAGGGAATGGTTTTATCCAAAACGGAGGTGAGAGCACCGAATGCTGGTTCAGGGAAGGTTACCTTGGACAAGAGAGGGAGAACCTTCTTCTCCAAAGACAAAGAGGGAGTTTTTCATCCAACAAAGACTTCTCCCCAGGCTGTCACCACAAGCAGCTTCTAATCGAGGTTGCCCTCGCAGAGTGCAAAGTCTCTCAACAGCAAAAAGGCAGAGATGTGCTGCTTCAGGGCAGCTGTAATTTGAGGGCAACAAGTAACTGCGTGTCTTGCTGTGTTTTTCCCAGTTTGGATCCAAGCAGGGCTTCTTCTGTGTCTGTAGGCAGAGGACACCCTTGAACAGAACCCTTGCATCCCACAGTGCTGCACGATGTGCCTCAGATCATTAGGAAGCCCCCCAGCTCTCACTCTAATTGCAGTTGTCTCTCTGGGTGGGAGTGATGTGAATCACTGGTGTTTTCCCAAGGCTACAATGTGCAAGGGACACATATACTCACTTTAATTTCAGAATTGAAATTCCAGTGTGTCACTCATCCCTTGGACCAGAAAAAATTTGTCCCTGTTGTAGAAGGGGTAGACTTGGCTACATTGGTAGGAACAAGGTTTTGGCCACACTTTTTTTAGTCACATTGTAGAAATGAATAATCTTTCCTTCCTTTTCAAATATACACAGATGCATTTGTCTTGATGGTGTAGAGCCAGAGCTCAGTTAATTACTTTGCCTAACAAATAATGCATTTTTGATGGGCTGATTTTTATCAGATTACTCACCTCATGGAGCTTTACCATGTCTAAATTCCTTAAAAATCCTTCCTGTACTCTTCCTTAAAGCAGGATACAACAGCCACAGTTACCACCTGTGTTTTACCACAAGTTCTTTTTCCTTTCTTCTTTTCAAATGTTTGACACAACTGGGCAGAGTCAACTTCCCATTTTCTCCATGTGTGACATTGCTCAGTGGCAGCTGCTGAAAGAAAAGCCCCATCATAATCAGTGTGTTTTGCCTGTAGCACAAGGCATTTCAGCAACATTGAAAAGCTGAAAGGAAATAGGAGATAAGTTGGAAATCATGAGCTGAAATGTGCATTTCCATTTTAGAGATTAAATTAGAAAAATATATTATCGTGAATTTAAAACAGCATCATCAGCCAGCTTGACAGCTCATCTGGGCTCACGCTGGGCTGTTATTGAGGGAGCTTGGGCTAACATCCAGCCTCAGGATCCTGATCTCTCTGGTGTTCAAAGGCTGGATGGAGCTTTGGGGCGGTGCTGCTCGGTGGGGAGCAGAGGAGCTTTCTGCTGGAGTCAGAAGCTGCTGACTGAAGCACTTTGTGAAGTCAGTGACCTGCCAGCAGTACCACGGGAAAGTGCTGCTGACCCATCAACAGCGAGGAGGAAAAGGGACATAATGGGGGAAAATTTGCACAGCTGGAAGAGCTGAGATCAAATAAAACAGTCCTGTAGAGAATGTAACAGGCAGGTAAATGAACAACCATTTCCTGGCCACCAGGAGCATTGCAGCCCCGTTGCACAGGTGACCCAGCTGCAGTTGCACAGGTTTGGATGACATTCAGACAATCCCCAGTTCCACACAGGAAGAAACTGGAGGGTGTTTCCAGTACCTCAGCTGATGTATCTTCAGATTACACCAGGGATCAAACACAAGGCTCCCTGTGGAACATGTGCCCCCCTCCAGAAGGTTGGGAACTCTCTCACCTGTGCTCCTGGCTTTGTTCTTTTGGTGGCCCCAAGGCAGGGACTCTCAAAACAGCTCTGTAGAAAGGATTTGGGAAACGTTCTGTGTCCCATCCTGCTAGTGGTAAAAATTAGGAGAGAATCTGTTCCCTGTTGTCATTGTAAGCTGTTCCACTGCCCATAGTCCTGCCCAGCAGGAATTCCTATGTTTTCCTCCTTGGACCATTTTCTCCACACAGGCATTGGGGTAGGTGAATAGATTGCTTTGTGATACCAAGCTCAACCCCTCGTTTTAGTGAAAGAAGAGGAAAAGATGCAGAAAAGCTCCATTATGAACCAGATTAGAGACATGTGTGCATTTCATCATCTCTAAAATGTGGGAAAGGATCCAGCCTTGACTGACAGGACATCTTCTCTATGCAGTGCTGTTGCACCACACCTTTTGAAATACCCAGTGTTCATGTGGAGTGCTGAAAGTCCTCAGGAAAAGTTAAATTCTACATTAATTAAACAATCAAGCTGCAAGCTGTGTAAAGAAGGAAGGTGACACCTTCAAATGCAGTTGAAGCATCAGACTGAGATGTTGGAAGCACAATTTATTTACCACTGCTCAACAAGTTGCTACAGTGCACCAGTAGGAAGAGCTGAGCCAGCCATGCTCATTGGCTACTGTGTGTGTAAGGTAAAATATGTGAGCTTAAACCTCTCATTTCTGACAGTCCTTTCCTCCAAGCAGAGAATTAACGCATGCAGAATATCAAAATAACTTCTAGAAGTTGAGCCAGAACAAAGAAGTGTTACCCAGGGAAGAAGCTGCTTCACAGCTTTTTTGGAATGAGATCTGCTCTTCAAGATGGTTTAATGAAGAGGGAAAGGCAGGAGATGTCAGCAGGCTGTGCATATGGAATAGGGTTAGTTGTCTTAGGAGAAATTAAAAATAGGTAGATTATTGTGCCAGTTTTTCCTGTCTTCTGTCATAAATGGTCTCAAAATCTAGCAGGGAAACCACTGGGAATATGCACAGACTGGAGCAGCAAAGCAGCACAAAAGGTACAACAGGGTCACTGGGTGAGAGCCTCTGACCACTGGCAGGGACCAGAGCCTGGGCAGAGAACAGGCAGGGCTCAGGTCTTGTTTCTCTATTCAAACACAGCTGCAGGAAATCCTTTCTCCTTTAGGAGTAAGACTTTGTCTCCATGGTGTAGAACCATGAGAGGTGCCATTCCTGTCCCTGCAGGTCTGGTGGTGGCACCTGGGTGACATGTCACAGGGGGAGTGTGGCACCTGCCAGTTACATAATGCTGAAACAGGCACTGATGCTGCTGAGGTGTCTGTGCAGGATGCAGGGTCACACACCAGCTCCTTGACAATAAACTGAGGCTCAGCTCTCACAGAAGAGCCAAGAAAAATGTGAGATTCACGTGTGGTGTGAAAGAAGAGATGCTTCTGCCTGAAGGGAAGGCTGCAGTGCTGTAAGGTCATAGCCACAGCCAGAGAGGGGAATGCAGACTTACCTGTTGAGAGCTCATTCTATTTTTATTTCATTGATCCCACCAAAGCCAGTGTCAAGACTTGCTAGGATGACAGTTTCAAAAGAAGTTGTGATGCCATGTTAGCACAAACAGCTGAAATTTGGCTTTTCACAACCAGTAGGAAAAGTCACTGAAGGTCTTTTCTCACCAAGAAAACACATGGAAAATCCACAGAATATTCAATCAATAGCAAGACCCACTGAAAGTATCCTGTAGGAGAAGATTCTGGCCTTGCCAGGCTTTTGGTTGGGAGCCTGTGTTGTCTGGCTCCATCACCAAACATGAGGACAGAGTGCTGGGGGTTGGGACTTTACAGCTGGTAAATATCAGCAATTCCTGCCCATGTGTACCACCCTGTCCAGGACACGTGCTTTTGGGCACAGTTAGAATCAAGGATACAGGGGAAGTGGAGCTTAGATGAACTTTTCTCCTGTATCAGAATAAACACAGAGTTTGCATTAATTTGTGCTGATCTCTGCATGTCTCCATTATATGGTTGTATAGATCTATAATTATTTCTATATAAATGAATGAAGGGACATTTCTCTCAGAATTGCACATTGCCATGAAGATGAGCTTGGCTGGAACCACCCACACAGCCCAGAAATGAAGTGTTTTCTCCTGTCAGCTGTCTCCTGAGTAAAACCAGCTCTACATCCCTGGACGTGCTGATCCAAGTTGGGGGTCTGGCATTCAACAGAGAGAAGATTAAAACAGGGGGCTGGTGTGCAGGCTTGGTTCCACCAGTTCTGGTGCTCTAGAACAGGGAGTCTGGTCCCTGCCATCCTCTCTGGGGGGCTGTAGAGTGAGGCAGCACGAGGAGAGGGAGAAGGTCTGGCACCAGCTCATACTGTGCACACCAGGTGTCCATCATGGGCCTTCTTGCAAGGACCTCCCACAGACTAATTACAGCTGTCATCTGATTGACTTTCTCTTTGACCATTTCATATATCTCCAGTAGTACTTTTAAGATAGTAAAACCCCCTGTCTCTTTGACTTTCCTGATTCAGGTTCATCCTGGGCCGTATTCAAAATTATGATATAATCCCCAAAACTTGAATGTGAGCCAGACTCTCTCTTTCCCAAACTGGCAGGCTGCAAGGAAAGCAATGAACATATTTTTCACAGTTATGCATCTTGCATCTGACTCAGGTTGTTGTTATTATGCAATAAGTGTTTCAGTCTGAACATTAAAGAAAAGAAAAAATGTTCAGGTCCTAAGGGGGGAACAAAAATCCACTAATCCAACATAGGCTTTATTTGCTTGTTGACTACCAACTGATGTTGAGAACGGCGGGACTCCCAGAGCTTCAAACAAGATTAGAGAGTAGGAAATAGGACATTTATTTCAACTCAGATACTTATTTAAGTCTTCATTCTAGCTACACAGCTACGTATTCGGACATCTGGCAAAAATGCTTGGCAGTGCACAGGTTCTGAAAGTGTTGTTAATCTTTAAAATCAATATTTCACTTAGGAAATTGCTCACCTACCTGCATGTTTGTGAGAGCTAATTCGTCCAGATGCCATTTCTAAAGTCACTAATTATGCAGGAAAAGGCACTTCTTTATCACTCTTGGACAACTTATACCCCCCTATAACCATTAATGTATAAAATACATTATTACTATTTATTCATATCATTTGGAAGATTTAAAAAATGTCCGTACATGATTTCCATAACTGGGACCCAAGTGCTGGTTAAAAGGTACTTGGACACACCAAACTCATGTGGGTGGATGTTGGGCATCCACAAGTTGCACTTCAGTCCCTCTGACCACAAAAAACCAGCTGTCCCACCTGCAATTAATGCTCTGAATCTCATACTATTAAAATGCTAAGCTGAATCTTACTTTCCTTAAGAATCAGGAGGCTTGAAATAGAGACTGTGAAAGTCAAACAATGGGGTGGTTGTAATTTCCTGAAGCTGCTGTATTTGATTTGCCTTTAACTCAGTTAAGTGTCTTGGCAAACCTTTAATTTGAAATCTGTACAGGCTGAGCATCACACCCCGCTAGGCCTATCAACAGATGGAGGAATTACTGGAGGCAAAATGTATATCTTTATGCTACTTTTTTTTTTTCCCCCATCATTATACTAATCATGCACTGAAATGATCAGTAACCCCAGAGAGTGACAGATTTGTTTGCAGCAGAGGGTGACCCTGGAAAGGCGTGGGACTAACAGACACACGGGTGGTGGGGGTTTTCCCAACGTGGGCTGACTTTTGTTGTGGGAAACTTGGAAGCTGATGGTAAACAAGGAAGTCAGGTTTGCATCCCAGGGAGTTTGGAAAACGTGAGGGTGTGTGGATTGCCAGTGTGGAGCTGTGCAGGAGCTGTGACCCAAGCTGCCCCCGAGGCCAGAGAAGAGCAGCTGGGTGGGCAGGACCAGGCGTGGGAGCTGCAGGGACCCCGTGCCTGGTCCATGCCCTTTCTGGAGGAGATGAAACCTGTCACATCCTTGTGATGCTCCAACACTGAGCCCTCCGAGCCTGGACCACCGTGGCAGCCCTTCCCATGCAGGCTGCAGCACTTAGAGGAGATCCTGAACACCCCAGGCTCACTTAAAGTTTTGCAAAGACACAGGAAAAAATCCCTTAAATTCACTCAGCTCTCCTCCAATGTGCACATACTGCCCCAACAAACTGGAGGGAAATTAAATAAAGAGGGTCCAGCATTTTCTCTTTACTGAGCTTGCTAATGTTTTCTACATTAATCATTAATCATGGAGCTAACTAAATTACCGTGGGAGTGAGCTTTCATTATTCCCCCCACACCCCCAGACAGTGCTGCTTTGTGCAGATGCTCACACATTCCTGGAGTACCCAGTGCTAGCACTAACTGAGGTTTGCTCCTGCACCCTCAGGGAAGCTGTCAGGACTGCAAACTCTCACATCCCACAGCAAAGTCCCCTGGCTTCCCTCTCACAAACTTATTTCATCTGTCATCCCCAAAAGGACAATTTTATTTATAAGCAAAGCTCTTCAACAGAAGGCACATCCCAAAGAACTATTTGCTTCAGTTGCCCTCAGGGTGATACTATTTTATTAAAAAAACCAAAACCCCAAACATTTCAAAATAATCTGTGGACTAAAAAAAAAATACAGGTGCAGGTGAACCTTACTATACAGCCTAGATATGAAATGAAATTCAATCATGCAGAAATTGCCAACAACTTATTATAGATGAATGGGGTGGGAAGTGCATTTTGTCTAATCCCAAGGCATTTTAAAATAACTATTCAGCATCCTCTCACCTGAAATATATCATATTATTGATTTTGAGCTGACTTTTGCAGATTGACTCTGGCTGCCTGTTTGGCTTTCATGCTTTCAAGTCCTCAACTGCCCAGAAAATGGTGCCACTGCCATTCTCAAAGATGTTTTTAGTGAAACAGGCTTAAGGTGAACTAGGACAATAGCTGGGAATGAGAAAAGCTGAATAATAACTCCAGCCAGCTGGGGATAATGAGCACACAGCCACAGCTGAGCTCCTCCGTGATGGGATGGAAAATCTGGGTGTTTTTAAGGATTAACCAGCTACACAACCAGGAGCAAATATTTTCAATTGGAACAGGATTTTGTCAATTTTCACTGTGCAACATGGTCAAACGTGAAGGAAATGTCAGGTCACTTGTTACAATGATTTATCTGCCAGCTAAATTGTTCCTCCTCGGGCCTTCTGGTAACGTTCAAGACCTGCTAAGATACCTTCCAGGTTTCCCCTATGTTCTTTTGTCAAGTATAGAACTCTTTGCAATGGAGAACAAGCCCAGTCAGGGCATAAACACCAGGGCAGAAAATGTTAAAAAAGGATTAAAAAAAAAAAAAAAGCAAGCTCTGCAGATACGGGAGTGAAATGGGAGCATATCTCACTTTCAGGGTTGAAATTGCGTTTCGGGGCTGGTTCACTGAATCATGAACGTGGACTGAAAGGGTTCCTGGCCTGAGCACTTAGCAAGTCCATTCGAGTGTGCAGGGCTGGGAGATTTCCCTCTGCGAGTTTCTGGTTAATATAATCTTCAGTCCTGACAAATTTATGCAGAGTCAGAACATTTCAAACACAGCGAACTCAAATGCTACCCAAATACCTCACTGCTCGACAAACACCATGGGCAGAGTTCAAATATATCCTGGAGAAACAGAGAAGTGTGAGGGAGCATCAGACACCAGAGCTTGTATGGGGAGTCCCTGGAGCACCCAAAATTGGTGGGAAGCTCCTGAAACTGCTCAGCGTGTCCAAGGACCATGGAAATGTGGTTGGAGAGCAGGATAAAGAAGCTCAGCTTCCTTCCAGCCCCTTGGCTGGGGCACTCTCTGGGGTACCCGTGTGCCTGAGGGGAAGGGCTCTCAGCAAAAAGGCCAACATTCATTTCAGTCTGAGGGTGCAAATTGACCCCAAATGGTTGCTGCTCTGGAAAAATCCAGAGTGGGATTTGGGTCAAATAAAGCTGGGTTAGAGCAACTCTTCTACAGAATTGAATGTGTCTGGGATTAGAGCTGATATCCCAGCCTTGTTTGCCAGTCGTGCATTGGATGTGCAGGGAGTTCAGGTGTGTCTCCAACCTGATGCAAATGATTGGGCATTAAAAAACACAAGAAGTTACAGTTCAGGTTTGTAAAACTGTACTGACAGCCCTCCTGATTGTTTTGTAAGATTTCTTTATAATTAGGCAGAAAAACATCCAAAGATCTTTACAACTTCCCCTCCACTCAGAAAAAAATCTAAATTTCCGTGGGGCAATACAATTGGCAGGTACGTGGGCTGGAAGTGGGAGACTTCTCAGCAGAGCTGATTGTGGAGATTCCAGAGCTGAAAGAAGGACTAAACATACAGCTACCATGGTTTGCAGTATTTTTGGTTATTTCTTCTACTCTTCTTCTAGAAGTCATTATAACAGTGGAAATTCACATTCCCCTATCCCGTCCTTGTGCTCCTGTGCTGTTGCACCCATCTGCTTCTGAGGCATCTGCTCATGGTCACAGCACCAAACCTGAGCTCCAGGAGCATTTGGACATTGCTCTCAGGCACGGGGGGGAGGTTGTTGGGGTGTCCTGCACAGGGCCAGGAGCTGTACTTTGATCCTTATGGATCTCTTCCAGCTCAGGATATTCTATGAATCCATCACTCACCCGGGGTGTGCATGGAGCCCCTTGCTTTGAGCACAGACCTGTGCCAGCCCTCAGCCACCTCCTGCTCAGTGGTTTGGTGGGTGGAGGGAAGAAGATGGGTCCAGCAGTGTGCTAGGGCAGGTCAGGGCTTGGTGTGGCCATGTAAGCTGGTTTTGGCTGACCTGGCCATCCCTCCCCATCTGTAAGCTCTCAGCGAATACCTTCACAATAGTGGAGGAGGCAGAAATGATTTTGGCACCTCTCAAAACAAAGCAGGTGACTCTGAGGGCTCGGGCAGCGAAATCTCAAGTACAGATTCCCCAGTTGTAGTTTGCCTGATACTTCCTTCCATCCCTGCTGGAGAGAATCCAGAGCTGCCCAGCAGCTCCTGCAGCTCAGCAAAATGACAGAACAGCACGCCAGTAATTCTGACATAACGAGAATGACACATTAATCTCACAGCTGGGCATCACTAGCAACGACCAAAACTGTGCAGACAGAAATCAAAGGAGAGTTGCACCGTTTCTAGGTCTCACCATTCAAGGGAACCCAGGGTACCCGTCCCTCAAAGGGGAGCAGTGGTTTTGAGCACAATGTGGTTCATGGGATGCAGAGATTAAAAACGGAGCATTTCTTTAGTCTAAATTGTAGCTTTGGGTTTTGAAAATTAAGCACAGCGGGTTAGAGGGCCCAACACATTTTTAGAAAGATACAAAAGCGTGGTAATCTTTGTTTAAAAAAAAAAATAAAAAATAGTGTGTTGTAACAGCAACACTGCCAGAATTACATCTAGTGTGGAACAACAGGGGCTCTACTAAGCAGACATAACTTCACCTTAAGCATTCTGCTAATTCCCAGGTACCATCAGGAGACAGCTTCCCTGTCAATCATTTCTGGGTGCATGACAGCTTATGACTTAACTGCTCCTATCTTGTATCATTTAACCAGATATTATCTGTTTTGACATTCATGACTGAGATACTTGGCTCGTAATTGGGAATGAGTACAACAGAGCAGAACAGAGTGATTTCCTTCCCCAAGGATGGCTGGTAGGGTGATGTGGCACTCCAGTGCTCTCACTGCACGACAGAAACCCTCCCAGCAACGCTGCAGAACAGAGAGAGGGAAGGCTCACGTGTGGCTAAACCCAGGGAGTTGTCCTGGGGGTGCACAGGCAAGGGGACACTGATCAGGTGCCAGTGGCCTCGTTCATTGTGTGTTGGGCTCTGCATCAGCAGGACCCAGGGGCTGGCACAGCCCTGGCCCCAAACCAGAGCACACACAGGTGAGGTGAGGCCAGAGAGGTGCCCCACTGCAGGGCAAAGCATCAGCACAGCATGGGCCTGAGCTGTGTCCTCTGCTTGAGCAGGGTTGTTTGGGTTTGTTTTAGACATTTAGGAGGATTCTGGACTGTGGAAGTATGTTATCTCCTGCCTGGGTTGTTGTTTCTCTTACTTAATGGAGGGCAGTCTGCAGACACCACGATGAAAACGGAGGTGGTGCATTCTGCTGCTTCTGTCTGAAGGGGTAAAGTGTCCAGTGCTCAAACAAGGGGAGCCAGTGCTGCCCTATTTCACACCCACCAGACCTCTGGATTTTTCCCTAATTCAAATAAGTCCACACAAAAACCCTGATGCTGATTATCACTTAGATCAGAACCAAGATGGAGAAAGAAGGGATTTTACGCTGCTTTTCAGAACAGCAATATTATTCTTCCTGAATATGTATGACAGGAGAAAACTGATATTGACAGCACAAAACAGAAAGAAATATGAGATGAGAGGAGATTGAGCTCCTTGATCTGTTTGATGTAACCATTACTGTCAGGTGAGTATCCTAATTAATGCAGGTATCTCATTCTCACTGCATGGATCAGGCCACTTTGTCTTTTCAATAATCTATAGAGCTGTACCTGGCATTAATCTTATTAATGGAACTATTCTACTGCTTACAAATTAATTTCCATCTTGAGATTATCTACTGGATGTGCTCATGTGCAGAGGGATGCCTTTCCTCTGAACTGTAAGAATGGGAATCCCCCAAAGTTCTCTGGATTTGAAGATTTCAAAATTGACTCCTGATGTCGAGACTTCAAATGCAGACTTTAAGTGTCCAGATGCAGGAAATGCAATCTTTCATTTCTGCTCTTTAAAACAGTGCTGCTGTTTGCATCACATGGAAGCAATCTTGTAGCTTACAGTGTGATGATTTCAGGTTAAATTTTAATAATGCTGCCGGGTGGAAAGGATTTATCAACAGCTATCTCTGAAAAGAGGAAAACAGCCTGTGGGGACCATTTGTTGAAGCAAAAAGTTTTGGTTTTTAGTCCAAGAAAAGGGAGTCCAAATGTCAGTGAAATTTAGGCTTCCCACCTCCATTTAGTCACCTCCCTCAGTGCAGTCCATATTTGTCAAAATTGTTTTCTTTGATGAAGTTTCCCCCTTCTCAAAAGAAGACTCTTGAAGTGCAAGTGGCTCTCAAGGGGCCAGGAAGCAGGAGAAAGAGCTCTGGAGTTGAATGTCACAGCTGAGAGGAAAAGGACACATGAAAATGGAATGAACAGTATGAAGGAAAACTCAGGAAATGACTGATGATGTCTCCTGAGCATGTTTGAATGCATACACCCAGGTATCTTCTTTTCAACAAACAAACAAAAAAATAGAAAATTGAGCTCAACTATGCATTTGTTAATTGAAAAATGAAAAAACCCTGCAGCTGTCAAGTGTATTCCTGTATTTCTGCACGTCTGTGTTTAGATAGGCCATGTGTCTTTTCAGGTTTTATTAAAATCTTTTCCTGTAAACTTTCTATGGAAGACATTATTTTTCTGGAGGGGATTAGACCTCAGATTCTGCTTTTCTCTGTAGATTCCTGTATGTCTTGCACACTTGGTGGCACCCTGTTCCTGCAGGTTCTCACCTCCCTCTGCCTGGAAATAAAGACTGCCCTGGGCTCTCCTCCATGTAACTTGGGAGGTTAAGGTTAGAGAAGACCCTCTCCTCATAGATTCTGTACTCACAAGGCTGCAAGAAGAGAAACAGAGCAGGAATTAGGGTGTGAACTCACCCAGAGGCCAACTCACAGCTCAGCCTTGCTGACAGCAGTGGGCTGAGCTGGGCTGCACAAGGGCACAGTGCTGGCACAAGCTGAATATTCACCCCGAAACAGAATAATGATCCATCCTTCCTGCTCTGGAGATCATCTGCCCATCTCAGCCAGGGTGAGGAAAAGTCACTTAACCTGACAGCTGAGGGACAATCCCCTCTCCAAAAGGGCCCTTTCCAGAGGGCTTGATTTAATATAGGCAGCTGTATTTTTTCTGCCTCACGTTGATGGAGCATGAAAGTAAAACACCTAATCATTTAGATTTCTATTAGAAACACAGGGAAAAATGGAAGTGACAATATTATAATAGTACTATGTTTTAGCTACTCTTACTATGTTTGAAGCTTAAAGCTGTCAGGGACATTAATAAAATGAAATTGAAGTGACAAAAAGAAACTATTCCTTGTTTAAAGCCTTAATTCCTGCACACCTGCTTGGCTGCAGCTGCTATGTGCCAAAATGAGAGGAGACAGGGAATGTCCCATCCCAGATGTGTGAGACCCCTGTGCCTGGGGCACCTGGTGCCTCTGTGTGACCAAAGGATGCTGAGCCTGGCTGCAAAAAAACCCCCATGAACAAACCCTTGTGTCTCCAAGCCCATAAAGCAGAGGTGGACACAGCCTGAGGAAGTGCAGGCACTTAATTTCAGGCTGAAAGCCACCGTGCAGTTAAGACGTGTATTGATCTGCGTCCTGTGTGAGCACTTTATGAGTGATTTCTTATGTAAGTGTCAGGTGAGAGGCATGAATAGAGACCTAATTAAATTGTATACAAAGTACATGCAGTAAATCTCCCTGGCAATGTCAGCCTGCCTTGGAGCAGCCCAGGAGAGGAGACAAGATGGCATAAATGAAAGATAAAGAAATACTAACAGTCTGCAGCAGCTTGGCTCATGAGACACTAATGTGGCACAGCTGGGGATGTCAAAGGAGAAAATGTGCCATTCCTGGGACATGTTCCACAGTCCTGAACCACAAAACAATGGGAATTTTGCTCTTAAATAAAATTTTGCTCTTAAATAACAGCCTTGTGTTTCTCCCCTGTGTCATAGCCATTATTCCATCCCTGTTTCAAATTAATGCAGTCTCTATCTGTGATCCATGCCAATAGGCTTTTATACCCATGGTAACATTGCAGAGACAAGGGGAGTGCAGAAATAATAGGGAAGTGAAAAAATGATTTTTTTTTTTTTTTTTTTGTGTTAGAGAACCATCAGTATTAGGACAATGAGATATTGTTTTTTTATGACAGTGCTACTGTCCTTTGAGGAGGAGTGGGCCCTGCTCACGATGAGCTGGGTGAAATACAGGATCTTCACATTCAGCTTTTGGATGGGCTGAACACCTCACAGCTACAATGAATTAACAGCTTTATGACCACATTTTCAAAAGCAAAGTGATTTTGGATGTGTCTATCAGGATGGATGAAAACAAATACAAGTTTTTTCTGCCTTCAGTCCTGGCTAGTTGAAAATTCTGGTGTGGACGTTAGACACAGCTGCTTTCTGCTTTTGGGAAATACCACAGCCAAGGTAATAAATATAGTGGAAATAAATACTACAATATATTGGCTTGGGCATAGCATGGCACTAACTTATCTCTACAGCTTTTTGGACTGGAGCTGGCTCGTGTTTCTGCACAAAGGAGCTAAGGTCCAGGTCAAGGTATTAAACACTGACTCCCCTGAATGACTACCCAGAGCTGAATTACAGCTGGCTTGGTTTGGGGATTTGGGGTTGTTGTTTTCCTTAGCTTCTCCTGAAGATGGGACTCGAGAGTTTTTCCAAAAGATAGCACTTCTTTCCTATAAGAACCTGGTCCAGAATCTGCACTGTATTCCCTCTAAACTCCTGCAGTGGTCCTTGGACAAGGAGAAGGCTATTCCCAGGCTTTTATCTTGGCCATGTGGCCTGGGACCTATTCCAATTTTACTCATCTCTTCATTAAGTCTGCATTGGGGTGAGAGTCTTCTCTTTTCCCTCTGGGTTTCCTTACCTTGTGCCCATGCCCCTCCTGGATAATGTGATGGAGCAGGGCATGCTAAGGAAATCTGCTCATTTGGAAAGCCAGTCATTAATAAGAATCAAGATGGCTTTACCACAGGGGTGCCAGCATCACTTGGCTGACAATGTCCCTTATAGTCCTGGAGAGATTTTAATGGATTGAACAGGTTGATGTTGTCATTTCCAATTTGCTGAACCATCTGACAGTGTTCCCAACAATTAGCACGTACAAAATACAGAAATGTGTTATCTTTTGCATTAAAAAAAGAAGACGGGAAGCTGCCTGGTCTCTGGAGTTGTATAACAACTTGTTATTCTGAAGTGCTTGCTTTGACTTTAAATAGATTTCAGTACACAGAGTCACCCTAACCTTGGGATAAATTTAGCTGTTGCCTGAGTCAGTAGCAGGGTTTGGGATCATTAAAAGCCCATCAGGAATTAGCACGCACTTCCTGCAGTCGGAACTGCTGGAGGTGCTGGTTCTGCTCCTGCAGCCCAGAGATGGGCAGTGCTGGCCACACGAGGGGCCAGGGAGCACTGCTGAGACCCCCACGCATGGTGCCAGTCACTGCTGAGACCCCCATGCACGGTGCCAGTCACTGCTGAGACCCCCACACACGGTGCCAGCCGTTTCACCTCCTCCACCTCTGCAATCCCCAGCCCTGCACAGCAGAGCACGGGAGGGAGCAAAGTGACTCACCCAAGGTCACACAGAGGGATGGACCCAAGCTCCAGGCACCTCGTGTCCTGGCTCCTGCAGGGGGACAGAGACAGAAGAGGCAAGCCAGGACAAATGAATGCTCGTGAATCAGGAGGTGCTTCCAGGGAGGTCATCCACTCTTGGTTGTTGAGATGAAAAGGTTGCTTTTGTTTCTGGAGTGGATATGAGACCATGAAATGCAGCTGTCAGCTAAGGAGAGACTGAAAGGAGCACCTCACATCAAAACCCTAAAGGCAGCAGAGATATTTTTTCGTGTGATGGCAGTTGCAGTCATTTTAGACCCACCATATCTTGTGTTAAGAGGAAATACATCTGCTGGCTCCTGACGTGGCGCTGTTGCTTGCACTGCCTGTGACATGAAGTCACCTTCTCTGAGAGTGGGGCAGATTGAGGAGGTTTTTAGCTCTCCAACAGGACGAGGGTTTTACAGTGAGTTCTGAGTGCCAAGCAGTAGGAGGTTGTACTCAGGAGAGGCAGGGTTCATCCCCAGGTTTTTCCTTCCCCACCCTCCGTGAGCATCTTGCACAGCTGTGTGCTGGGATGTGCCTGTGCTTTTGGGCACATCCTTTCTTCCTCTCCTGCTGAGGGGGAGAAGGGATTTGGGGAGCAACAGGAGGCTCGTTCAGAATGCATATGGCTTTTGTGGGAACCACAGAGGAAATCTGGCTTTAAATAAAGCAGCCAGGCTGGGCTCCATGATGTGCTCCCACCTAGGATGAGGGCAGGAGTTAGACCTTCCCCTGCCAGCCCCTGTCAGCAGGGAAGTGACCCTTATTTGTCACTGTGTGGCAACAGATGATGAATAATGGCTCAGGTGTTGCTACCTGAGGTAAGGCAGGTCCTGTAACCCAGGAGGTTGAAGCCTTGGCAGGCTGCATCCATCTTGGCACTGAGAGCAGCACTGGGAAACCAACACCAAACACCTCATCTCAGCCAGGGCACGGGGACAAAAACGGGAGAGGGGAGCCCCAGAACTGCTACCCGACCTTCATGTGTGCATTCAGCAATGCTCTGGTGGCTGCAGCTTCCCATGCTTCAGATTTCTGTATTTTTAACCTCTAGTGACCCTTCCAGGGCTTTGGTGCACCCACTTATGGCTTGTAGGATAAGCAGCTACCAAACGTTTGAGTGTTTGAGCATCAGTCTCATAGCCATGTAGGAAGTGAAGGTGTCCTCCTCAAGCAACCAAACCCCAAGCCAGGAGCGTAGGAAGATTTTTGTTTCTTTGCAGGTTTTCATGCCGCTTTTCCTAGAGACAGTTTTGAGAAAGACTGTCAGAATGTCTTCAACAAAATACTAAAGAAACACACTGGGAACTGCAAAAGCTCAGAATTGAATATAAATATGAACTGACAAGCTGCTTCATTTGGTATCATTAAACTTCACAGTTAGACTTTTTTTGAAGACCAAATTATCATGTAAAAATATGCCTGTAGTGTTAAACTTGAGATGAAAACTGCTTATTTTTGTGTTTAGTGTGGTAACTAGTAGAAGGAAAAGTTTCTGTGGTCTGACGTTTCATAGGGTTTTGATTTTTACATTCATAGCAGCTCAATTATGAATAATATTCATGATGCTGCAAACACATGGGGGTTATAAAAGTGAAGCAAACCAGGATGATTTTAAGATCATTTGATACTCTGAGGTTTAAACCAAAAGCTGAAAGCACAGACTAATGTAGCTGAGCAGCTGAGCTACAACATCCCGAGCAGGAGGAAAGAGCTCTCTCCTGGCTCAGCGCCTGCTGATGCACAAATATCCCGACTTTTAAACAAGAAAAGGGACTTTTCGAGGTTTCCCGGGTGTCAGAGGGACCCGAGTGACCGCTGGATGTCACTGTTAAGTCACAGAAGCACCCCGGGCACCCCGAGCGCTGCCCCCGGTGCCCGGCGCTCCGTGCCCTCGCCCCGGGCTGGAGCGCTCAGAGCCGGGACCGCCCTGGGCTGCGGGAAGGAAACGGCGCTTTGGGTGGTTTCCCATTATTTTTAAGAGTTGTGCAAAGTTCAGAGTGCTGAGGCAAAGCTGTTCAGAGACAGGGTGAGATTCAGGACAGCAAGAAAACAAAATGAGATCTGGCTTTCCCCTTCCTTTCAAACAAATCCCTGTACCCAAAGCAGCGCAGCTGAGAGCTGCCTGGGACGTGGGTTTGTTTGGATATTAAAGGTGTGGGGATTTGTAGGCTGCTTGATTTTCCTGCTATTAATGCTGCAGGAGTGAAAAAGAAAACTGATGTAATTCACTGGCACAAACAAACAGGCTTGATATTAAATCAGAGCAATGAATCCTGCTGTGACCTGGGTGTAGTCCTCAGACTTTTCTCCCAGTACGAGGATATGTGGATAAATTCCTTCCATATCTAAACACATGCTCAGTCGTAGAATCACAGAGCCATAGAATGATTTGGGTTGGAATGGGCCCTGAAAGCTCATCTATCCCACCCCCCTGCCATGGGCAGGGACACCTTCCACTATCCCAGGGTGCTCTAAGCCCTGTCCAACCTGGCCTTGGACACTTCCAGGGATCCAGGGGCAGCCACAGCTTCTCTGGGCACCCCGTGCCAGGGCCCCACCACCCTCACAGGGAAGAATTTCTTCCTCATATCCAAGCCAAACCTACTCTTTTTTGGTGTGAAGCCATTCCCCCATGTCCTGTCACTTCAGCTCCTTGGAAAAGTCCCTCTTCAGGTACTGAAAGGCCACAACAGGGTCAGCCTGAAGCCTCCTCTTCTTCAGGCTGAACAATCCCAATTCTCTCAGCCTTTCCTCATAGGAGAGGAGTTCAGTGGGTGTTTAGGTAGAGGAAGGAGTCTAGAAATGCCTTTCCCCAGGTGTCTCCTATTTCCCTCCATTCCCAGACATGACAACACATCTGTTTTCTGTACAAACTGTGGACAGTTTTTAATGCCAAAACCATTGGAACACGGGCTCATATTATCAAAGCCTCATCTAGGAGCAGGCTTGCTTGATGGCCATTTTTACTAGAAAGTAGCCTGTTTTTTCTTAGTATGCCACCACAGATATTTCCTTTGAAAGAAGGACTGTTCTTGAATTCACAATGGGCTGTGACTAACTGTGAATTTCAAACAGTTCCACATTTCATTGCAGAAATTTGTCACCTTTTTTCATATGAGGAAGTCAGTGTAGATGTTTGCTTCAGGCCATTCTAACTCCCCACTGGTCCCGAGGGGTCGGTTCTTGTGCTGTTCCCACTGATGCCAGCCTAGGGGAGCTTTTGGGAACAGACTCATAAGTGCTCAGTCTTTTATGATGGACAAGGTCATGGTTTCTTTTTCTTTTTTTTCCCCCCTAACACCAGTTTCCCATGACCTTGGCTGTGCCATGAAACCCCAGGAATGGGGATGGTACCAAGCACTCATCCTGCAGCTTGCAGACTTCCTAGTAAAACAGCCCATTCTTCCCAAAGCTCTAGGTGTTGATAAGATAAACCCTTTCCTGGGACTTACTTACCCCTCCCTTTGAACTGTGAGTCCAAATTCAGTTTACTTATTCCCTTCATTTCATGGATCCAAAATCAAAAATCTCACTTTTGTCCATTTGCCTTGATTGGTGTCAGCTGCAATAAAACATCACTGTGCCTCAACCCACAGAATGCTCAGCAAGGTGTTTGAGGCTAACCAAAGTGTTTCATTCTCCCCAATGGCTGTCAGCTAAAGGAAGGACAAAATGTTTCTCCAGAAGGGAGAAAACAATCTCAAGCCCTGAAATGTTTTGAGTGTATGTTTAAAAACAAAAGGTATGAGGAGGGCTCAACTGCAGCTCATCTCGCTGTCATCTCACCAATTTCTTTTATCACTGAGCTTCCTCCCTATGGCCCTGGCTCAGCTCTGCTCATTTCAGCCTCCTTCTTCTCCCTCTGATCTCTGACATTGCCATGGATCGTTCAGTCCATCATGCTGAGGGAAAAAATAGTCATTTCATGCTGTTGAGCATGGGCATTGAGAGCAGCAGTTACTAAAGCATGGAGAAATGGTTCATTTAAGTGTAGGGTACGAATATCTGATCCAGAACATTTTCCAGATCTGTGTGAGAAACTGGGGAATTTCACCCTGTGGTGAAAACCACACTGAATGTGAGGTGAACTGGGGAGGGAGCTGGCTTGGTGGCACTGCCCTGAAAACTGGGAGGAGGTGGGAAAGCAGCTTGCTAGGGAGACACCAGGAGACACAAATTTACTGCTAAAAGAGCAGGAGCGCACGCTAAACAAAAGTGCCAAAACTCCCCGAGAGGTGAAGAGGAGATGGAGAACAGAAGTGTTTGGCACTGTTTGTTAGTGACTGAAAACTGCACTGTGATGAGAAAGGATGTGGTCACTCACAGGAGATGTTCAAGGGGAAGGCCCATATGGAGATAATAATAAAAGAAGAGAAAAGGAGTGTCATGGTAACCAGAAACAGAACAGAAAGTATCCAAATCAACCCAGTAGTGGTGAAACATGAGCAAATCAAACTGAGGAATGGTAGACACACCAGAATAGGAGTGATCAAAGCAATCACCCCGTCCAGCCTGCCACCACTGCAGAAGATGTGAGCTCAATGTTTGACCCAGAGGAGTCTGTGTAACATCCTCCCTGCACCTGCAGCTGTGAGTTCCCCCTCACCATCTAACAGAAGCAGACTTTCAGTGAGGGGTAAAACCCCACAGCTGTAAAGTACCCAGGCAGAGCAGGAAGGATCCCTTGACTGGATGCATTCAACAGCAGAAGGAGATTGCTCTGTTTCCATAAGGAATGGGCAAGAAAATAAACCAGAAGGAAATCCCTAGTCTGGGGGGCAGCTCCCCTCTTGGCTCCAAATCTAGCACTCAGTATGCTCCTGGGTCCCCAAAGACAGGGACCAGCTCACCATAACTATACTGACTGCAAGACTGAGAAAGATATTCTTCAAATGAAGATTTCACAGACTGGAGAAAATGCAGTGAAAGACAACCTAAGAGTAGCAATTTTGATGAAGATGGCAGATTAGCAGTGGAGAGGAAATCAAATACAAGAGTCTGCATAGATGGAGACTATTCAGGGTCTTGCTGCTGCTGCAGAGGTTTGGGGAGGGACCTGCTGCCAGGCTGGTTTGTGTGTAATACCCTTGGGGAACAGAGGGAAAGGCTGTGAATCCTTTAAGCACTCAAATGCTTTCAGCCATATAATGTTTGGATTAGGATCCACTCGAAGGTGAAGCGAGCTCACTTGCTGAGTTCAACACTGGCAGAGATGTGCTGGTGCTTATTATAAGGTAAGAAGGAAAGAGGGAGTGTTCTTAGCACTCAATCAGTTACCCACAGGTGGAAGAGGAGATTCTGAATGGGGAAATGAAAATTATTATTATCTGTACAAAGCCAGTCTTCCCCAAATGACACTAATGGGGATAAGATATGTCTGGCTGCCAGCAGGAGGAAAACAGACTTTGATTTTGCATTAGGAGGTGCCAGGGGGAGCAGGTGGGAGCAGCACAAGGAAAACATGACTCCCTGGGGCTGGGTGCTGAGCATCCCTCAGAGCAGGAGGCTGCACCCCCTGCCAGGCTCCAGCACTTGGTCCTGCTCATTAGTGGCACAGGGACAGGAGGGAGCTCCCGGCAGAGCGGCTGCGCCGCCCTGATTAGGGGCAGGAGGGATTGATTTGTGGTGAATGAATAAAGAGGTGAGATTAAAGCACGGCTAAATGGTGAGGAAGAGGCAAGAGTCTGTGAGCGTTTGAAGGGCGTTGGCAGAGAGAAGGGCTGAATTAAGGTGGAACAGGGAGTTTTAGCTATGGGCAACAGGATGAAATCAAGAGGGGATATTTAGGTGTTATATAGAGGGGTTTACCTAAGTAAGGGAGCAGCCCAGAACAGCTGCTCCTCACTCACTCCCACTTTGTGCTGCACAAAGACTGCTTTGAGCCCTCTGCATGTGATGTGAAATAAGATGCATTTCTGCAGAATTGACAGTGCCCTTCGCACTCACTTCCATTTATTCCTCACCAGCCTCCCAGTGTAGACAACAAGTATTTATCAGTGTAACTTTCTTTTTTTAGGAGTGAGATTTAAGCCTGCGAAATAATCCCCTCATTGGACATGCAGAAGGAGCCACAATACTTGGCAGATGTGAAAACAAACTCGATGACAGAGAAAAGGATTTAAACAAGAGATCCTAAGGAAGGTCAGCTCCTGGGGTGGCAGCCCCAGATTAACCACCCTGGGGCAGACCCCCAAGCAGCCTCGTGCCTGGACATGTGCAGGCACTGCCTGCACAGCTGCTGCCAGGCTGGGTAGCTGCCCAGGAGGAGTTCATGGCATTTCCCCCAGCATTTCCCCACCAGGGTGAGGTTTTCCCTTGGAAGGGCAAAACGCTTCTGCAGGAGTTGCAGAGAACAATCTTGTTAGGGATACGCAGACTTAACTTCAACTCATCCATCTTAATAGGAATTATATCATTTTCCTTGATGGTTCTGATTTTCTATCCCATTAATAATAAAAAAGCTTCTCTGCTTATATATAATGCAATTCAACAATAAGTCTCAAAGGAGGATCAAGATCACTTTGGCTTTCCATCAATTTGATACTGACGCCTCTCCAGTTAAATAACTCGAGTGTGAGGAGAGCAAAAAGGGGCCAGGGATGCATCCCAGCACACACAGCTTTGAACCTGAGTCTTCCTGAAAGCAACTGATGCCAGTTGACTTCACATCACCTCCCAGAGGGTGTACCAGGCAGGGTAAAGCCTCTGTTTTTCACCTGCTGTAAATCAAGATGCCACACTGACTTTGCTGGAGTGAGGCTGTTCTCGACTGCCTGAGAACTGGGCCAGAAGACTCCGTGAGAAGGGTCTGTGGTTATTTCTTGCCACTATTAGATTTCAAATCAGTGTCTGGAAAAGGGCTTGTTAGTCAGTGTTTGCCGAATGGAATACTTCATGACAGCACTAATTAAAATAAATGGAACTTGACTTTTCAAGACGATGCTTTTTTATAGCAAAGTACAGTAGTTTGGAAACATCTTTAATTTAATTGCAAAATACTTTCTCTGGTTGTTTACTTAAAATTGTCTCCCATTGCAGAGCTGCACCAGTGTTTCTGGATGCACACTGATTTCGACATTTTACATTACATTATCAAGTTAATCTCCCCAAATCATTAACCCCCAGCAGGAAAGATTTTTAATTATGTAGATTCACCGAGTGTTTTTCAAGAACTGTATTATTTCCATGAGTTCAACCTTAATGTACTGTGGGGAGAGGGAGGGCACTGTCCTACACTTGACTTCATGAAACATAGGGAAAGAGGCCTCCTAACATACAGCAGATTTCAGCAAATATATCTTATCCACAACAGAAAACAGCTAATGTCCTGGAGAACCCCTGCCTTCCTGGGAAGTAGTGCTGATGTGCAAGAAGATAATTTAGACCAAACTGAACCTGGTTTTTCCCCTCTAACATAAAACAGTTTTATTCCAGTGTATCAGAGATCTGATTTACATCTCAGGATGTGGTCTCTGAATCAGACTGAAGCTAAAAAAGAAAGAGTTTATGATGGTTAGTCCTGCTTTTCTCCAGGTTAGAAAGCACATAAAATGAAGAGTAACATTGAATCCCACTCCCTAACATCGTGTGGGAAACAAAGAGTTGGGGAGATGATGGAGAAAGGACACTGCATTAATTTTTAATAATTAACACTACTGATAGATGTTGGTTCGAGCCCTCACCCAGCGCCTTCCCTCTCCTGTTGGGCATGGAGGTGTGGGCAGCCTTGCTCAGAGAGTCAGCAGGGACTCAGCAGCTCTCTCTGGGCTGGAGTCATGCGTGGAAAGGCTTCTCTCTGCAGGACACAAACACTGGTGTCTTAAGTGTTGGAAAAACCAGTGAGTCACAACTGGCAGAACACCATAAAACTGCTGATCTGCTCATCCAGATCCCTATTAAAAGATGAGCAGCAGCTGAGAGGAAACAATTGCAGGAAAGTGTGGTGTTCTCTCTGCTGATGTCACTGGTGGGCTGAGGAGCAAGGATTCACACCCTCAGATGTACACAGGATGATAAATGGTGACAATAATCCTACAGGAAGGGAAACGTTTGAAGTGCCAGGGCTTGTCCTCCAAAACAGATGACACCAAATTCTTCTGGCTTGTGCAGCCAAGCTCCAAACACAAAAGAGAAATGAAGCATTTTGGAAAGGTGAGTGCATTTGGATTTCTTGTGGGAGACACGTCCCACTCCTGGTGGCTCGGAGCCATGGAGACGTCAAAGCACAACTGAGGGCACTGAAGCTTTTTGTGGGCAACTGACTTTACTGTGAGAATGCCCAGAGTACTGAAGTGGTTCCTTCTGTGAGAGATTGCTGTGGGGGAGTCCCAAAAATGTATTGACAGGTGTTTCAGTATTTTACACTGCGTAACATGTCAGGAAAGTTCATGCAAACACTGCTGTGGTTTGTTTCCGGGTACCTGCCTCGTGTCTCTCCTCCTTCTGTCCTTGCTCCTTTGGAAGGCAGATGAGAAACAATGGAATAACTGATAGCTCAGGACTGATTTAACAAGTCTGAGTATTTTTGCAGGTATGTGTGGTCAGTGTAGTGCAATATAGATCCCAAGTTATGTCTTTGAATGCAGTGAGTCCGTGCAAAACCAAAAATTAGGCACTTTCCCTCTGAAACAGCTTTCATGCTCTCTATTCTGTAGTGATCCAGATCCATAAAACCCCAAGTTTATAAAAATTTTATGGCAGAACTACAGCTCCATTGCTACAGTTAATATTTCTACATTGAATATTGGGTGCAGACAGTAGTGGAAAACACATGGTAGCTTTTACAGGTGTAAAAGCCTTTTCCATGGCTACCTTTATCACAGAAAGTTCATTTCAAGTTTTATTTTCTTTATTCTTGTACCTGAAGCCTATGAAATCTCTAATCTGTCAGCCTGTGTGATGTTTTGCCCAGTGTTTCACACTGCTGTATCAAAGTTAATAACAGCATCTCTATCTACTGCTACAGACATCATTATTTATTTGCCCTGTGCTGCACTCAGAGGTCCCAGGTGCAAGCAGAGCCATCACTGAGCCTGTACCTAATTTAAACGTCAGTCTAATACCAGACAACCACAGCACTGCCCCTATAAACATGTGCTCTCTGATCCTGGGAACAGACTTAAACCCAGCAGCCCTTCAACACATTTCTGTCTTGTTTCACATCTTCCTTGCATTTCAAATTGGCCAGGACCTTACCAGAGACAAATCTGACACCACTGAGAGGAAACATGCTGTGTCTCTCCACTTTCCTTACCTGCCTGCTGCTCTTCCCAGAGCTGCAGGTCTGCTCAGGCTGTGAGCATGGGATGTCCATGACTGTGGAACTGGGATGGAAGAAAAGAGAGAGCAGAACTAAATCAGCTTGCAGGACCTGCTCAGTGCGAAGGCTGAGGGTTTGTTGTCACTGCTGGGTTGTGGCAGGGATGTGCTGAAGCATCCATAAGTTTTCCTCCTGGGAGATCTTCGGAGACAGCACAGTCTGGCCTTGGCAAAACGTCACTGTGTGTCTGCGTATGGGAAGAACACATCTAATTTAGAGAGCACAAAAAGTGCAATGTATGTGGAGTGGTATGAGGTAACTTTCCTTGATGGTCTGGCCTGATCCTCCTGAGGGTCTTTAGGGAGATTGGTGGCTGTTTTCTGGGTGTGCAAGCTTTATAACAGGGTCAGCAGGAATGGAGAGGGTTGCAGAGGTCAGGAAAAAGCAGTTGCTTGGATGTACTTTATGTATTATTTGACATAAATGAGGTAAAGACTGGGTACCTAATGGCAAAAAAAAAAAAAAAAAAAAGCTTGAACCCACTATCCTTTAGAACTGGCATAAATCAGGAATAGCTTGGAAATCAGCAGTCTGAATCTGCAGCTATTACCAGTCTTCCTGGGGTTTAAATGAAGTCAGAAGAGCTCTGCTGGTTTGCAGGAACTGAGGATACGTCCTGATGGAATCACACAAGCATGAATATACTGTAAGGCAAAAGAGAATTAGGCCCATTATTTTTAAAAAAGCAAAGCTTGATTAAGGATGTTCATATAGGTTTAGAAAAAAGAGCACTGTCACGCCTCACTAACTTTGCTGTTCTGCTGAAACATGACTACCAGGGAGGTATTACAGTGCCCTGGGATTTTCTTAAAAACCAATCAAGGCAGCGTGGTTTGGGGGAGGAGAGGGGGGAACAGCACTTTTGTCAGTGCTAATTGCAGGCGTTAATGGGAGCCTTAGCGCAGAGAACTGCCTGGCACTCTGCGGAAGTTGGAAGCACAAGTGCTCTTGGCTTTATGGGTGCAGACAGAGAGAGATAATTCCACTCTCAGAATGGAGAGGCAGGATCTGAGCTTGAGAGCAGACAGACGTGCTGATCACTTCCAGTGTGATCAGTTCAAGAACGGCAATGAATCGAGGGGGAGGCTCAGAAGGCATTTCTTAAGGTTGAAACATAATTAATGCAAATGCCTCCAAGGCTTGGTTCTCACTTTTGGGAAATGCAGAGCAAGAGCTTTATTATTTTTAAATGAATTGGATAAAACTTGAAGGCTAAGTCCTCGGCAGAGTTGCATCAGCAGCTATTTAACAGCAAACCACAATGTTGATGTTGCAAATTTGGCATGTGCTGGGAAAAAAACATTGGGTCAGGTCCTATAGAAAAAGAACCCATAAAGAGCTGTAGAAGCCTGCTGGGACTGGGGTGTGGACCTGACAGCAGCTTCACTGCCATGAACATGCAGGGACTCTTACAGGAGAGTCACTGGGGTGGGCTGCATCAAAAAATTCACTGTTAGCACTTGTCGGTGCCAGAGAGGAGGTACCAAACATGTTCCACACCAGCACTTCTCTTACAGTAATTTTGTTAGTCATGTTCCTCATCAGAGAGCTTCACTGATCGACTTCACACCATCCAAAGTACCTTCATGCTATCAGAGATGTTCAAGCACTTGAAGTTGATTCCTTTTTTTGTTTCTTTGAATTTTTTTTGTCTTTCTCTTGAGTGACAGCTCCCCCATAAATGTACAAATGAGATCAATATAGAATCTGACCACTGACATTTGCTGGACCTCTACTTGAATTCCCCCTTTAAGCAGTGTAGTGCAAACAGATCAAACAGCCTTTTAGATATGGTATTTTTTGTTACTTACCTCATCTCATCTTCTCTTGCTCTTGTTTCTATCAAATCTTCTTTAATACTGAAAGATTCTCCTACAGTGCAAAAGTTTATTTAAGTCCAGTGCCTCATGGCACCCTTGCATCCACATTCCCCCCTCTGACGCAGCTCCTCAGGCTTCCACATCCTCTGCCTCCCTTCATCATTTCTGGATAGAGAACATACAGTCAGAATATTCAGAATATCACAGGTCCCTGTCTCCGGGAAACCAGGCACTGCAGCTGCCAGGGATTTCAGCTAACACCACAGAGCTCCTGAAAAGTCAAGAGTCTTCAGGAGGGGCAGACATCTGCTGCCATCCCCATATTTTTTCCTTTCTCTTCAGATTAACTATCTCTGTCCCTCTGCACAATTTGCTTGCTAGAGAGAAAGCAGGATTAAAGGTGTTTCTACATTACCACTCTTTCAATGGGGACAGGAAAAAAAAAGGGCTTAATATAGCCTGAGAAACAAAGACAACAGCATGGGGAAGAAAGAAAGCACAGGTGTAATTTCTGGGCACAGTGAGAAGCCTTTTAAAAGCCCTTCAATGAGTAGTGTGTACATGTTTACCACCACTGCAGCTGACATATAGCCACAGGAGCACTGCACTACAGGGATCAAATGAGAACTTGTGGAGGGCTATTGAACACCGGGAATTTTCACAGTAAGGCAGAACAAAATTATTCAGCACTAGGGGGTTCTCTAATTTTGGTACACTTGGAAAATAAAGCAGTGCCTTTGTCCAGGACTAATATTTGCTCACCAATGGCCAAATCCATCCATTGCTTTTCTTAGCTGTGACCTGGGATATGTAGGCTAGCATTTGACATTTGGGCTGTTCAAGGAAATATGCAGAAATACTCACTCAAGGCTTGCTAGAGGACTTTTTTTTGATTCTATTTTGGTTTCTTTGCGTACCTAACTTCTCCGAATCGTCCCAGGGCTTACACTTTGGCATATATTTAAAAATGTAAATAGATTTTCAAGGCTAGCACTGAGCCTCAGGGAGTCTCCAGTGAGATAAACAACCAAGCTCATGAAACCCTTGAAATGTTTGCTGGGAGAGCAGAGGAAAACCCTCCTGAGAAGCCAATGGCTCCAGCCATGACTGCAAGGCCATTCTGCCTCAGATTTCACTGTGCTCCATTACAAACACTGCCATGCCACAGCTTTGCAGCCAAGCAGAGATTTCAGGGAGGAAAAGCCCAGCCACTCCTCCATCACAGGCATTTTGCAGTGGGTTGGGACTTTTTGCCTTGTAGGGTTTCATCCTGTAAGGGCCGAGGATGCTGCCAGCCCTGCCATTGATTGGAAAGGCTGCAGCAAGATGCCTCACAAGATGATCCCATTTTTATGGCTGAAATTACTCTATCTACAGCCATTAAGTACCTTTTTCTCCTCATTAAATTTTGATCGTTTCCTCTGATAAAATATGGTTCTGGAAGATTGCTGTTCCAGGTTCCAGCTTTTGCCTTGCTCCTGAGGCGAAGGTTTTAAAGGTGCAATCCTGCAAATTACTCCCCTAGTAAGGATTTTTATGCAAATCGTCCTGTTAACTTTACACAAGAAAGAGTTTGCTGGATCATGCCATTATCCCTAGGCTTACAATGGAAACACAACTGACCTTTAGCTGTAATGAGCACCAGTTAAAAAAAAAAGTGACAAAATTGTCTGGGTCTTTGCAAGCTGATACAAGCTGTGCCATGTGCTGGTAGGGGACAGATCTTCGAGCAGGGTGAAGGAGTTAAGTCATTTCACGGTGTTAGATAACAGCTAATTGACAGCAGATATAATGCATGTTGATAACCAAATGTAATTCAGCAGCTAAGAATGAAAGAGCCCAAATATCTGCTAAACCAAGCTGTATGGGAGTTATTATAGGAATGTTCCCAAAGCTTTTGCAGCTGCAGCAAAAAAACCCCCAAACCAAAAATCAAACAAAACCCCCCCTCCCTAAAACTGTAATATAGTACAAAAGAAAGAGGAATCAAAGCAGATGGTGCAGTTGCTGTGGAAGGTGCCAGTGCAATTGTGCCTCAAGTGTGGCCTGTTGAGTGTCCAGTGTGCAGTGGGTGATGAGAAATGGATCTGAGCACAGGAGTTGTGGCACTGGCCTTGTGGGATTACAGGCAGCATGGACTCCTTGGGTGAACGTGGGTGTGAGAACTGGGCAGAAGGATTTCTGATATTTTACTAAATTCAGTTCAGCTCTCCAGAGCCGTTAGGCAGGTTACCAGCACTGGAGGAAAAGGTTCAGGGTGCAAGTGGGTTGTCAGAACAATGGGCCTTGGCCCAGACCTTGACATCATCTACCTCTTGGTGCTTTTCCTCCCCTTTTAGCCCAAGGAGACTGTGGAAAAGGCCCAACATCTCTCAATCCACAGCACTGAACCAGCAGTGCCCCTGCCAGCAGCTGCCATGGCTCCTTCCTCCCTCACATAACCAGGCATTGATGTTATTAATGCAAACATTTCCCATCACTCTGCAGCTATAGCACAAACAGATCAGCACCACCATGGCCATTCCACGCTTCCCTTTGCTTCATTTCCACTTCATTTCTCCTCCCTGCTTGTGCCTGCCCATGACTCCTCTCCATCACTCACCCAGGGTCTCTTCATTTCCCTTGCACTGTTCTCTCCCTTTCTTCCCTCATCTCCTCCTGGTCCTTTGCCACCCCATTGTACAAGTGGCTTTTTTTTTTCTTCATTCCTTTCCTTTTACCTTTCCTCTCTGTCTTCTTTCTTTCCTTCCACTCTCTGATGGTATTTTTGATGCCTTTGCCTTGCCTCTCTTTTATTGCCCAGCTGCATTGCCTATTGTATTACTTGCCATTATCTCTAAATATATTTTGACATATTTCCCCCCTTTTTTGAGCCCGAATTTGTGTTCCCTTAAAGGCACCAGAAAGCACTAAGGGCTAGAGAGGGGAACTGAAAAACATTCCAGTAGTTTTCCATCAGCCTGTGTATAAAGCACTTCTTTTTCCACTTGATGAGAAAGCAGTAATCAGGTTCCCCCTGCATCGAGCTCTTTCACACAAAGAGGCTGCTGCAAAAAGAAACCAAATAGATTTCTGCCTGGCCTCCCCCTTATCTCTGCCTCGAAGCCTGGTGAACCCACAGACTTTTTCCTTGCTGTGGCTGCTGCTGCCACGCAAAGCACACACAAGGTGGAGGAGGATGAGCCTCATCCTGGCTTGGTGGTGCAGGTCACGGCTGAGATTGTGGATTGGGCCCTGCAATTCATTTCCCACCTGGAGAATTTAAAGCCTTGGTCCAATAGCAGGGAGAGGAGATCTCTTAACTCTGCAACAGCTGAAATGGTGTCAAAATGGAAGGTAAAGGGAGAAATGCTACAGTGCTAAAAGTAAGCTTTGATCTTCAGGTTAATCTCCAGTCCCTTAGGTTCCCACGTTCCTACCTGTGACCATGGGGTTGAAAAATGCTGCTGTGTGTGCAGAGGAAGGTTCCACTCTGAGGTGGCATGGGCTGAAATGCAGGTTTCAGTCTGTTAAATACAATGTGCTCCCCTCCTCAGCTTTGTCTCTACCAGCAAAAATCAGAGCAACCTCCAGGGACCACTTGCTGCTCCCACCAGGCGTGTTCCCAGCTCTCTTTCCATTCTGCACCAGCAGCCATGGACACAGCTGGGCTGGGCTGCTCCCAGCAGGGCCCTTCCCTGCACCACAGGGCTCCAGATTTGAGGGAGCTGGGTCTGTCAGAGCCCACCAGATTTGCCACAGATCAGCATATCCCACAGTGGAGGGGCCAGGAACACAGGCTGCCCTGGTACAGGTCTTTCCAGTCCCTATAACAAAGGGGCTGGAGTCCCAGGGGTGTCCAGTTTCCCCCTGAACCACCCCACACAGTGAGGAGGTGCAGGGACTGGTGCCCCCAGCGAGCCGGGCACTGCATCAGTGCCCCAAGCATTTCTGCAAGTTCAGAAGAAGATGAAACAAAACACAATCCTGAAATTATGCCTAATAAAGCAAAGGGAAAATGAGAACATACAGCCAGAAGGTGAAAGGCCCATTATAACAAATTTGGTCTCCTGTTTTTCTTTAAAATATAATTTCAGTCAAATGGATCTTATTTGCACGGTTGCAATTGTCACTCCATCTCTTTTCTGCAGCCACACAATACTTTTATCTCTGATGAGAAAATTCTGTAACTGCCTTTGTCTCATGCTCTACCTTTTCTACAGTCCTCTGCTTTCTTCCCCAGCACCAAATAAAATAAAATAAAATAAAATAAAATAAAATAAAATAAAATAAAATAAAATAAAATAAATATGAGTCCCTCATCTAAGGCTTGGTACCAGAGATTTAATGTTGACAATGTGCTTTGTCACTTTGGCTCTGGAAAAGGCTTACAAAAGCTTTATTAACAGGCTCATTAGCACGGCCTGATTTACTTCTGCAGACTTTACTCTTTTACTAGTTTCCAGGAGCATCAGCATCAGTTGCAGGGCTAATGAATTCACTCAGATTTGCATGCTAATGAAACTCCCATGACTCTCTGTGCTCCCGACTTCAAATCGATCTTTGCTGTTGCTTGAGGAATATTAATAGAAATAAAAGTAAAGGGGAGCACCAGGCATTGCAGTTGGACTTGCTGTAATCTAAGGCTGCTGTGCAATTCACATTTCATACATTACACTGTTTCAGATCTCATTTCTTTCATGCCTTATTGTCTCTAGCTGTGCAGGAGACAGCACCGTTAGGAAATTCCTGGAACAGGGGCTGCCCAGGGACTCAAGGGGCTATTTAGGAAAATCGTACTTGAGCTCTCAGTAAATGGCTTGGTCACCAGGAAGTGCTGCCATGCACCAGTGCAATTCCAGGTATTTTTCCCCAAACATATGGATTCCATTTCACTTTGACAGAAAACCTCCTGACCTCAGTTTCCTGCTGCCTGTGTGTGCAGTGCATCACACAAAAATGGGGTGAGGGAGCTCCCCTTAACCAGACCTTAACTCAGCTGGGTGAGGGGCTTGATCCAGGGCATCTCTGGCTTGGGAATGGAGCTGCAGCCATGAAGGGAGCAGAGACATCTCCAGTGACAGCACAACACCCTTCCCTGCTAGAAGCAATGAGGGGACCAGTACCAAATTTATTCCTCACGTTCTGGAAACCATTGGGAGCCATTCCCCCAGAGGTATCAATTCATTGCACTGCAGCTGCCAATATAGAAATTAATATATTTATATCATCCTGGAGCATAATGATTGCCATTTCACAGGCTGAAAATCAGTTTTTCTGAATGCCTCCTGAGCAGGGACTGCTTTGTTTTGGGCTGTTGCGAGAAAGGCAAAAGGGATTTGGAAGTGCAAGGAAGGATTCAGAGCCCCAAATCCTCTGCTCTGGTAGGTCTGTAGGAAGCCTTCCCCACAGGATCTCACTAACAGAGCCAACCAAAACAAACAGCTCAGCGATGTGCCTCTGTTAATTGGAGATGTTCCTCTCTCACTCCCGCTTCAATTTTAGCAATGATGAATGCTGGTAGTTGACTGAAGCCCTAGAAAGAAATCCCATTGTGCAATCGTGTTTTTACAAGAATATTTTTGGCTTCTGAAAGTGCACTTAACACATCCAAATTAATGGAAAAGAGGATTCTTCACTGAGCAGCCTCCCGTGCCTGCTCTTCTTAATTTGATACAATAGCAGAGCGTACATTGAGATTAAAATGCTCTTTTGGATGCTCAATGGCAAGAAATTATTCAGCAAAAAAACAGGGCACCATTTTCATGATATCTCTTGCGAGTGAGGATAATCAAAGAGCTCCATTTTCCTTGCTGCAAAAATAACACAATTCCTACATACTTCTTTTTCCTTTTTTTTTTTTCCCCCCAAACAGAAGTAAAGAAAATTAAATAAAATGTAAAGCAAGCTGTGGACTAATTATCTTTTTCTAGGTGAATTCATATTGTAAAATAGCCTATTGAATGCATAATGAGCATCATTACCACCAAGAGGAGGAGAGTGGAGCGGTCATCCCATCATTATCAGCTCTTATTTTGGGAGCAAAGCACTGCCAAGGTGAAGTGGATGCTTTGTGCCCTGGACACCGAAAAAACAAGCCAAGCTGAGAGCCTCAAACTTCTCTTTATATTCAGAAGCACCTGACCCTGCCTCCAGCTGTCCTCAGTGGGCTGTGGGATGCTGGTTGCAGCTGGACACATGTATTTGGGATTGGCAGCTCTTCCACCAGCGTCCCAGCTGGAAACAAAGGGCCGGGCTCTGTCTTCTGCTGTGGGAGTTTTGAAGGGGTAATGTGGGTCAGGGCACTCATCAGGGTGGATGGGACAATTCCCATCCATGGCCTGGTGAGGTTTTTTTGTATTTATAGCAGTGTTCCCTGCAAAGTGGAATGATTTCCTGGGAGAGGCTCAGCCCGGAGCACCTTTTTCCGCCTGGGCTCCAAGCTGGGCAGCTCCCACAGGCTGAGAGTGACTGCCTTGGCTTTCAGCAGGGCCCCCCTCTGCCCTACTCACACGGGTTGCTGCCCCTGACCTCACTGCAGACCTGGGGGGCTGCAGGAAAAACTCCCATTTGCCCTCCCTTCCCATCTTTCCATCCAAATGGATGCCAGGCACTAAGCACATGCATTGCACTTTCACAGAGATGAAAATACTCAAAGAGACTAAAACACTCCTAAGTTAGGGATGTTCCTAAATGGTGTTCCCTGCGTATTTTCCCTGCTTTCAAGTGCTTCCATGTCTGGATGGCACTGGTACAACTGAGGAGATGGCCACAGGGGACAGCTGCTCCCCATGTCCTCCTTCCAGCCTCACCCTCAGTTCAGCAAATCTGTTTCGTGCTCTAAGCCTAAGAGGACATTTGTAGCAGTTCGGCCTGGATCAGCCTGAATGAAAACATCCAATCAAGCCCTAATTGTGACAAATTATATTAGCCTGTAGTTGAGCAAGTTGCATTGCAGCAACTTGATTCAGGCTGTGCTTGGGAAGCCAGGGGAGGCTGAAGATGCCCACACACAGGGAGATGTGTGTGCAAGGGCTGAGCTTCCCCCTCCACCCTGCTACTCCTCCTGTGGGCAGACTCATCCCAAAGTGCTGATGGGCTCTCACCTAGACACGCCCAAGGTATTGAGGAATTAAGCAGGTTAGTCCCACTCCATGGAACTCACAGCTCAATGCTGGCTGAAGGACCTGAGGAGAAAGAGCATCTGGCTTGTGACACGGGAAGCTGCTAAAGTGAGGTGCAAAGACAGAGGAATGTGATGGGATTGTGTGTCCCTGCCTCTTTACTCCCCATTCCTGCGAGGAAGATTCATTGGACCTTCAAATGGCTTTTCTCTAGTGCAAAATATGACAGTGAAGGAAAAAAAAAGAAAAGACAAGAAGGAAATACTAAAATTAATTTCCCTACATGACATATTTTAAAGGGCACTGTCAATTTGCTTTATAATTACATTTCTAAATCACTGGAAGATTACACTGAAAGGTGAACTTTACAAAACCTGAATATTTTGATTAATTTTTTTAAATTAAAAACCTTTTTTTTGGGATTTAAGTACAATCCTTCTTTGCCGTAAGCCTGTGTAACAGCAACAGCAAGGAAATGGATAGGATATGCTACCCTTGTTCCTGCTCATTTGTACCTCTCATTTCCCACTAAGGCTACTAAACCTCATGGGATTTAGCAGCTCCTTCTCTAAGGATGAGCAGCATGGTTAAGCACAAGTGCTCAGGTTCTCCCAAAATTTTGACACTGCCCTCATTCCTCAGGATCGTGAGAAAGGGCTTGAAGTGTTAATATTTCAGGCAAGAGGTTTATTTTGCTATCCAGTTTTTGAGCCCTTCCAGATATCCCCATTTCATGCCTTCAGGCTTTTCTCTGCAATGAGGAAGGCTCAAGGTGTCTTAGCTGAGAGCTGAGCTTCTCACCTTATCAAATTGCTCCAGGTCTGAGAGAGAAACCAGGCATCAAGAAAATCAGCACAGAGATCTCCAGCTCTGCCTTTGGGGAAAAATTTCTTCTGGAAGCAGTGGAATGAACCAGAGGGATTCAATCCTGCATGGGTGGGCACCATCCTGGTGCCCCCAGCCTAAATTCCACCTCCTTTGCCACACTCTGTGAAAACAAAGCAAATCTTGGCTAAATTTGTGCTGTAGCCACTCAGGGGACACCCGTGAAAGGCACTGGGTTAAGCAGAGATGTGATTTAAAAGTGCCCTGGCTAAAGCACATTAAATTTTAACATCACCACTCCACGTTGACATGGGGCTGTTTTCACCTGAGCTGCTTTTGCTGCGAGATGAAATCCGGGTCTAACTGATTAACTTTCCCACCTGAGCTGACTCCCTGCCTCATCCTAACAAGGTACAAAAATAAAAGCACAAAGCAGCTCGAGATTGTAGTGGTTGTAGGAAATGATGGAGCTCCCCGTGCTCATCCACCACAGGAATCTATATTAGGTTTTTCACAGTCTTACAAGCACAATGAGCTAATGCAGTCTCTCAGTGCAGGTGAGATTTATTTCTCTCTTTCTCTAATATATATGGGCCCAGATTCTCTGCTTGTTTAATCCACTGGTTTACATGGATTTACAGCAGATATTGGCATTTGATCTATGACTGGGCTTGGTCTTTTGGCTCTAGCTTGAGTGAAGGAATAAAGTTCAGAGGACAAATTAATAGAGAGAAAAATTAGCTTTTCGTGTATTGAAGACAACAAAATTGCAGTCTGCTATCAAATAATCATCTAAATAAATAACCTTGAGAAAACCAATTACTTACATAGGAGGAAGCTATTGGCAGAGGTGTGAGTATCCTCCCGCTGCACCAGACTGAAAAGCCAATATTTATGCATAAAATGGAAATCTGGTTACTGAAACAGCATTGCAATTCACCCATTGTAATTAAAAAAATAACAATCACGATTCAAGATAATCCTTCAGGTAATCAAAAGCAGGATCAGCAGCAGGTGCTGGTACTGAGCCGTGCCCTTGCTGGCCAGTCCCCAGCACGGGCAGTGACAAAGCTCTGACTGCCAGAGGTGGGAGGTGGTGGCAATGTGATGGCTGATGGGGTTGTTTAGCCCAAAGGGACATGAGGCATTAACCTGGAGAATTTGGGGACAAGAAAAAAAAAAAAAAAAGCAAATCTCTACCTACAACAGGGTTCCTCACATAATCTATTCATATGTAAACATATGTGTGTACAGCTCATTTGAACGGGTTACATTGGAAATTTAGGCTTTGTGGCTCTGAAAGACAAAAACCATCAAATGATTTTGCTTCTAATATGAGCACGTTAGTGATTTTAACAGCATTTGGTCTACTGAAACAAGATAAGGCCTGGAATAATAAGCAACAGTTCAAAGATTTATCTAAATATGTTTGGCAGTTCCCCCGCCCTGTGCCTCGCGATGTGAACATCCCACAGTTGAGACCATACCCTGTAAATTACCACCCTCTGTGGGGTCCTCACGTTGAATTATTCCAAATAAACAAGGCCAAATGCTCTCAACTTAGCCAGAGATAATCAACTAATGTAAAGCAATTTCCAACAGCTCTGTTTTTCTGCTTCAGGCTCTTCAAAAGACAAACAAAGCCATATAGAAAACTGCCATGGAAAGGAAGAAGAATTGTCACCTATTGCTTGTTGGTGCTGGACCAGCTCTCGTGTGTGCTCCTAATTATGAGGATTAGCAGTGTTGGATACCCAGCCCCAGCCCCCTCTGGGATTCAGCAGCAGCAGCAAGATGGGGCTCAGAGACCCCTGCATGGTGTAGGAGGCTGTGGGGATGAGATCTTTCTCATAAGTCAGGCAATCCATCTCCTGGTGGAAAGCTGCAGGAATTAGTTTCACTTCCAGGGCTTTTTAATTACACTCAAACACGAGTCAGACAAATAAGTTGCATTACCTGCCGAAATTTCAGATCGTGGCACTCTCTCCTCCAAGCATTGTGTTTGCTGTCTGCATTGACTTTCAATTCAAAGTAGCCATTTCTTCTTGTAGCACAAGACAACAAATTTCACCGTATATTCAGAAACTCAGTGCAATGTAGATGAAATTCCATAATTTACATAATCAACTTCTAAGCTGAAAGTTCTGGGTTTAGGCAAATCCCTGAAATAGAAAGGGTTTTGCTTTTTTCTTTTGTTTTGGAAGGTATGACACATTATTTTGCACGAAATTGTATAATTCTGCCTTGCTATTTTCAGTATACCCCATTATCAGTCAAACTAATAGGCCTGGAGAATGAAACCCCCAAAAGAAATCCACCACATTAGTGAAATAAATACAGTTAATGATGATAATTAAGTCACTGGGGATAATTGAGAGATTATCCAATTACTATCTATAATTCTTTGGCTTGCAAATAAGATAGGAGTGTATAGAGCTAATCCATTCTAGCAATAATAATAATAATTAAAAAATTAGTAGGGGGAAAAAGCCCCCTAACCCACAAATTATTAGATTTCTTCACAACTGGAGGTATTTCGTCAGTTTAATTGCCTAGTTGGAGAGTTTTTCTAGACCGGAGTAATTTTTTTAGGCAGCTGTTGCAACACTGGTCTCTTGAGGAGGAGGAGGAGGAGATATTCTGGGTCACTGAATTCCCTGATGCAATTCCTGATTCCCTGGAGAAGCCCTGCTGTCCCCTAGACCCAGACTAAGATGGACACGTGTGCTCCTAGCAAAGGTCTTACAGTCACTACAAGTGAACTGATCCAAAACAAGAAGAGATGGGGTCAGTCCAGGGCTGTGCTCTGGGTTCTGATGGTGAATTTAGGACAGAAGCCTTGTTCCAGCAGGCTCTGCCCTACAAAAAGCCCCTCAGGTCCCCCATGGGCTGCAGTGCCACTCTTTTGTGATGGTTTTGCAGACATGCAGTCGTGCTGTCACAGAGCTAAGGAGAGGTGGGTGACCCCCCTGGCCAGGTCAGGTGCTAAGGGAGGTTTTGGTCCCAGATATTCCTCAGTCTCTGCCTGCGTCACAGTGGCTCGAGTTTTCTGATTTAGCTAGTGGATTAGGGACAAGAGCCAAACCCCAGGAGAAGACAGCAGCACACTGGGTAAGTTTGTACACTCAGGGACAGGCACCATTTTTTGTGAGGTAGCTGCATTTTTTTTCTCACTTTCAAGCATTTGTAGGGCCCTGCTTGGCACAGGTAACTTCAGGAGATCTAAATATGGCCCCCAGCAAGTCAATTAAGGATGTGTTTAATTTTAACGTGTGCACGGTTCCTTTGGATCTCATCCATGGAAATCAATGGCAGGGCTGCTGGTGGTTTGATTGGCTTCGGATCAGAGCCAGCAATTTTGATTGCAGAGATCGAATGCTTGAAATTAATTATATGACTAATGCTTCACTGGATTAGGGAATCAATTAATGGAAGTGGGGTGCTTGTTAGCAGATTTCCATTAACTTGCATGCAGATTTTTTTTCCTAAACACAAACTGCATATTCATTGCCCTTGAATGCATTTAGGTAAGTTGGAAAAAATAATAAGATGGTTGAAATAACCAGAATTTTCTAATGAAGCTACTGAAAGGAGTGTGGGATTCTGTACTGGAAATCAAATCCTTGCATTGAAAGACCTTGTGCCAACTCCTCATACCAAAAAGATAAGTACCAGAAAGCTTTTCCAATCCTATTTATGCCAGAAGCTCTTCAGTCTGGGATTGACAGACCTGGAAGGTGATCACTTTTACAAGCCAATCAAAAGGATCAGAAATGAGGTAGCAAAGTACAAGACTTTCTCCACACATCTTTTCTCATCTTTGAGTAGCTGCTGGAGGGGAAAGCATTCTTCAACACTTCAACTCCTGCTTAACACAGGCAGCTCTAACTACAAGAACATCCCTGCTCCCACCCCTATCCAGTCCTCCCAGCCCAGTAAAGCCTCATTTCATGCTCAAAGCTCCCTGTGGACTGTAAAAACACCCCCGAAATCATGTTCTGGCAGGTGTAAACACCCTCTGCTGAGGCCCAGAAGATGCTGTAGGAAAGGATGGCTCCTTGGGAAGGTCCCAGCCTGCCCAGCTAGCACAGGCTTGGATGGGCTGCACTTTATAGCAGGATGGTTTTATTCCATGGCCACAGATTGAGCCCTGGGCTCTGGAGAAATTCCAGTCCTAATGGTCCCCAGAGCCCTGTCCCCAGTGCTCCCCCAGCCCTGGGATGGGAGCTGCCCCTGGGCTGGTCCGTGCGTGCACAGACGGCTCCTCTGTCAGAGCAGAGTATTAAGCCACAAAATGTTTCTGTAAATATTGTTTCACACTTGGGTGAACAAAGCATGCTTTTATCTGAGGGAGAGCGCAGGGTGTAAATTACATTTTAATTGAGGAATTGGAAATACCAGCTTTTGCTTTTTGTGTTTTTTTTTAATTTTTTTTTATTTTTTCTTTTTTTGTTGTTGTTGTATTGTTACTGGGGATAGCTCTTATTGAAGCTCCCTGCAATGAGCCCACTCTCATTTCTGCAGACTTTCCCACCTTCCTTCTGGCTTGGCTTGCCTGGATTCTCCTCCTCCTTCCTAGTGAGGCTGTCTCCAGGCCCGTGAGCGTTCCCAAGCCCTGCTCAGTCACAGTTTGGCACTGTGCCCCTGCAATGTTTGCAGCTGGGAATGGCTGGTCTGGCACCCCCCGTGCCCTGCTGCCCCTGCCCTCCTCGCTGCTCGGCAGGAACGAGGGAGGCTGGCAGTCTGCTGAGACCCCTCTGTGCTACTCAGGGGTGTAAATCACTAAAAAGGCTCCTGGGAGGCATGAAGTGTTTTGTGCTGTGCAAGCTGAGTGGGATTCCTCCCTCTCTCAGAGCAGCTGGCACTGCACCCCTTGAGGGCTCACAGGAGCATCTCTCAGGTTGGCCACCCAAGTGCTGCCAGCCATTCCAGCCATGATGTGGTGCAGATGTTCTTTCTCCCCCACTCTAAAATACCACTGAGAAGCTGCAGTTGCAGCTGGGAGCACAAAGGAACACAGGGTCATTTAGGTTGGAAAAGACCTCTGGGATCATTAATTCCAATTAACCCAGCACTGCCAAACCCACGTCCCCAGGTACCACATCTACAAGTCTTAAATCCCTCCAGGGCATTGACTCCACCACTCTCCTGGGCAGCCTGTGCCAGTGCTTGATCACCTTTCAGTGCTAATATCCAATTTAACCTCCTCTGGTGCAACTTGAGGCCATTTGCTCTCGGCCTATTACTTTGGAGATGCTGACCCCTATTTTGCTACAACCTTCTTTCAGGTCATTGCAGAGAGCATTGTAGAGAGGTCTCCCCCAAGCCTCCTTTTCTCCAAGCTGAACAGCACCAACTCCCTCAGCTACTCCTCAGAGAACTTGTTCTCCAGACCCTTCCCCATCTTCACTGCCCTTCTTGCCCTTTGTTGCCCATCTTAAGGCTTTGTTCATTTTCAAAGGTCTTTGCATTATCCTCATCTCTCACAGGTCACTGCTGTGCCCCAAAGGACCACTGTTCATCTAAGAGTTGCCAGGAGTGTGGGATCCTGTAGGATTTCTCTTTGTCCTGCTGGTGCAAACAGCCAATAGTTCATAGCCCAAGCAGAAAGCACCCTGGTTTCTGGAGTCTCAGAACCAAAGAATCCCAGAAGAGATTGGTTGGAAGAGACCCCCAAGATCGTCCAGTCCAACCCAGCCCTAACACCCCAACTAAACCCCAGCACCGAGTGCCACATCCAGTCTGTTCTTAAACACACCCAGAGATGGTGAATCCACCACCTCCCCGGGCAGACCATTCCAGTACTTTATCACCCTTTCTGTAAAAAACTTTTTCTTAATATCCAGCCTGTATTGCCCTTGGTGCAGCTTAAAGGCTGTGTCCTCTCATTCTGTCAGTGCTGCCTGGAGAAAGAGACCAACCCCACCTGACCCCACCACCCTTCAGGAAGCTGTAGAGAGTCTCAGAAATGCCCACTTGCTGGGAAGCTCCTGCTTAGGAAGGGAAGTGGAACACAACCTCATTCAGGGCAGTCAATGAGCCGTCAAGCACAGGAGTTGGACGTGGCCAGACAGGAGGGAAAGGCAGGAAAGGGAGCAGAGGATGGAGCCAGCTGTGCTAAAGCTCTGCTGCTGGTGGGCAGCTTCTGCTGGAAGGGCTGGAGAGAGCCCAGGCTGGAGGCAAGAGCTGCATCCCCTGCTGGGGATGGAATGGGAGCACGAAGCACTTCCAGCTGGGAGCTCAGAACTGAATTGCAGATTGCACCCTCCTGCTCAGGGGGCTGAGTCAAGCCCATAAGCCAGCTAATCCTCACAACAGGCTTTTGTAAGGCTATTTCCTTCTGGGGAAATGTATGATCTACTGATTACACAGCATCCCAACATGCCAAATGTATGCTTGAAACCAGTAAACAATAAATATTTAATTAGCCGGTCATTTTGACTATAACAACAGACAACAATTAAACTGGCTTTTGATTTCCCCTTCATTTAGTTGTCAGTCTTGTATAGTCAAAGTTAAATGCCAACTCTTGCCTTGACCACAGCCTTTAGTAAGGCTGTTAAGAGAATATTTAGGTTTGATCTGAGCTTTTGATCTCTGCCTCTGATTTCTCCCGCCTTTGCACCAGTTGTAGGCATGACTCAAATACCATTAATTTAATGTGGGCTGAATGTGAACTTAGAAGCTTATTCTTTCTAGCCTAACAGTGCCAGCCAATATTTCAGAGAGCAGTCACACTTGGAAATACTATTATGGTTCAGCCTGAAACTCCTGATCTCCTCTGCTGCCATCAGGACTTTGGTCACCTCACAGGTCCCTGTACACCTGACACTTCCCCACAGACACCTTCTTCCAGCACCATCTCTCTGTGTTTTCTTCCTTACTGCTCCTCTGCTGTGTGTCTGCAGACCTTCTGCTCAACCCCAAAGATTCTTGTCTCCAATGGAGCGACCAATTTCTAAATGGAAAGGGGAAGAAGAAAGACATTTTCCAGCACCAAATTAAATTTTCCCGACACCTGCTTTTGCATCCACAGCTTCTGTATCCCAGCTTATCTCCCCACTCTTTGTCTTTGGTGAATCACCACATTTTTCAGGTGGAAGGTCACTTTGGCAGGTTTGCTGGGGAAGCCTTGGTGTGGAAACCAAACTCTCCTTCCTTATCAAACCTCTCCCATCCTGTGTTAACACCTAGATCCAGAGCAGATACTTGGCACTGTGGGAGGAGGCTGAGGTGGGACCTTCTGCCACTGGCAACACTGCATCTACCCTCAGAAATTAAGCAGGGCTTCTCCTACACAGCTGCCAGCCAGGATGTGCAGTTAGGACAGGGGACTGAATGTGGATTTTGTCTGGTTGAATTCAGAGCACCAGACTGCAAATGAGGAGCCTTGCTTGTGATCAGAGTTCTCCTGCTGGATGGCCTCTGACTGCAGACAAATCATTTCACACCTGTTCCCCTTTCCATCCTTTCTGGGTTGTCTAAATGAATGTGTGATCTTCACAGCACGTTAATGTCACCCTGATGCACCCAAAGGACATTTAGCACTGTGCAGCCCTGACCCTGTTTGAGACATGGAAGCACTGTTTTAAGGGATGGCATTATAAATATTGCCCCTTTTTGCATATGTCCCCTTCACTACCACAACGTAACATCTGCCCAAAATCTCCATGTAATGCCAATCTTCTGATTCAAAGGTTTTAGCAAGTCTTGTTAGATTTTGGTGAATACCAAAGTTGGTTCCAATTTAATTTTGCCTTTGTTGAGAAATGAAAACAGAGCCCTCAGTCTCCCCATGGAACACAGGTAGCATCCTTCAAAATAAATGGATTTAATTATAAAAGTCAGCTTTGGATCAAGTCTGCTCTGTTTAGACCTACTAATCAGAGAGTATTTACAGAGTCATGAGGACCTGATAAAACGTGTACACAGTTTTAAATATCCCATTGTAATGCATTGTAAACCTTAATTTAAAACAAGACAGCTTAAAAGCTTTATGGATTTGACTGATGATACACCCTCTATATTGATGGCTGAACCCAGCATGCTGTTATTCCTGCTTTCTCTTGCTAACAACAAAGTTCAGAATGATAATATATTTTATAAAAAGCTTTACTATTATGCTGCTGCAAAAGTGACTTTAAATAACGATAATAGGCCTGAACCACAACTTCACACAGAAACAGCTCTGGAGAAGATGAATTTCCATACAGCAGGCATGGAGGCAGCACAGGGATAATGCACCAGCTCTCCAAAATATTAGCATCCCACAAAGCAAAAGATGAAAGCATTTTGGAACCTGAGTGGATCCAACCCTCCTTTCTCCAGGAATGCAGCAGGGCTGGCGGGGAGCTCAGAGGTGTGTGACCCTCCAGCAGGGTCACGTCCCAGGACACCAAGCAGTCTGAAACCCTGCTAGCAACACTGAGCCTTCTCCCCATGAACAGTTCCTCTTCTATGTGGGGAAGAGCAAAGCCAGCAGTCTGCTTTAATAATGCAGAATGAATGAATTAATTTTCCTCTGCTAATCCTGGCGTTGTGATGGGATATAACAGAGCCAGCACCCAGCAGAGCAGCAGCTTATTCACATGAGGTGCTGCATTCCTGTCCTTGGGGAGGAAGCTGGGTCTGAAAAAGCACCTTCAGAGCCTTTGTTCTTCCTTCTCTCAAACTTCTTGGTGTCAGATGAGTGGGATTTGGCCAACCTTGACTGGGAAGCCCCACTTTGCTGTGTGCTAATTCCTGCACCTTTGAGATCCAAACTTATTCGAGATCATCTGAAGAAAGCTTGGAGAAACCAGGAAATCATTAGTTTGCAGCAAGAAACTCTGTCCAGCTCCCACAAATACATGGAATATGCACAAAGAAGAGCAGGGAGCTCACAACTTCCAAAGGCAAGAGCTCTCCCAGCTCACGGGTCTGACCCCAGTTGTGGGTGAGACCATGGGGTGTTCTTCAGCCAAGTAAGCAGAGGGACAGTCACCTTCCCACACCTGACACACTCCTGTGCAAAGCTGAGGGGCAGCTAATCACATTCAATTAGAGGTAATTCTACCAGGAGCAAAAATTCACCCTCTGCAGTAACTGGGTTAAACAAAAAGCTGCAAAGGAGCACTGACAGAAAAAGAATTTTTACATTTAAAAACTGACATGATTTATTCAAGCAGTGAGGAATGGTGAATTTCAAACTTGGGAATGACACAGGTTACAGGTTGTATGAATTAATATAACGATTCCACAAGGCAATAAGTTGAAAAGTTGACAATCACTCTTAAAATACTATTCAAAGACTTAAATTAAACAAAAGAAGTGTCTACAGTCAAAAAGACTTCTTCTAAGCTTTGCATGAAATACTGTCCAACAATAAAATGTCGTGTGCAGCCTCCTGAACAGCCAACAATTTCAAATTCTATCTTCATTCTTGCATTTACCGTGGATCAAATTTATGCCTATTACGTTATCACCAGAAAATACACTATGCAGCAAAAAATACATTATGTCAACAGCAGCTCAAATTGTGAGGCAACCTTCAAAGGGGGAATTTCCAAACCCGTCCCTTAAGAAATTAATTGGTTATCTTTATAGACCATATAATTAACATTTCTGTGTCTTTACATTTGTAAAGCCAGCATTTGTGTTCAAATTTACCTTGCAAACTCCATAATTATAATACTTATGTGTGTGAAAGCTGCAGTTGGTAGTTTCAGTGTCTGGCACATTTTTAAAAGTGAGAATTTATGATCTCATGAACTTCCCCATTGTAACCCAGATTCCTTGCTCAAAATGAAGTCAAAACAATTCAGCACCGTAAAATTGTGCAGTTTTATGTATGTTATTAGGGGTGTATTTTGTGGAAGTAATAACAAGATTGAGGTTGAAATCAATCTCCATTTCCTATTACATATACACACAGGTACAATGAAATGCTGATTTTTTTAAAGCAATGAACACATACACAGGCATGTATAAACAGCTGGAAGACTACCAATATAAAAAATGTATTTGTGTGCAGGAAACAGGATTGACAAAGACCCCGCTCTTCTCTGGAAAATAGAAGATTTGAGGTCTTACCTCCTTCATTCAGGAGAGATGCTGTATTAGAGAGAAATGTGTAGAAACGCAGTGAAGGGAAGCACCAACAGCTGCTGGGATGTTTAGACCCAAAAGGGAGGGAGGCTCTGAGGACATTTACTGGGCTGAGTCTCATTAGAGAGATGCCAAGTTTCTTGCTCCTGATGTGGGTTTGGTGTTGGGTAAATATTGTGTATTTCCAGGTTAAAAACTACACCCTCTGCTCCTTGTAGGGTCTTCAAGATCTAAAGTGCTGACAGAAGCAGCCAAGACCTTTGGTAGGCACCAAAACTATTTTATGCCCAGACAGCACATTTCAGAGGTGTGATTATTATCATTGCTGGGCTAAAAATGTGCTAGGCAGTTCATGGAACAGAAGACAAAGCTCCACTCCTGACAAGCTTGCAATCAAAGGTGCCAATTTTGGAATTTTGTGTACACAGGGATGACAGTGGGAGTACAGAGGTGCCACCAGAACTGTGGGACCCCAGGAAAATGTGAAACCCAAGGCTGGGGAGGAAGCTGTAGGGATGAGAAAAGCTGAGCAGGACCCTTGCATGGAAATTTTTACTTCAGCAGTCAGTAAAAAATTTCATAGTAGTCTCTTCTGGTATTAAAATCTATGAATTTGGGAGAGAGGGAAGATGAGTGAGATGGGAATTTATGACTTAAGTTTTTGATTTTACATAGGTATGCAGACTCTGGGAAAGCTGTACTGCTGATTTTTAACTGTCCCTCAAATGGACACTAAATATTTCAGTACCAGTAGTTCATCATTGTTTTCCACCTTAAGAGAAATTACCACCTTTTGCATAAATGTTCCTTACTGAGCCATGCAGTTTTGGGAAAATTTTCTTTTTTCCTTCCTCTCTTTTTGTCCTTTCATCTATGAATCCTGACAGTTTTGGGGTTTTCTCCATTCCCCCAAGTTCATGTGCATCTGCTGTCCCAAGACACACCACATTTAGAAAATTGATCATTACCAAGTGGGTTTTTCCCCTCTTTCCTGGTGGAGAATAGAAAGCAATTTTTCAGGTATCAGCTACAGCTCTATAGGCACCTTTAGATCACTTCATTTTCCTAGTTTCAAAGGGCCACTTGACAAAAGTTAATTAGAATATTGCTGTCTGGGATGGGGAGGCCCACTGGGAGATGGTGGAAGCATCTCATTTCTCACAGCACTTCAGCCAGAAAGCTTCCCAATGTGACTTTTATTATTAATAAACACACCATACAATAATTATAGCACACTATACAAAATTATGCCTTTTACAAGCAGCACGGATTTGAATCCTGTGTTTTTAAGCCTCCTGCATCACTCTGAAATCAAGTTGCACCGTGCCCCAAATGCTCACCCTGGAGGTGTTGCACACACAGAATTACCACCAGTGTCAATAATAATGACAACAATAAACAGAGATGTGAGTCCAGTGCAGAAACTCGCTCATGCTGGGGCAGCCTGGTGTGCTCCCACACACTCAGCTTCATAACACATTAGTTGCTTAATTTGGTAAGCAAAGAGGACTGTGAGAAGGAACAGGACTGGTTCCCCATCTCACACATTTTGTGGATTTTCCTATATTTACTCCTTTCCTACCCGCTGTTCAAACTGACCTACGAGCCAATTGATCAGGAGAGCAGGGGAATAAACTTCAGCCCAAAAATCTTAACAAAACAGAGTAACTGCCCAAATAAATAAACAAACCCCTGACTCTGGCACATGTTGTGTGGCCATTTTCCCTGGGGAGTCTTTAGTAAAAGGACACAGCTCCATCTCCCAGGCTGGCCCCACGTGCCACTGAACAAAGCAAAACCCATCCTGACACCAAGGTCCTGATAAACAACTTACATTTGTCACTAAATAGATGCATCTTATTATGTATGCTTAGCGGTTCATTCAGATGAGGAACAGCAGGCTGGATGACAGTATCTCCTGGTGACAGGTTTAGGTGTTATGAATATCACAGCTTTGACTTCACTAAAGCTCCAGGACCTCATCTGCAGCTCCCACGTGCCACCAAAGCTTGATGAGGATCTGCAGCCTCGGGGCTCTGCCATGCACGGGGGAGGATGGGGTGGGGCTGCACGTCTGCAGTGTCTTTAGAGCAGATGATCTTACCCTTGCTGTGCCCTGCCTCCTCTCTCTGCCTCTTGGCCGTGCAAGAGGTCTCCATGTGGACAAGAGACCTCTTGCAAGGTCTCTTGCAAGATTTGAGCTGTGCAAGAGGTCTCCATGTGGACAAGAAGCCTGACTCAATCATCTTGCATGGCTCAAATCTGTGTCCTTCATGAGCCCTGTCTTTCAGAGGAGCAGTATTTAGCTCCCTAAGCCAGCAATCTGCTTGGCTGTAGAGTTCAACAGGAACACAAATGAGGCCTCAGTCCAGAGGAGAATATTTTGCAGAGGCAGCTGAAATTAGGATCTGGCCCTGGGAGTGTGTTTGCAGACATCTGGATACAATCCACAGCAGCACCACTTGTGTGGATCACCAGCATAATTGAGATAAATAATTCAAGAAACAGCAAATGAGGCTGAAAGTGAAGCCTCCAGCTTTGCGACCAGCTGATGGCACTCTGGCCTGCAGAGGGGACACCTGCCAGGGTGGGATTTGGGGCTGGGGGTACTGGGGGTCCCCAGAGGACCGACAGTGACCAAAGGGGGCTGCAGGTGACAGCCAGTCCCTCTGACAGCCTGGCTTTGGCCTGGAGATTTGTGATTGCAGTCTTTGGGTCCCAGGTGGGCTCCTCTGCTCCCTTCAAACCCACAACTTCCCCCAAACTGAGGAACATTTGGAAAAAGGAAGGAGGCTCCACAGCTTTGCGGAATTGCACCACATGGGATCAGGAGGTGAAGGAAGCCCCGTGAGCAGTCCTCTGTGCACAGTCTGGGTGGGTGTTTGGAAATAACCACCCTCCAGATTCCAAGGTGAAGCCAGACAGGAATTTTCCCTTATGCCCATTACTCTTTTCTCTGGCAATCAAGACCTTGGCCAGGAAAATATGTGATAACTCACAGATACAAGGTGTAAATGCAGAGGGAGTGGGGAGGATAATTCCTCTCTGTGCAGGTGACACTCTGCCATACATCATAAGCCCTGACACTTCAGCGCCAGCAGCCTGTGGTCTGGTAGAGGGATTTGTCTTTTCTCCTGGTTAAAAAGCAAATCTGAACACAGGGCTGTGAGGAAGAGAATCCTTCTGGAAATATAATACCTTCAGTCATGTGAGTGGAGCAGCAGTATCTCTTGCTTGCTTAGAATTGAAACAAACAGGAAGTTCTTATTTAATCAACTAAGGAAAAAAGAGATAAAGCAGGTCAGATGGCACCACAGCAGGCAGAGATGGCATGACTGGAATAAATATCCAACAAAGCTCCTCTGATCTCCCCCAACCAACACAGCCACCTTCATCTGGGAGAGCTTATTAGAAAATGGGATCTTGGAGACACCCCTTTTCCATCTCCATATGTGTGGCAGAGCAGATCTCACCTTGTAACAAAGCATGAGCAGAATCTAACACCCCAAACTCTGCCCTTTTTAGATGATTAACAGATTAACATGAAGTTATTTCTCCCACTGATGCATTACAATCTTAGTTTCATAAAAGTCGGTAACCGTGGTTTGCTCCTTGGTGCACTCAAAATTCTGACTCATATTTGAGTTACAGTTTTGCAAAGGCTCTTCATGCATATAATGGGCACAACCAAATCTGCCTCCTTCCTCCCCCACGTCACAACTGAGACAATTAAAAACCTATATGCAAAATGTGGCAGGTGAAGCCCATTTGCAGTGAAGTGTAATTATACCCAGAATAATGAGCATATGCAGAAGATTTCTTCTTGAACCAGTGCCTACCTTTTGTGAGGCTCTGAGTCACGCTGGCATCACTTTCCTCACAGTATATTTTTTTTTAGTTATTACTACTGCTGTTAGGCAATAGAGCTGTGGAAAGAAGGTTAGGTTTTACTTTGCATCCCCTGTTATCACCAGCGACATCATCAGCTAATCTGCTCCTGGCAATGACCTACTTCAGGAAGCAGCAGGAAAGCTGGGTATTCTCAGATCTCAGTTGAGTTGGAAATCTCCTCTTTGCCTTGTAAAAGGATGTCATTCCACCCACAAACCATTGAGAGACACTAGAAATGGGAGCTCATAGAGTTTATAGAATTCCTTCTTCGTGCCTTGAAGAGAAAGGAAGCAGAGACAGCTCAAAAGACCAGAAACTGTGATTAAATGTAATTTTTTTCCCTATCTAGAAAAAAATATTACCGTACAAATACGTAAAACGTCCAATAAATTTGCTCTTAGTGTCCTAACCCTTCTCCTCAAGCTCTTTAACTCATTCCAGCATCTATCATCTTCTCCTGCAGAGCTCCACATGTTATGACACTTCCTCCATGAAAACATAGAGGGGATGTGTGGCAATTTCAGCAAAGGAATCACAGAGCAGCAGCAGACAGGAATATTACTGATCAATGGCAAAAAGATTAAAGGTAGTAACATCCTTATGGCACTGTGCTGAGCAATGAGTGAAGAAGATCAAAGGGATTATCAAGTGCAAAGAGAGAGCTTGTGGCTATTAAACTGACAAAAAAAGAAATCCTGTGGGAAATAGGAACAAAACTCTTAGCAAAAGACAAGGATCAGATTTTCTTGTTTCACTAAAGTGAAGATGTTGGAGGGACAGGTGTCAGGAGCTGCAGTTTCTAACAGTGCTGATCCTTGAAGGGCAAAGGGATGAAAAGCTTGGGAAAACATCACTGGGAATGGACAGCACCTCTCCAGACACTGGAACACACAAGTCTCCACGAGGAGCACAGCCCAGGTCAGGATGTGGAGAGATTTTAATGCTGAAATCATATTTTATGCCTCTAGATCTGACCTGTCTAAGAATGGGCATAACAGCATCTACCTAAATTTAAGGTTTTTGCTGAAGAGGATTTAGCAGATGTAATATTGAACATATTTTAAGTGCTTTCATGGATAACTTCAAGCAAGAAGAACGCGCGAGCTGGATTATGAATCTTTACTCTTTTACAGCATTTATAATTAACTCTAGGTCTATTTTTTTTTTTTTTTTNTTTGTTTTTTTTTTTTTTTTTTTTTTGTGCTACTGGGAAGCAGTCATGCTGTAATCTTCTAATTAATAAATGGCTCAATAAATCATGAGATCTTTTGTCCATGGAGAAACTTACACATACTGTCAGAAATATTACACTCTAAAATGGGTAGTAGGCAACCAACCATATTTTTACTCCCTCTTCACTTTTTTTTTTTAAATTTATATTTAATTTGAAAATGTTTAACGGCAAAATTAGTCAAATAAATTATCCAGTAAGGGCTGGTTATTGTGCCAGTTATTATCTCTGGGAAAACTCTCATTGGTGCCCAAGGGCTTTGGTGATGCAAAGTCCAGCTGCCCCAAAGCTGTCCAGTGACAAGGACATCCCATGGCTCTTGTCTTGGGCCATTGCTCCATTCACACAATGTGTTTCTGGGGAAAAGCCTGGTCCAATGCACAGAACAATGGGGAAAAGTCCTGGAGATGTGGGCTTGGCCCCTCACCCTGTGCTGTGAGCATCCTGCTCCACCTGGGCCTTCTTGTCCTTGATCTTTTCATCTCTTGCTCACTTAAACCGAAAGCTCTCCCAGCCATGGGCCTTCTCTCACTCTGTGCTTGCAATGCTCACATTGCTGGAACATGAAATCAAAGAGTGATAAAACCTGTCACAGATCAGCAGTGACTGACAGGGACCTGGACTTTGTCATTCATTAGCCAGACTTCCCTCTTGTCACCTCCTCAAGTCCACTCCCTTCCCCCAGGGCAACATGAAAAAAGACATTTGTAATTCTGTGTTCCTGGCTGTCGAACACATAAACAAACACCTTTCACTGCTCCCTCGGGAGGGAACCGAGGATCCTTATCTTCACTTTCTGAGAGGGGATGTGAAAGCAGAGACAGACAGGGTGAGACTGTTCAGCTAGAAACATGCATCCCGTATTTATCTAGGCACTGGCTGTGATGGGACTGCGGTGCCTGAGTGCATGTCAAGTGCCCCAGCCTTCAGCAGCTGACCAGGAGGGTGCCCTGCTCGCAGCCCTCCCTCCTGAATTTCTGCTCTCCTGGCACGGGACATGGGGAACCACAGCCTAAATCAAACCCCAGTGGTTTGAGCCAGCTCCCACAGATCATTGCTGTGGCAAGGTGCTGAGAGTGACAGGAGAAAACAGCTCCTTGCAGGAGATGCACCACAGGAGCTCACATCTGGAGGGCTCCTGGCTTCATCTGTTAATAGCCACTGCCAGAGCAGATTCGATGAACCTCAAGCTCTCCCCATGTGGTGTTTCCTTATATTTTATCATCCCCAAAAAGAAAAGTTCTTTATTATGAACTACATATACTGAGTAGTTGTATCCCAGCAGTGTCTGAGAGCTGCAGCCAACTGTGACTCCTGAGGGAAGGTGGTTACAGTGCCTGTGAAGATGTCAGGGTGCACAAGGCAAAGCAAAATAACCCACTTTTGTTGTGCAAAATAAAAAGTCTCTCTGAAAAAATTGCTATATTGAGGAAATGATAGCACTGCATTTAAGACAGCCCCTAAATGTCAAGGGAGCATCAATAATTCTCTTTATTTACAATAGCAGAAGACACAACCGCCTATATATGGGTTGATAGGAAAAGGGGAATGTGCAAGTGCTTCTGTTTGAAATCTTAATTATTCCAGCAAATACAGTTCACCAGCTGGATAGAAACACTATCCTAGCTGCAAGCATAGGTGTGAAAAGGGAAAAAATCCCATTATCAAGCAATCTGCAGCTCTGAAGACGACGGCTTCCTGCACCAGCAAATTTCTAACTGTTCTTTGTGACTGGTGCTGGCAATAGGTTAGGAAAGTAAATGAGTTCCTAATGCAGGATGTAAGATATTCATTAAAGACCAGGTAGAAGAACATTAATTTACCTTTTAAAACATATTAGGAGACAAATAAGGCAATGAATTCATTAGTATGCATGCATTGCCTCAGCTGATCAGGTCAGACAAGCTCAGCTGTGCCTCCTAATGCCTGCACTGCAAAACACTGCTGATAATATTAACATTTTAATAATAATTGTAGTAATATTTACTGATAGGCAAAGGCAGGATGTGATTTACTGTAGCAGAAATCTTGGGTTTTCTATCTACCTTGTTCACGGGTTCACACCACTTCTATGAATAATGCACTTAACTCCTGTTGCTGACTATGGCCAGCAGCAAAACACGTAAAACAACAACAACCTGTTTAAAAAATAGCCTGAATACATGCTAAAAACCACCCAGGGAGTCTGAACAAGTCAATATTGCAAACATCCTGCACTAACTGGGAGAGCAGCTGAATAGAGGTGAATAAAAAAAGGGGACAAACTCTTTTGTTTGGTGTACACAAGAAGTAAATAAACTCTATTCCACCCCAGATAAAAATGGGTACACTTGCAGTCATTTATATTTTACAGCAACCCTCCCTTAAAGCTTCAGTTCCTTCAGCTGAAATTCCTGTTGAGACCCTTCCCTTGGCCACAGAGTCACCTGTGTGCAGTGATAAATCACTGCTTTGAAAGCTGAATTATACTCTGCTTTGGGGTCTCCAAACACGGGTGAGATCTTCCTCCACGTGCTGGCCCAATGCAGTGTTAGTGCACGAGCAAAAACAAAACTTGAGCACTCTTTGAGCTGGGTCTTGTCACACCAAAGCTGTGTCCTATGTCAGAAAAGCTGCTGTGGGAAGGGCTGGGCAGTGATTGCCTGAAGTTACTTTAAAGTGAAGTTGCCTGCTGAGATTAAGCAAGAAAATGCAACAATATCTGCATATATTTATTGTGAAAAGCATAATCGGGGAAGGTGAGTGTGATCCCAGTCCACTGAGCCTGAGCACACGGAATAGGAGTTTTCAAAGAAGCTGCTTCAAAGGTAAAATGAGAAGGTAGAGACATCAGTGTGAACCAGATAACACGGGAAGCAGGGCTTAGCAGCTAATTCATTAAGTGCATTTTTGCACAGGATTTCTGATGTAGCAGCTCACAATGACACAGGGCAGGCACTGCAAGGCAGAGGATGGAGTTATCTCCGAGGCTGGCTGCTCCCAGCCTCTCCCTGATCCAGCAGCCACTCTTACACATCATTAAGAGACAAGCTCCCCACGGGGACCACCACTGGCCTCATCAGCATGGAAAGCAGCCCTCTTGCTCTGCATCACTGAAGGCTGGAATATTCCCACACTGCGTCCATCTGAAACACCACAGCTTTTTAAGGCAGCTCTGGGATTTTCATGACCAAAATAATACATCCAGAGAGGGTCACATCAAGGATTTCTGATGTTGAGAGCAGCCTGGAAGCCAGGTGAAAGCACAGTTCAGCCCATCCAGAGCTGGCTCATCAGGGATTTATCATAAATGTTTGTGGGGTGCTCAGAGGGAGCCCTGAAGATAGGAGTTTTAATTGAAAAGGGATTGCAGGGGATATAAACCAGCCTAAATGTCAGGGCACTGTTGCTTCCCCTAAAGGTCGGAATGAGCATACTGAAACCACAAGTCTGAAAACGATACCTCTGACAGTGCTGCTCCAGCCATCTGTGGGTACAGAGCAATGCTTATCTATTCCAGCCTGGAAACTGGCAGGGAAGGATGGGAAAATGGCCTCACAGAGGGCTGGGAACGGGATGGAGCTTTTTGGATGCAGCTGCAATAAAAGAGTCTTCAGATGCCTTCCAAAGGCACAGCCCAAATTATTACAACAGCATTAATTTACCATTAGGGCTTGCTGGAATCAGAGGGCAAGATTTTGATTTTTAGAAACAGAGTCAAAGGAAGGCGAGAGTGAAAAAGAAAATACACTCGGTCCTTTTAAAGTCTGACCTAAAAAGCCTTGCAGTGTAAAATATGCACTAAAAAATTTATGTCAGGTTTCTATGGTTATACGTATGTACGGGTGTGATACAGAGCCAGCCCAACCTTGCTCCTGCTGGCCTTACTCGCCATGGAACTCAAAGAGCTCTTCCCAGTGGAAGGGCAAAGCCCGGCTGGAGTCAGCGGGGACAGCTGTGTTGGCTGTGGGGATGAGCTGAACAGCCACAGGTCACTGCCCTCTGCCCCAGCAAGGCTTTCCTGGCCTGGAGGGGGGAGCTCAGGGTGCCTGTGCTGCTCCCCAGCACCTCGTGGGATGGGCAGCTCCTGTTCCTGGAGGTCCGTGCTGACCGCGTGAACCCCGTGGTGCAGGCTTAACTCCAAAAGGGTTACGAGAGGCTACGAGCCCCTAATCCTGACAAAGGCAGTCCATGGGCATCCACGAGCAGCCAGGGGAGGTCAAAGGGGAACAGCATCCCTGGGAAAAGGATGGAGTTATGGGGTGGAGCTTTAACAGAGGCGAGAAACTTTGCTTTATACCAGGAGAAAAGACCAGCCCCCCCATCCAAGATAAAAGATTCAACTCGCCAGAACAACAAATGCCTGTTCAACTTGGAAACAAAGGGTCTAATTCAGCTCCCACCCATGCAAAAAGAACCCCAAAAACCAACCAGATTAAAGCCCTATGTTAATGAGTGGATTCACTTATCAAGCAGTGTAACGGAGGAGCCTCTCTCTGAGTGTTCCTCTTGGTTTCTAAGGAGCCAGCTGTTATTTATGCAGTCTATTTACATGTTCTTCTTGGCTCTTTATGCAGAGGAATTATTTTATAGTGTAAGCTCCCTCTCTTTATTTTCCCCTTACAAGTGCATGCACTACAGAAAGAGAAGGTAGGACAAAGGTGTTTGAAAGAACCCCATGTAGGTATGTTTTAAAGACAGAAGATATTTCAGGTTGTCAGTATGAAATTGTCAGAGAACATAAATTACTACTGTCTGTGCTTTTCTCCTTCCTAAGAGGATTGTGCTAATTAAACAAGAAGAGATTATCAAACTTTGTCTACAGCTGATAAAATCCAACTACAAATTAAAATGCATGTTAAGGCTAATCCATCACAAACTGAAAAATTAAGCTAGTGCATTTGTAATGTTTTCAGCATCCTTTGTCCTTCAGACAGTGCCCAAATACTAAAATTTGGTTGAGTTGAATGTTTTGCACTTTCGTAGAGATTTAGAATTGTACATTCCATGCAGTCTTCTAAATGCTCATCTTCTTTGCATGTTTAAGATTGTGTCAGTAATTTGCATTCCCTTTTACAAGTGGAATTGTAAAAGAAAAGGGAAAATGTAAGCAACTGGATTAAAATAAACTTTTGCCTCCTTCCAGTGCCAATAAGTTTGAAAAAGTTTCCTCTTGTTACATACCTCTGATGAGTCACAGCAGCAGAAATGCCAAAATGCCACCAAAGAAAGGCTTTTCCCTTTTTATTATTAGAACAAGCAAGAACAAAAAGTTCTAGAAATACAGAGGGAGACACATTCTCCTGGGTCTCAGCCTTGCTTGCACGTATGGGCCTGAGTCACTGTAGCTGTGATTAACCAGATCAAAATGAGGGAGTTGGTCCACAGTGGCACACCCAAGCCCCAGCACTACTGAAATTAGAATTTAAACCTTGAGGGTACAAAATCAAAGCACCCAATCTCCATATGTCCATCTGATCCTTGATAACTAAAGGGCATTTTCCTCCTGGAACAAGTCCACTGCAGTCCAGAACAGTGAGTGTGACAATAGCTAAAGGGTGAAGGAACAGATCTGGATAGGAAAGATAACCAAGAGGCTGTGGAGGCTGGAGGAAAAATTACAGCTCTCAGCCACAGGACCTGAGGCCTGTTCTTGGTTTGCTGCCTGCTGGGACGAGTCATGTTGTGTTTTTCCCTCTAATTTTTTTCTTGGTCTGATCACTTGACATTTCAGACCCCTTTTGAGAAGGGGCTTTGTTCCACTCAGGTTTGGTGATACTGAACACTTAATGTAGAACTGACCTTTAGGACCTCTGATGATTGAAGTGATAACCGTGTAGTGAATAGAAAATAAAAGATGTGTGGTGTCTTTCCTCATAACAATCTTGTACCTTTTAAAAGAACTTTAAGTGTCTTACTCATTGCTGAAGTATTTATTATGTCAATTTTTGTTCTAGATTTGAAGGATATCATGACTCTGATGGAGTCAAGATTCTGAAAAGCACAGGCTCCTCCTCCTCCTAAGCAGAGCACACACAAAGTAAATTCCCTGCAAAACCCAGTCTTGTGAGAAAAATAGGAGAAAGTACATTAAATGCTTTTGCCCACAAGTCACCTTATTTATTTTCCAGATGATATTTGAGCACTGCTTTTATATTTGCCCTCCTCTCATCTCCCTGACTGGACATGCACACTGTGGTCAAATCCTGGTGGGAAACCAGCCTGAGAGGTGTCTTCATTCTGCAGCTCCCCTCACCTCTGTCTCCAAGGAGTCAGACACTCCTACAGCTCCCTAAAAGCACCAGCATATCCATTCATCCTCCAAACCTGCCCATCCCCTGAGAGCTGGGTCTGGTTTTAAGCTGTGCTTACACAGAATCCTTTGTACACCTCCACCGTTCATCCCACGCCCCAGAGACGTCCCTGCGAAGGGAGCCAACCCCTCCAGCCTCTCCGTGCTGGTTGTGTGCCCACATGGACCCGTGGTGGCCCAGCACAGCCAAAATATGGATTAGCCCTGGCTGGGGGATGTCTTGTCTCCAAAACTCATGTCTTTGTGTCAATTACTGGTTAAGACCTGCTCCAGCCTCTCGTGCCATGTCCCTCCAGGCAGAAACTGAGATCCTGCTTGTCAGGGAGAAGAATAATTGCAGGTCTCTGGCTTTGCTCTAGTTTAAAGTGCAGTTAATTCCTCCTAGTTCAAGGCATTGGAATAACAAATTCCACGTGTCCCTGCAATTGCTTTGGCTTTGCACAGTGATTTGTGCTGGAGTAAGGTCCACTCAGACTAGAAAACACAGGGGTAGTATTTATTTAACTGATCGTGCTGCATTCTTGTCTTGTGAATCACTCTCCACAGATGGCACTTATGCCATGTCCTACTTTCTCGTTTGACAAACGACTGCTCTAAGACTCCCTCATATTGGCTCCTGCTCGAATGTAACTGCATTGAATGCAATGGATTTATTTTTTATTTATATTGGTGTCAACAAAGCTGGACACGGGGCCTTTAAAAGTAAAAAAAGTGCCCCAAATACCTGTAAAATTCAATATGGCACATTCATTATTTATAAAATGATTGTTTCTGTTGCAGAACACTATTGATATTGTTATTTTGTGAGCTTTCCACGTGTACAACTGATACGTACAACTGTACTTAGTCAATACTGCTTGAGATTAATAAGACTGGTAGAAGGTTTTTCAATCAATATACTCACTCCAAAGAATATGCAACTGTGTGTATGGGGGAATTGATTCTGTTTTCATAGAGATGTAAATAAAAACAATTCTTAGAAGCAAAAGGAATTGTAAAAGTGGGAACTGAGAAGGCCATTTGTGATGTAAAGATTAACATACATTTTAAATACGACTTTGTGGCACTTTGGCGACCGTTTTGGCATTACAGTAATGTTATATTCAGTAAAAAGCAGCTTTCAAATATAGAGCCACAGATTACTTCTAGTGAGGAAAAAAAAGCAAAAAAGTGCTTTTTTCCCCCCCCTTCCCTACTGCCAAAGGGTTTGCCAGCTTTCTCTTGCCAGTCTCTACTAAAGAGAGTCTGGTTGCATGAATAGTACTGCCAGAAGTAGAAATCAGCGAGAATGAGCCGTCTAAAGGCTCACGTATGAAAAACAGCCTACAAAGTTCAAGGAATAATTTCTTATTGCAGGAGCCTTTCTATTCTTTGAGGGAGAAAAAAAGGAGCAACCACCGTGAGACCCAGGGAGAGATGAGAAGGGCTGTGGCCCTTCCGTGGGTTATCCTGGCAGGCTCTGTATGATGAAAGGAGTGTGAAAACCTGAGATCTGGTACCTTATCTTTTTTTCCCTCTTCCTCCCCTTGGTGATTTCCTTCACTCATCCTGCTCCTATTACAGTTCATGGCTTCAGGACTGGTTCTTTGACTAAAGCAAGATCCCCTAACTAAGCCCCAAACTGCTGATGAGTTCCTCTGTCCCAGCACAGGGGAAAACCTGGGCACTGCCTGTGAGGCACTTTTTAAAATTAATTCATGCACATCACTGCCACCCACCTCTCTTGCCTAATCCACCCAGGGAGCCAGTTTCCACCCCATGGAACAAGAGTGGATTCAAACCCCACACGTGTTCCATGGTTTTAAGGATGTCCTGGCTCCCTCCCTGCAGCCACAGTGTTTGGGCAGCCTTTGCAGGAGAATAGGTTTGGGCTTATACAGCTTGGGAAAAGGAAGCTATTAAGGAAAACAGAAAGTATTGCTGAGCAATTGAGTTGATTACACTTGTCCTTGGATGGAGAATGATCCGTGTGGGGGGAGGTGCCATCTCTGGAGGCCCTGTGAAATACTTGTGCTGGACACTGAAAGGAATCAACAACCCCATGGCATTTCATGCTGGATATTATTGCTGTCCTGGCCAAACCACAATTCGGGTAATTATATCCTGCCCACCTCTGCTGCTGCTATACTTTCAATCAGATGTAATATTCTTCATATCCTGTCCAAAACTACTGTGTGCTTCAAAAATAGCTATTTCATTTTTGCACAGGAGTGACTGGTTTTCAGCTGGGGTTAGGACTCCTTGCAGGTGTAAAAAATAAATAAATGGGACTTCTGGAGAGAAAAATTCAGTGCAGGCTGTATTCTCTTTTCACATCCACTGTAATGCCTGATCTTCACACATTAACCCCAGACCTTTTCAGCTATTTTCTACCCAGTGCCCAGAAATGCAGAATCACTCAGGACCTTTCCTGCTTGGCACCGTGTGAATCTGCAGTGACAGTCCCAGCTGGGAAGAGTTTGCAGCCTGAATGCCTAAGACAGTTCAGATAAAATATAAGCCCAGAAAAAGCAGAGAGGCTTGGCCAAGGTCACCCACGTCTCTGTGGCAGCCTGGGACCTCGCCTGCTGCTCAGGTTCCTGATACGTTTGAACAAAGTCTCCTTTCAGCGTCTCTTCTGCCTCCTTTCCTTCTTGGTCAGTTTATATCTTTCTAAGTTGATTTGGGTTTTGCTTTTTAGTGATTTTTAATTCCTTCTTGCCTTCCTCAGACAAAAGCATGAAGCCACTGGAGTGTATTTTTTTACCTGTTTGATGCATTTTTAGAGCGCACATCGCTCGAGTTCAGAGCAGCTGCTTTACCCGCGCTGCTGTTTAAAGTTGGATTGCTCTGAATCCTCTCTCTGTTTGCAACGAGCCCCTTTGCTAGGGGTTAAGGCTGCAGCTTGTGTAGCAACAACCCAAAAAGCCTCGGAAGTCCCCCTGGGGGCGGGATGCCATCTGGAATTTGCACTGCTCCTTGCTGCGAGCACGCCTGGTGGGACGGACCGGGGAGGGAGAGCAGAGCCCCTGCCCAAAGGGCCTTCAACACAAGGAAACATCACAAACCAGAGGCAAAACCTTCCAGGGCTCCCAAAGTTGATGTGATAGATCTCTCTGCCTTGTCTCCTTTCCTCTTTCTCTCTCTTTCCCCCCTCAGTCTGAAGGGGTGGCTTAAAGCTACTGGGCTTCCCAGCAGCAGAAGGATCTGGGCAGGGATGGTCAGCATGGGGCAGATGGTGAATGTGCCGAGGTGGTGAGAAGGAAAGAAAAGGAAAATCCTCATGAGCAAGAACCTCAAAATTTCATAAAGCTTCTTCAGAGCTCAGGGAGAGCTTTGCTTGACTCAAGGCTAAACAAGAAACTCAACACTTGGCTCATTTAGAGTGGTGAACAGTTCAGACTGAGCTTTTGGCTCCAATAAAACCTTTTGCTATATGCCTCAGACACCAGCATTCAGGCAAGGATTGGATGGGACAATGCAGCATAAGCTTCACTTTCAGGGCTGAAAGATTATTATTATTACTATCACCACCACCATTATCATCACCACCACCATCATCATCATCATCATCTCATTATTATAATTATTATCGTTGTTATAGCTGCTATTATTATATTTCAGTGGAAATAGTCACACTGTTGAATTCATATATATGCTAATGTCTTGCTGAATCAGAACCTGTGGAAACAAAGAAGAGAAAGCTGATGGACAGTCAGGATGAACAAGGTAACAGCTGGTCCCAGTTAGCAAATGGGAGAGCACAGTTTGCTCTAACTGCTCCAGGCAGGAACACTACTGGGTTGGAGGGAATGTATTACAGGCTTGAGGATCTGTCCCAGAAACTGTTCCGAGACAACTTTTTGATACAGATGCATTTTGAAAAACCTCCAGACAATCCCTAGGCAAGAAGATAGGCAAAATTGCCACTCTAAAACCTGCTGGCTGCAGCACAGCCATAGAACAACTCTAACTCTGCTATAACCATCCTGCAATGACTGGTGTTCAAAATAAATTGTCATCTCCATTCTCCAGCCACTATTACTATTTCTGTGCATGAAAAGGAAATGGATGTTTTATTTCATCTGCTACTCGTGGAAGTGAAATGCTCTTATATGTGCCATACTCCCAGTCTGAGGAGTAATGGTAAAATACAACTTCCATTCTTAAATTTGCTCTATATTTGAATTTTTGCTAGCCCAGCTCTGACACATACGAATGTGGAAAAAAAAAAGAAAAAAAAATCACACCCTCTAACTAATGTAACAGCAATGTCCAAAAGTCCTCATCTATCCTTCACCAAAATCATTTTGAAATCCGATTTAATTTATCAGTAAAGATTATTATTTTTTTTTTAATTACAGTCTATTTTTCGCTAGGGAAGATCACTAGGTTGGTGCTGGGTCCATAAATACGGATCTGAAGAGAAACTTAAATTTTGAAATAGTCAGTAGCTCTTAGAGTTCTTGGACCCAACATCTCCTAAATGCCAGTCTGGTTTTCACCAGAGGAGCAGAGGGATTGGCTCCTACTTGAGCAAATGCCAAGGTGGGGTGAAGTGGATCCTGTGGTCAAACACACCCCTGGATGTTTCTAGTTTTTCTCCTTTTTTCTCTAGTTTTCATCATTCTGTTGTTGGTCATTGCAGGATCCACATTCCTGGCTTTGCTACCTCCTCCTTGCTCTTGCTTTCCCCAAAATCTCAACTTTTCCTGCCCCATCTGCATCCCAGCTGCAGAACCCCAAATGGTGGCTTAAACCTTTTATATCTGGACTTCTGAATACAACCAGAGCCAAGCACACATGGACGTGCTGTGGCCTGGGTTTTCCCTGCACTGGTTTGCTGGGAAAAACTCAAGTTGCTCCATCTGGGCTGTGCTGAGAGAAGCATCTTGTCACCCTCTGTGTCACAGGCCCTGGAGCAGCCTCGTGCCAGTTCCTGGCTCCGCTGCTGGGGGAATGCTGGCAAGCACTGAGTCAAAAAAACAACATAATTGGAAAAATTAGCATGATCACCAGACAGGAGAACATCCCCATATGTTTTCTTCAGAAAGTCCACAGTTTCTTTAGCACTGTGAATGGTCTGTGAGCAGAAAGGAGCTGCTTGCTGCTGCCTGACTCCAGCTGCAGAGGCTTTGGCTGAGCATGGGGGTTCAGCAGGGACACGTTTGTCTGCACCCACCATGAGAAGGGCTTTCCAAAGCACACAGTCAGCTCACTGGTGCACCACTGTGCTGCTAAAAGTTTGTGCTTTCTGGGTAAAACTTCTAAAAATAGCCTCCTCTTTAATATTAAGCTCAGAGCATGGATATTGTTTTTGGCATTTTGTTCGCTGCTGGAGGAGCTCTACCAAGGAAAAGTTTCCCACGGTCTGTTCTTTTGACTCTCTTTACACAGGACACAGCAGTGACACCAGAACAGTCTAAAACAGGGGACAGGAAAACATTTCAGTTCTGCAGCTCTTTTTCTTTCTTTTTTTCACTGATTCTGCTGGGCTGAGGTACTACACTTCACGTGGTACTGCATGTGAGACAGACCCTTCTCAGAGAGGATGATAACAGCTGCAGTTTCTACAGCAAGGAGAAGGGGAAGGCTGCAGTGAAAGGTGCTTCCAGCTGTACTTTAGAGATAGAAGCTAAGTGTTGGAGCTACAAGTAGGTTTTGTCCTGAGTTCTCATCTCAGGCTGGGCTATGTCCAGTGGATATCAATGCCAGGCAGCCTCAGATGCAGAAATAGCATTTCAAGCAGGACAGCCTAGAAAAAACTGAAAGAATCTGCCCTTATTTAAAAAAATTGCAGCTCTCCAAGGCCTCACCACCTGAAACTTGGAGACAATTGGTCACATCCAAGTTTCAGAAGCCACCAGTGATGGATGAACCTTGGTAGCAGGAGATGGGTGAGCTGCAGCTATCCTTCCTTAGGGGAAGTGAAGCAAACGCTTTGGGCCATTCATTTATTGCTGCTGTGATCAAATGGAACAGGGTGGACCATGGATCTGATCTACTCCTGTAGTTTAACCATCCCCATCCACCCACTGCAGACACTCCACCCAAGAGGAGGACCCTGCAGTGCAGCAGTTGGATTTTCAAAGGAAGGGTGACACAACAGCAAGGCTGGAAGGGGGATGAATTGGTGTCCTCCTCCACTTCAAACAGAAGAAAAGCAGAAAGAAGCTTGTTCCGTTCCATATTTTCACTTAACTAAAGTTCAATTTTCTGGAGGGGAAATCTCCTAATCTTTCTTTCTCTGGACCAATTATCTTAATAGATAAATTCTCTGGCTCAGGTTCATAAAATAGATAAAACAATTTGTTTAGTGAATAGATAAAATCACAAAGTAAGGAAACAACAAGAAGAAAGCCACACAAGAGCAACACAAACATTGTAAAGGAGAAAATGACCAAACATTCCCAAGGGATTTTAAAGGCCATGTTCTGCTTTGAATGCACACGTTTCACCAGCAAAATGTTAACACCTTCCATTTTCACAGCATGAAGAAGCCAGAGGTCTGGTTAAATTTCTACTCAAATATGAATTTTAAAGATAAAGACCTACCCCTATTAAATACTCACATAAACACACTCACATGCAGACACTGAAGAGTCTCCAGCCTTTCTAGAATTTTCCATTATTTTTAGTATCACAAAACACTAATTGAAGACCTGACTCATAACTAGAGTCTGGTGAGTTTTGATCCCCTCACCACTAAAATGGTGACATCAAATCAGAAGAATTTGTCTCTGCAAATAGTTTCTAGCTTTTTATATGTAAAAAGGGTTGAGCTTATTTGAACTACTCTCTTTCTCAATGCATTTTATTTAAAGATGTTTTTAAGATCTTGAGAAATGTTCATTCTTGTGGCTGGGGGAATAATTCTTCTAGGTTTGTTGCCTTTTATTTATTTTTTTTATTTGAGCTGAAATGATTTAACTTTTCTGCTCACAAAGCAAAACAAATATTATAATTTTGCTTGACCTATTTAAGAATACACAACTGCCAGAAAACTGATATGAAATTGTTTTTATGTTATTAAAGATGTGCGATCTTTAAGATCACTTGCAGCAAGACACTAGGTATTCCTCCCTGCCAAGTTTCCTTTCTGCCTTTTCCCTCTAGCATGTATATAAAGAAATTAGCTTTTCCCAGTGCTCTGATGAATTATTCCTCTGTCCTGCCCATTGTGTGATCCCATACAGGACGGTACCAGGAAGGACCTTAATTTGGCAGGTGTCTGGTTTGTTATTGTAAGTGGTGTTTGCATGTAGACTGCGATGCACAACATATAATTACCTTCAAGAGGAAGAACACAGAGGCAAAACTCGAGCTCTGTCACATCCAGGTTTCAGTGTAGTCAACAATAAAATTAAATTTTCCACTTTGGCACACCACCTTAGTCCTGCCTTATTTACTGGAAATGTTCTGGGTGGTGATGTGGTGTCGTAAGCCCCAGAGGTGTCACAGACATCACTGCCATCTCCTCAGCCAGAGAGGTGTTTTGGGACCTGGGAAGCAGGAAGGACCAGGGAAGAAAGACAGTATAAACCCCAGCTAGCCAGGATTTCCTTTCTGTATGAAATATTTTCAAATCCAAGGCACTGCACAAGGAATTTGCTGAGGACTGATTCACCACAGGACAGGGTAAAGCCACAATTTTCTCTGGAGAATCTTCTGCTTACCTGGCTTTGGCCAGCCCCTAAACCCAGTGACATTGTTCAGTGTTGTTTCCTTCTGCTCATTTTTACATCTGGTCATTAATTCCAGCTCCCCCAAAATCAGGGCAGTTGTAGCTTGCCTTGGCTGCAGGTCTGCCAGGCTGTGAGTGTGAGCCAAGGAACCACGTGAAGAAGAGGGTGACTTTGCTACAACAATTAATTAAGGTTTAGTGATTCCCCTTTTTTTTTTTTTTGGTGCCAAAAATGAATCAACCACTTGTCCATCACAGTCTTGCAGACTGGTGTGAATCACACTGACAGTGGGGTAACCTTGGGCATCTGCACACTTGGCTCTGCACTGCTTGGTTGTCTTAAAACCAAGCAAGGAGCTTTAGGAGCAGTGGGATAGACAGAGAAACAGCATCATCCACTGAGAAACCATCAGTGCTGATGAAGTTACACTGCATGCACCACTTGGAGAGGGTCTGTCTGCTTTCATGCACGCTGGAAGGCACCAGTCCTACAGCCCTGACACTGCCTGTTTATCCAGGGCAGGCCCAGCGTGGGCAGTGGGGGTGATCTGAGTACTCAGCATTCAGCAGGAATGGCTTTGTTGGCTTGGAAAAAAAAAAATTCAGCTGGAAAGTTTTGTACAAGCATTGCTAGAGGTTCAAAGGAGTATCCCAAATCTGAGCACATGGAGAAGGTAGGAAACGCTCCTCTGCTGACAGCTGGTGGGCCTGGCCATGCCTGCAGGATGACAAGGGACATTTCTGGTGGGGACTGGGCCAGGTTACCCCTGCCTAGAAGCTTCTCTGGAAACCACCACTCATCCTCACCCTCATCCACAGGCTACTCTGTTGGAGCAGCTGAAGGGGTGAGGACAGAAGTGCAGAAAAAAACCTGCTAAATGCCAGTTCCTGGTGCCACTGAGTGTGGGTGGTACCACTCCACACCTCTCCAGCTGCTCAGCTGCTATCCCAGCACATCCCTGTGTCTGCTTTTGGCTTGGGTTAAGGGTTTAACCAGTCCAACACACACCCATTCCAGACCCCTCAATTCCAAAGCATTTAAGCACTTGGGCTGTCTTTAAGTATAATTTACAAGACATTAATTGCATGGACATTGATGGCAAAGTGCTGTGTGTGTTTTAAAGCCAGTCCAAGTGCTCGGAACAACTTTTTCCCATGGTAAAATACTTGCTCAATTGGTAATCCATGAGTGTGCATCCAGTGTAGCAACCATTTAAAAATAATAAAACTGAAAAATAACTCTATCTAAAAAAAGCCATGACCCTTAAAAAGTATTTTCAATGACACTTATTAAAAATGAAAGGATGTTTCTAATTATATCTGCCTTTATACTTTCTTGAAGCTCAAAAATAGCAAAAACAGCCAAAGCCAAAACAAATAAAACAATTTTTGCTTTCAGATGAGTGAAAAACTCTATGTTCTCCAAAATGATTTTGATCAATCTCTTTGGTGGAAAAATGTATATATTTCTCCTGTGTAGCATGAACCCTCCTTCCACAATTTTAGTCTCTTTCCCATTTTCCAGGTGAACCCGCATATCAAAATAAGTGAAAAAAAAAAATCGATTCTCCAATTTTTTACACTTCTCTAACAAGGACCAGCCTCACCTGATGAAATACCTACAAAGCGTAACTGTAAATTTTATTGTCTACCACACACCCTTGGTCGATTGAGTAACAGCTACGAGCCCTCAGAAATCAATCTATATTTATCACATAACCAAACCTATGTGAAACAGAAAGCGAGGCATTGTACGGTCTGGGATTTGAGAGTGTGTGTGTGTGTTGGAGAACATTTTGGCCACAAACGGAGCTGATTATCGATATAATTATGCTGCAATCACACCAGAGGAGAGTATCCAGTAAATCAAATCCAACTGTCCGCCCACTCGCAGAGAAGAGAGACTAAAACCTGTCAAATCAGGGAAGGAGGAACAGGTGGCCTCATTTGCAAAAAAAAAAGGCTGCTCCTCGCATGGCCAAGCGCTGAACATCCATACTCACACGCACACGCATTTATTAAATGCAGAGTGTTTAATAAGCTTTCTGTGCAGCACATTAAATGTGCTTCTGGTGCATGCACTGATATAAAATGTGACACGCAGGTCTCCTCGCACACCGAGCAAATAACCTGGGACTTGCTAAGTGCTGCCATAAGTTTTCACCTTTTTAATGTTTTTAATGGCTGCTGACAGCAGCGTGCAGCTTCTGTGGCAGCTCTGCCCAGCCCTTCAGAGGCAGCAGCTCTGTGAGCAGCTCAGAGGAGGCTCCTGCTACTCTGGCGTGGGACATCCACTCTTCCCAACACGGGGAATGACTCCTGGTTTTGGACACTCCTGCCCAGCTGGGGCTCTCGAGGCTGGGTCTCAAGAAATCCTTGGTGCCCCACCCAAGTGGTAATTGCTACTTCTCCAGAGTTTAGAAATCACTTTAAACTGAAGGAGTGCAGGGTTAGATTGGATATTGGGAAGGAATTCTTCAGTGGGAGGGTGATGAGGCACAGGGTGCCCAGGGAAGCTGTGGCTGCCCCATCCCTGGAAGTGTCCAAGGCCAGGCTGGACAGGGCTTGGAGCAGCCTGGGATAGTGGAAGGTGTCCCAGCCATGGCAGGAGGTTGGACTAGGTGAGCTCTAGGGTCCATTCCAACCCAAACCATTCCATGATTCTATGAAATTTTGCATTGCCTTCATCTTCTCTGACCTTCTGACATGGTGGGCACCAGTGGCCAGACCGAGAGACCCCAAAGCAGATTGCACTGAGGAAACTCAAATCTCATGAATGTTACCATATTTAGTTTCCTCCTGTTGGAAGGTGCAGGCACATAGGGCACATGTCAATCAATCTGTTTTGGCAGGGACTGGCAGCAGGTACAGGAAGAGCCTGCTGTGCTTTGGGTTGCAAACATCTGCATTCCCCTGCTCACACAAGACTGATCTCTCAGCTGTGGATGTTGTAATGGCCAGACTAGGAATCTTCAAACTCAAGGTTAATTCCTGTTTTCAGTAATGGATGGGAAAAGCTGAAAATCCATCAAAACTACAAACAGGAAGAAAATGTCTCTGAAAGCAAATGCCTTGAGAAAGTGCTAGCTATGAAATGAAACGCAGGTATGGCAAACGCTGCGAGTTCTCAAGATTCAAGTGTGTCTTCTTTCCAGAGGTTCCTGAAGGAAGAGATGAAAAACATCTGAATGTCTTAGAAGGAAGGTTGGGGCAGCTGCTCTCTAACAGAAGATTCTCAAAGGCTCCAGTCTCTGGGGTGCCTCCATCACAGATTATCTAAAGGGAGAAAATGCACAGGATTTAAATGTACAGAAAATACAAGACTGTGTGTGATACCCTAGAATTGAAGTTATGAGCCCAAGTACTAAATAATAAGACAGAATGATGATCTGTGGAGTCATTAAGTCCTTATTTTCCTAGCTGCAGATGATGTTGCCTCACAATTCCTTTCCCAAGCATAAACCAGCTGTGTTCAAGTCTTGGTACTGAGGTTGCAACCCCAGAGATCTATAGAAACATGACAAATCTGGTATGTATGCACATCCCTTACTCCCAGGGCTAAAAGAATACTTCTGAAGGTGGAAAACTCCAGGAGAAAATGCTCTATAAAGAAGTTTAAGGGCCCATCTGAAGGAGAAAGCAAGAATTTGCTTTAACAATGATTCATTTTTAATTGTTTTATGCTATTTCAATGGACACAAGCTGATGTAGGAGAGAGATCATTTGCAAAGTCCTCTTGTAGCAGTGCATGCTCTACAATTTAATCTGTAAATTGCTTCTCATAATACTCTGGAATGGTGTTCTGCTCTCAGTAGCACAGTGAACAGTTGCTCATGTAAATCCCCCACAAGATAGGTGACTCCTTTATGATCCAGCACACACAGCAGAGGAGAGAGATCCTGCTCCACTCATAAAACCAATCAATCTTCCCTAATAGTCTACACATTGCAGCCACCATAAAACCCACCCCGACCACATTTAGCAGGCTGGGGTGTGATTCTGAGCTTGAAGGTTAAAGACCTGCACAGGTCTATCCCCATGGCTGGACTGTGAAGAGAGGTCAGTAATTCACACAAGCTACCACCAAATGGCACTGAAAAAGAGGAATCCCTAACACAGGAGCAGAGGACCTCCTGGAAGCTGCAGAGTTCTGTGCCACTGGGCTGTGCAGCACTGGGAGATGTTTATAAACTCTGCAGCCAATACACCTGGGAGTACCAGTGGGAACATTTTCTTTCCACGATAGGCACTGAGGTCTTTAACATGGAATATCACATTTTCAACCAACTCAATGCCTCGCCACCCTCCTCTCCAAGGCAAGCCATAGTGATGACATCTTCCTTATCATCAATAAAAATGATGTACAGCAGACTGCGGAGTTATTCAACAAGCAATTTCCAAAGATCACCTTTACTACAGCGTATAAAACAGACCTAGGACTGCCTTTCCAGGATGTCAGAATTTTATGAAGCATCAAGTCTCCACTTGCAGCTCCCTGTTATGAAAAGAACAGCTCTTCACGTCGATATGCAGTGTTTTGCTTGCCTCAGCACATCCCCATGACCGTGCAAAAAGGTTGCTCGTGATGAGGATCGTTATTAAAAGCATCTGAGGTGATGCAAGAGAGGAAAAACCATTTGCAAAACACACCTAAAAAGAGCTGAGCAGATGTTGCTGTCTTCCAGCTCATCTTGCCTGAGCCTATGGACCACCCTCAACGGGGATGGTCCCACCAAGCATCATGAACACAGATGAGCTCTGTTATTAATGAAGTTTTTCCTAACTAATGTTGTTAGAACTGAAAATGTGGCCCCAGGAATTGATTATGTAAATCCCTCGGATGGGTGGAAGCTTTTTCCAACAAAACTGAGCATCACAGATGATTATTTCTGCCATCCCTGCAGCAGTGAGGGCAAGCTAAGAGCTGAGCACATGCTCAGAGCTAAGCACAGACTGTTACAGGAATTTCTGAGTGTCAAGGACTCAATCTCTACTTGAGGATGCAGTGTTGATTCCTAACTGTAGAGATGAGTCATGAGGAGTCAAAAGACAGAGCAGAAACACATCTGTTACTCTGCTGATCTGAAGAAGAAATATTTTCTCCACCTCAGTATTTCACACCCATCCTCACTTTTTCCTGCCAGCACCTCCTCTCCCATAGCTGTGTTTTCAAACCCAGGGACATCACCATTATTCAGGAATAGGCCCTTTAGCAAAGATGAAATGAAAGCAACATTACCAGCTCAGCAGTGACCAAGGATGTTAAATCCTTCTCTTGCAGGAACAAACAACTGTCTTTCGGTGATTTCTGTACCCTGAGATTTGCATCACATTTGGACACAGTAAATGTAAGTAAATTAGCCCAAAAGAGTCAACACTAGATTGAAAAATAGGGTACTGTAACAATTATCTTCTGCATTTCAGAGCACAGGTAGTTGAATTTACTGCATGGAAGAAAAGGTGAATGGATTTGCATTTAAGTTTCATCACTTTTAAGGTCCCTGGTAGCCGAGCCTCCCTTTAAAAGAGCCCTAGTGGACAATAAACTCTTTTAGAAAATATACAGCAAAGCAGCAGAGCCCAATAATCATAAAATTAGAGTGCTGTAATGTTTCAGCTGTTCACTTCCTTTGATACAGGCAGCTGGCAGCAAGACACTTGAAAAAATGGAAGAACAAGTAACTTCTAATGGATAAATATATATTTTTTTCCATACCATATGTGTTTTAAATGTACATAAATGCACACACACACACGTGTACTAATAGGATGAATTTACAGGGCAAACAGAAGTGAACAGTCACCAGTATAGACACTGAGCTATCATTAAGCGTTTAAAATAATTACAGCTTTTAAACCATGGAAACAGGAACTTTAAAAGAATATTTTTGGTTCACTTTACTCTAGAGTGAAAATTTCTCAGGCATTTCCTCCTGAGTGAAATCAGAAATTACCAGTGCCATTATATTTTAGAAGCAAAAGTTTCTGCAGAAGATTTGTCACAAAGGTGTCCCCAGATTAACTGCCAAGAAATGGACCAAGAAAGAGATCTTTAATAATATTTCAGTATGCAATTAGATTTTTAATTTCTTGTTAATTGTAATTAATTACCAATTATGTGGATGCCTTTGCACATGCTATTTTCATGTGCATCCATGGAAAGGGTTCTCCTTTCCATTCAGCCAGCACTGCCTTGCAGGAGGAGGGGGAGGCAGCTGCCCCCTCTCTCTGCACACTCCATTCCTTGTGCAGATCTGTGCTCCCAGGCCTGTCCCCTCAAACCTTCCCTCTCTTCACAGGGAAACAACTGGGTGTACAGCTCTTCACAGTGACCTCCTCAGTGAGACACACAGGAATCAAAGGATATTCATTCTCCTGGAAAGCCAGTTTCCATCGTGAGCCTTTCATTCAGCAGCCTGAGCTGACCTGTCTTTATGCAAAATAGCGCTCAACCAGTGAATTGCTGAAGAATTAACAAAAAAACTAGCAGAAAATAAACTGAAAAAGAAACCATTGACTTGTTTGCATCAAAAGAACCCCCAGTATTCACCATAAGAAACCAAGAAGCCGTTATGTTCTATGCAGTAGATCTTTGGCCTCCCTCTCCTCCTCCTCTCCTTCTCCTCCTCCTCCTCCTCCCCCCAGCCCAGGTGAGTTGCTCAAGAGCCTGGGGAGTCTGTGCAGCCTGGACCAGCCCATCCCTATCCCCATCCCCATCCCCATCCCCATCCCCATCCCCATCCCCACCATCACTGGGAGCTGCAGGATGGGAGAGTTTTTGGATGGTCCCCAGGAGTCCATCTCCTCTGGGCTTTCCTGCAGAAGCAGAAAAGGTTTTTGATCTGTTACTCAGCTCTGGCGTGCTCTGCTTTCCTTCTGGGTGTTATGTATTTGTTTTGGTGAGTGTTTGCAGCACCTTTCCACTTTGCAGCCACAGGCTTTGTGTGCCAGGCAGAAATATCAATGCTATCAGATACCATACGTGTCAGTCCTTATCTGCAGCTGGCTGCAAAGCCATCCAGAACAACCAAAACAGGTAATTTTTCTAGAAGAAAAAATCCCCAGCATTACC